>CM032453.1:102528657-102666157 GCA_019049505.1 Pachyrhynchus sulphureomaculatus | reverse complement strand
CAGTCGACTCTTGTGTCTTTGGTCTGCTGTCCACTTAGCTGACTGCCGATTTGATTCCAGTGTGTAGTGGTGGACATCAATCATCGTTTCTGATGAAACTAACATGGTTAGTGAAATGCCCGTCGAATGCAAAAATAAAGTATTTGGTGTAGTGGTGATATATACTGAGTAGTAAAATTTAAAATATAGCTGGAAATAAACATCATGAGAAAAAACTTTATACTTAACTTAATAGCGCCATATGATTATTTTCAAAATTTAAAAAATATATACTAACTATTGGAAGTTTATTTACTTACAGCCACAACATATCTAAATAACATTCTAATTTCATATTGCTCAATCAACACCGTAAGATATCAAAATAACAAAAGTAATATTACGATTGAAGCAGAACCGTTATTTAGAGGCATCATCTCACGCTACCTTTTAAAGCATGCCAAAAAAACTGGAGATATTTTTGTTAGTTTCGTTACAGGTGAATTTTTTTTATAAATTTAATATATAGATTACCTGGCCATTTCAGTATAAAATATGAAGTTTTGAAAACTAGTCCTAACTTGTTGATTTACCTATAAATCGATACACATATACCTGAAATAAAGTCATTCGCTTCGAGTCTAACATCTATTTTTTTTTTATTTTTACCCTTAGAGTACTAGGATTGGACCTGTAGCCACCTTCCTTGCTAGGCCAATTATTTTTGTCATTAAACTGAAAGCATGGAACTAGATCAATATCTAATATTATGTCAGAACCATCAATATCTTTTCCAGTTAATTTCATTGTAAAAGCTGGTGGGGCTCTTGAGAGTTTCACCTAAAACCAATAAGTGTACCATATAACCATTCTTATATAATAATAATAAATGAGCTTCAATTCTATTACCTCTATATTAGTTACAATCTACACGATTCACGAAGCAAGTAGCCTGCAAATCGGACAATGTATAGATTTCCGATCCTACAAACTGTAATACCCATAGGGCGATTTTAACATACATAATGTACTTTACTTTTAAGGAGCTAAATAGATAAACGCTGAAGGATTAAATAACGACTTAACTTTTTTCAAAATCATAATAATATAACATAACGTTCTTATTGCACAGTCCCATATACAATCAGCTTCCATGATGGGGGTCTTAATTTAATTATTTAATGAAGTTTTCTTGTAAGCATACCATTTACATTTTTCAATAGTTAGGTATATTAAATTCAAATAACTACTTTTCCTGATAAGAAATACTTGCACTTTATTTGTAATCTAAATTTTTAAGTGTTGTCTATTTTCTTCAGGAGGAACATTTTTTAAGGAGAAATAGTTATATATCTTTTAATTTAGTTCAACAGAACACGTCGATGGACTATGTCAATAGAATATAGTTAACAGAACATAGTGAATTCAAAAGGTACTAAAAAAATATAATACAGAGAAATTCACTGTATGTAGTGCAGTAAAAAAAAGGCAAAATAATGATGAGATAAGCATAGTTTAGATACCGCAATATTATGATTTTATCCTCTCTGGGATATCACCAGGAGAATTGTCATGAGTTTTGGACCTCGAAAAACTTGTGATCTTTTGTTTATAAACAATTGAAGTTTTCGTTTTTATAGCTTAAAATGTGAATAACTCCGATTATATCAGTCAAATCGAGACAAACAAAAAACTAAACTCTTCGTAATGAAATTTCCAACAAATCCTCGTTGATTCGAAATCGCTTAAATGTGTGCATAACCTACAAAATTGAAAAAACGGGCAAAAAACGGTATTTTTTTTCATGTTATTGTACAGGTCGACTAAGTAAACCGATCGGCGTGAAACTGTGAAAATATGCCTTTTGTTATAGCAAAAATATCCTGAAATTTTGGCACAAAAATATTGAACCCAATGGATACAATTGATTTTGTTATTTAAAATTTGAATTTCCCGCCATTTTATGCCATTTGGTCCAAAATTGATCTTTTTTATTCAAAATTTAGGTCTCGACGTGAGCTTTCCGATGCCATTAAAATTTTTTTATTGGAATCATTTTAACCGTTTTTTACATTTGTTTATTAATCAAATAACAACAACTGACATTTTGAATGATTTTTTTTTAAATAAAGGTGTCGCGATTCCCTACCAAATCTGGTAAAAGTTTTTCATTTTTTTTTTCAAAATGGCTGAAAAAACGCAATTGTTTTTATTTGATTAATAAACAAATGTAAAAAAAAACGGTTGAAATGACCCCACCAAAAAAATTTTTTTATGGCATCGGAAAGCTGGCGTCCGGACCTTTGAAAAAAAATCCATTTTAGACCAAATGGGATAAAATGGCGGACAATTCAAATTTTAAATAACAAATTCAATTGTGCCTACTGGGTTCAATATTTTTGAACCAAAATTCCAGGGTATTTTTGTCATAACAAAAGGCATATTTTCTGTACAATAAAATGAAAAAAAAAAGTGTTTTGTTTTTTTTTTTCAATTGTGTATGTTATGTATACATTTGAGTGACTTAAAACTAACGTAGATTTGTAGTAAAATTTCATTATGAATAGTTTGTTTTTTTTCTGTCTCAATCCGACATATGTAACTGGAATTATTCGCATTTTAAGCACAAGACGAGTTTTGAAAAGTTCCATTGTTTATAAACAAAAGAGCACCAGTTTGTCGAGGGCCAGAACTCAAGACAATACTCCTGGTGATACCACAGAGAGAATAAAATCATAATATTGCTGTATCTAAACTGCGCAAATTCAAATGTTTTTTTTTACTGCAGTAATAAGTTTTTAGTTCGTTTGAAATTCTATTTACTCATATATGTAACACGTAGGCTGAAAATTTTTTTTTGCAAAATTTGACTTTATTCATCAATATAGTCTCCTTCAAGAGCGATACAATCAGTCCAATGCTTTTCTAACATTTCTATACCTTTCTTGTAGAAGGATTTGTCTTTGCCTTCAAAATAGGCCTCAGTTTTGGCGATAACTTCTTCATTAGAGCCAAATCTCTTTTCTGCGAGCATTTTTTTGAGAACTGCGAATAGATAATAGTCGCTGGAGAATACCGTGGATGAGGAAGCAATTCGAACTTCAATTGCCAACGTAACCATTGACTTTTGACACGGTGCATTGTCTTCATGAAAGAGCACTTTTTTCTTGTTCATTTGAGGCCATTTCTTTGCGATTTCTGCCTTCAAACTCACCAATACTTAGCATAATATTCGCTATTGATGGTTTTCCCCTTTTCAGCACAGTCGATGCGCATCCCAAAATACAGTCCAGCCGACTGTCTTTGGTCGCTTCGGGCGGCTTTCACCCACTGCTGTCCACTCCGCAGACTGCCGATTTGATTCCCATGTGTAGTGGTAGATCCATGTTTCATCTATTGTCACATAAATCAATAAAAATTCTTTTTATTGAGCTTAAACAGGTCCAAACAGCGCTCAGAATCATCAACACGTTGTTGTTTTTGGTCCACTGTGAGCAAACGCGGTACTCATTTCGAACAGAGCTTGCTCATGCCCAAACGTTGATGCAAAATATGACCAACACATTCTTTTGATATCTTTAGGGTGTCAGCTATCTCATGCAATTTACCTTTACGGTCATACAAAACAATTTGTAGGAACTTTTTGATATTTTCCGGTGTAACCACCTCATTTGGGCGTCCAGAGCGTTCAGCATCATTTGTATCTGTACAACCGCGTTTAAATTCAGCATACTAGTAAATGATGAGTGATTTTCCAGGGGCAGAGTCCCTGTAATACTCATCAAGTCATGGCTTTACTTGAACGGTATTTTTTTTCCATCAAAAAACAGTGTTTAATCAACACACGAAATTTGATTCATTCCATTGTTTTGAAGATATCAAAAGTAGCGTCACTAAAACCACTGTAACTTTTAAACTAATCATCGAAATGCCATAAAATTTTGATACGTATCGTATGGAGATTGGTACGTCCTAAAATTCATATGAATGTTTTGAAATGGGCGACGTCTATGTGTCAGACCAAAAACTTTTCAGCCTACGTGTTAAAATGGATCTTATTATTTAGTAAAGGCTCGAATTATTTATGATTTTTAAATTTTATAATTATTATTTTTGCTTTTCCAACCAATTCTGCATTTAAATTGTAGATCTACCTCGATGAAGTTTAACTTATGCCCGATATTGTTTATCTAGATAAATTTTTTTATACCATTCCAAAAACGTATATTTCCATTCTGGTCTGGTCCATTTTTGTTCTAAACAGTATGTACCATACAGTGGTACGTCTTCCTTTGAACTATTGTACAACCGCAACATATATGTTGAACTTATATAATTTATTGTAATAATAATTAAAAGGAAAGATGAATTTGAAATGTTCTTAAAGTACCAAATAATTATTTTTAATGTTTTATTTTTAAATGAATTTAATGTACTTATAGTTATCATTTAAATTTTTGCATAATTTTAAAAAATGACCTATAGACTGTACAGGGAAGGTAATTTTTTTTATTATTTTAATTAATTTAAATTTACCACAACCTTTTTGTTTTTGTATAACTATGAATTTTTTTTTATGGTCTAGCACACGTGCTGCAGGGAAGTCCCTAAAGTGCTACAGGAGCGACACGTGTGCGGAGAAAGCGATTCACGTTCTCGAATCGCTGTAAATTGTACGCGGTGGGAAACACAGTCCTGGGCAAATTATTCCAAAGGGATTATGTTCTTCATATAAAAGACTGTTTGAAAAACGTTGTACGAGGAGTAACCAGCTGAACCTCATACGGATGTGAAGTATTAGCGCGACGTGAACTTCTAATATGCACCTCTCTGGGAGGAATTAAGCGGGCCACGAATACTTTCCATGAAAATAATTGTAGAATAGGCTGAAGTCGCCAACCGTTCTTCGATGTTCCAGCGAATCAAGGCCGCCGGTCAGTTGCGGGTCTCCAATCAGACGAACAGCTCTTCTCTGAATAGAATCCAACAAATGCAGTGTATGTTTGGGAGCGCCGCCACAAACATGGGTGCAGTATTCCATAGTTGGTCGAATTTGAGCTTTGTAAAGAATTAACAGTTGTTGTGGAGTATAAAGCTTTCTGGTTCAAAATAATATTCCCAACTTTTGAGAAGCTCTCCTTGCTATGCCCGCAACATATTCATACTATGACATATTTGCTCCCAAATTAACGCCCAACAAACTGAGTGACGATGTTAGAAATGGAGTGCCCTGACGTAACTATGTCGGGTTCAGCAATGTTAACTTTTTTAGAAAAAACTGCCGCCTGGGTTTTTGTAGCGTTAAATTTCATTTGGTTACTGTCACCCCAAGACAGAATTTCTTTCAGGTCTTTGTTAAGTTGAATGACTTCCTGCTGTCTGCGGATATTCTTCTGAGTAGCCGATGTCCGAGCGTTCAAAGTGAATGAAGAGATAAGCGTACTGTCATCTGCAAAGCTGTAGATTAGATTCTCGGTATTTTCCAGCAGATCATTAATGTAAATGAGAAAGAGAGTAGGAGACAGTATGGAGCCTTGAGGTACACTGGCGTCGATAGTGAAGGTGTTAGAAAGAAATCCGTCGACTGCCACTCGTAAAGAACGCTCTCTGAGGAAACATGAGAGCCACAAACAGAACTTTTTACACATACCATAAGAGTGTAGCTTAGCCAACAGCCCATCGTGCCAAACACGGTCGAATGCCTTGGATATGTCAAGAGCAACCGCTCGAGATTCTCCAAAGTGTCCAATTGGGTTGTTCCAAACTTGTGTTACATAAGTCGGAAGATCTCCTGTTGATCTATTTTTACGGAAGCCATATTGGTGATTGCTAATAATGTTGAATCCTTCAAGATATTTTAGAAGATGCTGATTGATAGCCTTTTCCATGACTTTCGATATTATTGAAAGCAGTGCGATTGGTCGGTAGTTATTTGGCAAGGTCCTCTTGCCTTTTTTAGGTATCGGCTGAACCGAGGCACATTTCCAGTAGGAAGGAAATATTCCCTTTCTGTAGGATAGGTTGAAAAGTCTACAGAAAACTGGTGTTAGTTCCCTCGCACAGTTTTTGAGAACTATGGCAGGTATTCCGTCAGCGCCAGAAGCTTTTTTGGTGTCTAACTTCATTAAAATACGTTTTATGATAGGCTGTCTGAAGACAATATCGGGCATCCTTGACTGCACTATGGGAATAGTAGGTGGTATTTTTCCTTGGAAATCGACAATAAAATATGAAGCAAAGAGTTCAGCCAACAAGTTCGCTTTCTCACAGGTGTCGTTGCAATAGAATTATCTGGCCGTGTGAGTGGTGGTATGGTGGATTTGGTGAAATTTTGACTAACTGCCTGAGCGACTGACCAAAAGGACCTGGAATTGTTGGGACAAGCGAGAAGTTTGTTTCTAATTCGTTGATTATGTGCCTCCTTAGTTTCGTCGATAATTTCTTTGCATCTGTTCCTGGCACGAACAAAGGTGTTACGGTTTATGGTGTTAGGATTTTTACGCCATTGTCGGTAGGCAAGATGTTTAGAAGCAACAGCTCCCTTGCATTTTCGGTCAAATCAAGGCTAGCCGTTGGAAGGGCATTTCTTCGAAAAAGGGATATAAATCTCCATACCGGCCAAAATAACATCGGAAACCTCCCTGGCGCAGTCAGATGGGTCGTCGGATCGAAAACAAAACCGTCTAACCAAGGGAAAGTTCGAAAATATTCCATAAGATCTTCCCATTTAGCAGATTTGTAGTGCCAAATTTTGCGTGGTTTAGGCGCCATTCTGTTACTGATTGGTAGGATACTCGATGTCGAAAGTAGTTTATGGTCGGAAGAACCTAACGGCGGATTTACGCTGACCGTATAAATCTCCGGATTGGTGGTTAAAAACAGATCAAGAAGACTGGCGAATTCTCCGTCTCGATCAGGGATCCGTGTTGGTTCGTCAATAAGCTGATTGAAAATGATTCGGTTTAACGACCTTGCTCGTTGGTAGTATTTGAATATTTAAACCATTTGATGTTGTGAACATTAAAATCACCCAGGATGGCAATTTCGGCATTTGGATAGTCAATTTGTAAATGATCGATGGTGTCTGCAAGAGAAGCGAAAAGTGTTCTAAAGTTAGTATCATTTGGTGGTCGATAGAAGATACAGATGAACCTTGTGGTTGGTTGAGTCGTTATTTTTAACCACATAACATCAAAGTTTGGGGGCTCCAGAGCCTCTTCTCGTTGGCAAGAGAGGTCGCTTCTGACAAAAAGACAGATTCCAAAGTTGCGCCTAAATCGGGGATAAAAGTCGTACACAGGATAAAGATAGTTGACTGTGCTGGTCGATGAACTGATCTTGGTTTCACAGAGAGCGAGTACATGAGGTTTAATTGATTGCAGGTGTTGGTGCACTCAATTTTTGTTCGAGTAAAACCCCGTATGTTGCAAAAAATCCATTTTAAAATTCTGATCTCTGCATGTCGACGCACCTGAACCAGCCCCCACCCGGACATCCGAACGGGGGGGCTATTTTACCTCTGGAATTTTTTGTATCCAGGTGCCTCATTATGCTATTTGGTCTCACAGTCCGGGACGAAACGTTAAGCAACTTCACGCAGCCTAAGCCGATGCGATGGTATCACACCGGGCAATGCTAGTGGGATCTGGGCATCTACCATCTAGGTTGTTCTTTAAGTCACCTCCTACGACAGGCAGTACTTACCGGGGAAGATATTCTATCCCGCTCCCCAGGGAATTAACCTAGCTTTGCTTAATAATAGTAACTCACGACCAATATTGTTGTCAAGCCGTATAAGAAAATGGTAGCAATAAAAAGTGTTGTTTTAGTCGCTTCAGTAGGTTCTCCTTTTAAATATTTAAAGTGTCACGATAGTTTATCATCTCTATCATTAAAAAATACGTAAAAGCCATTTTTGTTCGAATTGTTGATAAAATATAGCACGTTTTATAAAATGAACTAACAGTATCTTTCGGATCCGGTAGAAATGGTGGAAACCTCAGTTACATACGTTTATTAGTTTCTGCGAAAATCATATCCATACATACTAAGTACGTATCTCTGTATGTTTGGCATATATTAATGACGAATAGAATATCTTCTCTTTTTGGCGTTTGCTTAAAAATTACAGAAGAGAGCAATAAAGCTTAGCTTCTATAGATCAAATGCAGTATTTTAGGATTTTCAGGGGTTATTAGTTTAAAATAACTTGTATTTATTTTAATTACATTTTGCACAAGATTAATTAAAAAGCGAGTGATAATTATTTTATTTAGCACTTTTTTAAATGAAATTATTGTGTATTGAGGAAACCAAATACTTAGTGCCTCTCCATCTGTCTGTCTCCTTGTCGGCACTTTTTGTATTAGAAAACAGACTCAACGAGCTGATTTTTGTCGAAATTACACTTAATAATAAAAAAGGAAGACGCAAGTTAAAAATTGTGATTTGATAATTTATGAAATGGCGTCATCAATCGACGTAAACGGTTCAGTTGATTTTAAAGATATACAGCTATTCATTCCTAAAGAAAATCTACTTCATAATAAAAGGGAAAAAAGTCAGGAAATTCTATAGTAATTAAACTGAAAGAAATTCGAAGTATAGATAAAAATGATTGCATTAACTTAAGACATGACAATACGGACTGAAGAAATTGACAATTGGAATTAACAGAACTCGCATATAGAATGAGAAAAAAGCATTCTCCGCCTCCTATGGGTGGGGTCTTCTTTTTTGTCCAAAGTTTTAGTCTTTGGAAAGTCCTTCCACACTGACTAATTTTCTTCTACTGTATTAAGAACGGTTGGGTAGGGTCTTACATTTTGTTCATAGTTTTAGTGTAACACGTAGACTGAAAAGTTTTTGGTCTGGCACATAGATGTCGCTCTTTCCAAAAAAAACCATATTATTTTGAGGGAGATTGGTACCTTCAAACGATACGTGTCAAAATTTCACGACATTTCGACGATTAGTTTACAAGTTACAGTGGTTTTAGTGATGCTACTTTTGATATTTTCAAAACAACGGAAAAAAAATCGAATTTCGTGTGTTGATTAAACGCTGTTTCTTGATGGCAAAAAACTACCGTTCAAGCAAAAGCAATGGCTTGATATGTGGGACGGAGACTCTGTCCTTGAAAAATCGCTCATCATTTACTGGTATGCTGAATTTAAACGCGATAGTACTGATACAAATGATACTGAACCCACCAAACCAGGAGGTTACACCGGAAAACATAAAAAAATGCACAAAATTGTTTTGGATGACCGTAAAGTCAAATTCTGTGAGATAGCTGACACCCTAAAGATATCAAAAAACCGATTGGTCACATTTTGCATGAACATTTGGGCATGAGAAAGCTCTGTTCGAAATGGTACCATGTTTGTTCACAGTGGACCGAAAACAACGTGTTGATGATTCTGAGCGCTGTTTGGACCTGTTTAAGCGCAATGAAAAGGATTTTTTCATGCGATTTGTGACAATGGATGAAACATGGATCCACCGCTACACACCAGAATCTAATTGACAGTCAGCTGAGTGGACAGTAGCCGGTGACAGCCGCCCGAAGCGACCAAAGACACAACAGTCGGCTGGGAAAGTTTTGGTCTCTGTATTTTGGAATGCGCATGAAATAATTTACATCGACACTGCTGAGAAGGGAAAAATCCATCAATAGAGAATATTATATAAAGTTATTGGTGCGTTTGAAGGCAGAAATCGCAAAGAAACGGCCCCAAATGAACAAGAAAAAAGTGCTCTTTCATCAAAACAATGCACCGTGTCACAAGTCAATGGTTACGATGACTTTGGTTTCTAGAATTGAAGCTCGAATTGTTTCCTCATCCAGCGTATTCTCCAGATTTGCCCCCCAGCGACTATGATCTATTCTCAGACCACGAAAAAAAATGCTCGCGGGAAAGAGCCAAATGGCTCCAATGAAGAAGTTATCGTCGAAACTGAGGCCGATTTTGAAGGCAAAGGTATAGAAATGTTAGAAAAGCGTTGGACTGATTGTATCCCTCTTGAAGGAGACCATATTGATGAATAAAGTCGAATTTTGCAAAAAAAAAAATGTGTTTTAAGTAGCTAGACCAAAAACTTTTCAGCCTACATGTTAACTCCTTTTTTCATCTTTGGAAAGTCCTACGTTCATTAATTTTTTTTCTACTGTATTAAGAAGGGCTGGAGCGTTTAAAGTTTCGTTGTAAAATAATTCTTTTGAGAAGTTTCCCTCCGGTAACCGATTGTTTGTACTGAACTAGAAAAAGTTTCAGGTATGCAAGTTTCATAACAAGAAAGGATTTTTTTTAGAAGTGTCCTTCTAATAGTTGCTGTTTTATTTAGGGTGTTGGGAAGGATCGAAGTTCCAAGCTTTATTAAACGAGAGGTCTGAAACCACCCTTTAATCGGTCTTTATCCTCCCTTCCCGCTTCAATGGTAGTTCAATGTAGAAAAAGCACCCTCCTTATAAGCGCCTATTGTTTTTTTCTTTTCTCTAAAAAACGCCCTTTGGATCAATATACCCCCATCCCTAGATCCCGGCTACGCCCCTGATCGTGTATCAGTTATACTTTAACAGCCAGATTCACTAAAAAGGTCTAAAAGCTAGACCCACTCTAGTTGCTATGGAAATTAAAACTTTTAGTTGTCAAGTTGACATTTGTTTTTGACACTGGTATATTTTATATGGCAAACATCGCCAAATAAACCTTATTATAACAACATTTAAAATAAAGATTAAGAAATAAGAAATTGAAATAGGTAGGACAGTTTTTAAAATGTTAAAATAATATTATTAATAAATTAAATATATATTAAATAAAAACGAATTTTCTAGGCTGGCACTGCAAACCATCATAATTTTAGTTGGCTTGTTCTTGTCAATTAAAACCCCCAAGTGAGTTTTTGAATAAAAAATACTTGCGGATTTTTTTACTTTATTTTAAAACTTTATCCTAAATAATATTGGTAATCGATGCGAAAAACTGTTTAAAATTTTTTTTTTACAATTAATTATAAATAAATTAAAACTTATAAAATTTTTAAAATAATCACGTGACTACGAAAGCGCCACGATCGGCTGCATGTTTGTGAAGTCATAGACATAGATAATGGACCTCACAAAATTGACCATTCTCTAGTACAACTTCCGTTTGACAGTTCGAAGCACGTGGACGGGTGTTTCCGGTCGCGGGTTCAGAGGGTGAAGTTAGCGCATTTTGGGGCTTTGGAGTGTAGAACCGTGGTCCACAAATTGCTTGGTAGGGATTCTAATCGCAGAGGGTTGCTAAGCGCTGTGCAGAGTGACTCCCAAAACGTCGGTTTGAGATTATGTGATTTGAGCAGGTGGTCGAGCACGTGTGGCCGTGCTTTTTGTGAAAGTTGCGTAATCGGGCTGAGGGGCTCACAAAAAATGGTTATATCCAAAACCAGTAGCAGTTTCCCGACGAGAACCTTTATTAGAGCCCATGAAATATATGAAAAGCTTAGACTAAATATTTAAAAATATAAAATCCCAACAAGGTTATGGATATAGAATTCTGACTCACTTTGCTGTGGACTTTGTTGGGAAACATTTAATATAACAGAAAAATAAAGGTTTTGAAATATAAGCCGTCACTCGGCCGAATAGTCCTAGTAGCTGTGGCCGTAAAACGTATAGAGAGAGAGACCACTCTCTAGAAAGAGACAAAGCGACTGTGCGGCCAGTACCTGTCTCTTTTCCGTAGGCCTGTAATAACCAAGGCGCAGTACTTCGAGATGAAAATTCAAGGCAAGAAAAGCCCCCACCCAATTTTGCTTCAAATAGAATTCTTAGAAATATTATTTTCAAGAGCTCCGTAGCTCAGAGGCAAAGTGCTCGAATCCGAATCTTGCTAACTTGGCTTCGAGTCTCGTAGGTTTTTTTTTTTTAATATTATTTTTTTTTTTATTATTTATAAGTAAAATCTAGGCGATTAGAATTAATAATAATGAAAACAATTATTATTTTTACGCTCCGGCAAGCCTGTGACGTGGGCCAATCAGAATTCTAGAAAGAGACAGCTACTGGCTGCACATTCGCTTTGTCTCTCTCATGCTTTTGCGTCCGTATTTACTTCATAGGGGATACGGAACGCTCGGTCTATTCTCTATGTCTATGGATTGCAAACTAAAACACTCGTAGTATCAGCTGTCGGTGATGTTAGGGAAAAAAAACATTGTGACGTCACACGCGCTCGGGTTATTTCGGCGCGTTATCGGTAATAAGTTTAAAAATTTATTTTTAATTTGATATAACTTTTTAATTACAACGAAAAAAAAAATTAAAATAGTTTTGTTATAAAACTTATATATGATCTTTCCATTTATAACAAAGTTTTTTTTTTCAAAACCCCAAATTTCAAATTAGACCAGTTTTAAAGTTAGACCTTTTTAATCAGGTTTTTGTTTTCCTTCTGTATTATAGAAAATAAATTTGTGCAAGTAACATAAATTGGAATTAATATTTATTTTAAGATGATCTATTTTAATCTAGTAAATGATTTAAAAACAAATATTTTTGAAACCGTTCAGTAGATGTACAAAATCGAAATAAAGTGTAGTATGTATAGCAAATAGAGAGTATAATTCCAAAAATTACTGGATCCCATTTCAATAACCACCTAGTTTCATGTCAGCATGGCTATAGACGGCCCCTACCATTTTTCTTACATATGCAAAACTTACTGCCCAAAATGAGGATCAATTCATAGTATAACCCGATTTTTATACTTACAAATATTTTTACTTTTTGATCTTCTCTACTTTCATCCAGGATAACGTCAACAAAGGTTTCATTTCCTTCCTGCGGCATTTCATTAAAAGCTTTTTTTATAAGACTTTCCATCCATTTTACAACTTGGTTAGTTGACAAAAAGTGTGAAGAATCCAGGAGATTATTTATTTTCCTTAAAACAAATACATAATATATATATATATATATATATATATATATATATATATATATATATATATATATATATATAAACTTGATTGGTTTTTTGGGTACTTAGGTTCTTTTGGAAAATACAAACCAGTTTATTTGACGTTTCGCCTTATTTTTTTAGGCATTTTCAAAAAATTCTTTATTTTTTAATATTCATTCTAAAATTAGAAAATACAAGGTTAAAATCTTTTGGTCAATTTACAGGTTTAAAAACATATAACATTTTTACGTACACTCGGATATTTAAAATATTTACACTATAACAACAATATATACCAAATTACTCACAAGTATATACCTTGAAAGTCAACTGTTTGTGTGTTTCAAATTCTATATTTCTTATCAACATACCGTGTCTCGTATTTTTTATTGATTTTTAGTGTTCCGTACGGAACACTTATAAGATCACTTCGGTGTCTGTCCGTCTGTCTGTCTGTCCGTCTGTCACACCCGATTTTCTCCGAAACTATTTGTCATAGAAAGTTGAAATTTGGTAGTAATATAGGAATTGACGGCCTCATCAGAGCCATGTAGTTTTGAAAGTTAAATTTTGACTTAAGGGGTTAGTTTTGGGGGGTGAAATCGGAAGTGAAAAAAAAAAACTTTTTACTATTTTACTGGGTAATCGAGTGTGGTGTCAAATGAAAGCTTGTGAAAACACGAGTAAAAAATATATATATATAATGTAATACTTGCGCGCACTTTTCTTTGTATTATTTTTAAAAAATCGCGAAAAAATCGCTGTCCACCCTTACCTCGGAAAGTACTTTTCAAAAAATTTTGAAAAAATTCTGGAATATTCTCCACGGGGTGTAGATTGAACGAAAATTATCACGAGTGCATTATCTGTAATAAATTTATCTGGTATATAAAAAAACAGAAATTTCAAGGTCATCAATTTTCAGTAAAGATTGGAAATAAACTTTGTTGAAAACTTATTTGGGGTGTGTTTTGTAAAGTCACTGATCATTTTATATCACCGTAACATAAATTTTGACTTCAGGGATTCGTTTTGAGGGGTGAAATCGGAAGTGAAAAAAAAATTTTTTTACTAGGTCATCGAGTGTGGTGTCAAATGAAAGCTTGTGAAAACACGAGTAAAAAATATATATATAATGTAATACTTGCGCACACTTTTCTTCGTATTACTTTTAAAAAATCGTGAAAAATCGCTGCCCCCTACCTTATCTCGAAAAGTACTGATCAAAAAATTTTGAAAAAATCCTGGAATATTCTCCACGGGGTATAGATTGAACGAAAATTATCATTAACTTTAATAATTTATCTAGTATAGAAAAAAACCAAAATTTCAAGGTCACCAGTTTTCAGTAAAGACTGGAAACAAACTTTGTTGAAAACTCATTTAGGGTGTGTTTTGTGAAGTCACTGATCATTTTATACCACCCTAACAAAATTTTTTTATTTTAAAAACAATCAATGTACGGAACACTAATTGTGCAAGTTCAACTTGCACTTGACCGGTTATTTTAAATTTTATTGTCTATAATGGGTGTCTTAACCAAAAAACTACATTCCGCGCGCAAATCTGGTAGTGTGAAGACTAACTGTGTTTTTGTGTGTGCCTGGGTCAAATTTTTTGTTGCTAAGGTAGGAATTTTGAATTTTTTGCTCTGGTTGATTTTTATTTGCTGTTTTATTTAACAAATTCTCAGTACTGTAATATTTGCATTTATAGATATTTATAGTTAGGAAGAGCGTATATTTAATCCGAGTTTTCAGAAATGCTGGACCCACCGGATCCCGGTGAGACCACGTCAGTTAATGCAAATTATGAACCTAATAAAAATAACATTCCTTCTCTCTTATATAGTTGTAAAGATGTAGGGCCATGGGTAGTATACGTAGAATCGACAGAGGAATCGGGCAATTTTGTAGGGAGGTACAACGAACTTAAAATTGCTAAATAAATCTGTAACTTCAACCTCAGCGAGGTTAAACAAATTAAAAGCAAAGGCAACAACCGAGTAAGTATTGAGGAGTAAGGAATGAATCTTTAAAATTAAAAGGATATAAAATTTTTATTCCGTGTAATTTTGTGACCAGTAAGGGGATCATTAGAGGCATTCATAAAAGTATAGACACCGAAGAAATAATGGAAGTATATGAAGCCCCAGTTGAAATCCTGAACATCACGAGGTTAAATAGAAAAGGGGTGAATAGAGAAGATAATAATGCATCTTATGAACCTGCAAATTCCTTACTAATAACGTTTAAGGGAGTGCTATTACCTAAATTCATCAAAATTTACAAAATACGAAAAGAGGTCACTCCCTATGTTGCGCCTGTAACCCAATGTTACAGGTGCCTTAGGTATGGACATACGAAAAAACTATGCAAAAGTAAATTAAGATGCTTCAATTGTGGAGAATTTGAAAACCATCTAATTAATGATGTTGTAAATATCTCATGCACTACTAAATGCATCCACTGCAATAATTCAACTCATAGATCAACAAACAAATTTTGTCCAGAATTCCAAAGGCAAAAAGATATCAAATCACTTATGGCCTTCAATAATTTAACGTTCTTTGATGCTAGTAAGCAAATTAACAAGAACAAGAGTTCAGACAACAATATTTTTCATCCTACTGATTTTCCCCCACATTAAAAAAATCGCTCACAAAGAAGATTAGGGGATTTCAATTCTTAAACCAAAAGATCTTTCCAAGAGGTATTGACTGATCCACCAAAAAAAAGAAAAAAGGTATATTCAATTTTGAACATAATCAAGAACTTATATCTCCTCATGGAAGAAGTCCAAGTTTTTCGGGATCTTCGTTAACGGACAGGGTAGAAATGGATTATAGCATAAATTTAACATACAGTCAAACATCCAAAAATTCAAAACAAATAAACAAGCCATTATTCACGCCTTTAAGTGCCCTTCAAAATTTAAACGTGGACAATTTTCAAAATTTTTTCAATAATTTAAATTCCTTTAATCAACTCCAGATTAAAAAAATAGTATTAGATTCTTTCAGCAAAGCTAATAGTTCTTCAGTAATTTAATCTTATTCCAATTAACTCAAGTTCAACGCATTTAAATCCAAAACAATCTTCAAATTTCAAAATTATTCAATGGAACATAAGAAGCTTTAACTCCAATAAAGGAACTCTGATAAGTATGATTAATGAGGAAAGACCTGATCTCATTCTATTGAATGAGACCTGGTTAAAGCAAAACCAAAATATGTCCCTGAAATCATTTAGGGTCATTAGGCAAGATCGAGCGGATGGGTATGGGGGCATAGCCACCTGCATCAGAAATAATATTCCATTTAATATAGTTAAGAATGAAATTTGGGAAAACGATTTACAAGTTATAATCATTAAAATAAACAACATAAACATTATTAATATATATTCGCCTCCTAATTATTCCTCTCCGAAGTAGAGTCATACTAATGGAAGATCTAAATGCTATTCACCGATCTTGGGGCAGCAATAAGGATAGTTTTAATGGCAAAAATCTGAGCGAGTTTCTGGAGGAATCCGAATATATACTTATTTGCAATGGAATGCCCACAACTTTGCGTTATCCGAAAGGTAACCCGTTAGACGTAGCGATCGCGGACCCAGTGACTAGTGTGCACTGTTCATGGTTTGTTCTTAAAAATTGCGGAAATAGCGATCACTATCCAACCAGTTGTCATATAAACCTTGGAGCGCGAAAAAAAAAAATTTATCTAAGGACTTTTGAATCGCGCAATTTTAAAAAGGCTAATCGGAATGCTTACTATGAAAACCTCCTTATCAACTCAAGTCATCTTAACCTACATATGTCATACAAAGAATTCACAGAATTAATTGATCATGCTGCAGAAATTTCGATACCGCAGACCACAAGAAACGCCCATTGTAAAAAAATAGGTAACCGTTGGTGGGATGACGAATGTAAACTCCTTAAAAACAAAAGCAAGACACTATTGGAAGAATTCAAATCAAACCCTTCATTAAAAAATTACATTAGGGCAAAGAGACAGATAGCCGTGAATAAGAGGTATTTTAAAAGGAAGAAAAAACTCAAATTTAAATTATTTTGCGCATCCCTTAACAGAGAAACAGATCCATCATATGTATGGAACAAAGTGAAAGCCTTTAAAGGAATTGAAACAAAATCAAATAAACCTGTCATCTCAGATGAGATTAGGTTGGAGGTTATAAACAATCTGGCCAACATAAACATCAACCCATATGCCAATGATAAAGTACAGAATCTAGAGAATATTCATATGTTCACCTGGGAAGAATTTCAATATAGTTCACAAAACAAGAGGTCTAGTTCTCCTGGTATGGATTTAATTAATTATAGTATGATCAAGAACATGCCGATAAAGATGCAGGAATATTTGTTACATAAATTCAACCAAATTATCAGAGGGCAACCCATTCTTGAGGAATGGAGAAATTATAATGTAATATGCATCCCTAAACCTAGTAAAAATCACAACATGGTAACTAATTATCGGCCCATTGTTTTGTCTTCATGTATTCTCAAGGTTATGGAAATCATGATTAAAAATAAGATAGAGTGGAATATTGAAAACAATGGCCAATTCTCCTGGTGGCAGACAGGATTCAGGAAAGGACAGGGAACGCAAAATGCGTTAGCACTTGTAATTTCGACAATTAATGCTGCTTTTTCTCATAACCAGTCTGTGTTGGGTATATTTTTTGATTTAAAATCAGCATACGACAATGTGAAATTGGATACTCTATGCGAAAAAATGGATATATTGGGAATTCCTCAATACTATATTTAAACCATTTATAACATCCTACAACACAGAAAATTTTTTTCTAGAAACGAGGAAGGTAATTACATTGGTCCAGGAATTGCATACACAGGCTTACCACAAGGCGCACCCATTAGCACACTATTATTTAATATATACATTAGAGACCTTTTTTATATTCTTCCATAAACATGGGTTCATGGTGAGCTATGCGGACGATTTAGTGCTTCTGGTAAAAGGATACGATTTTAAGGACACATTAACTTTGACCAAGGATTACGCTAACATCATTACCGAATGGTTAACAGCAAATAACTTGCAATTATCACAAGATAAAACACATGCGACATGGTTTACTAAGCGCAACAAACCAGTTTTGCACGAACCGATCAACATTTTCAACAACAAAATATTTTTTAGGCCTGAAATCAAATATTTAGGTATGTATCTTCAGCATAATCTAAAGTAGAATATGCACACTGATTACATCGTCAGTAAAGCAAAGAAAGGTTTAAATGTTATGAAGTCACTATGCGGTGTTAAATGGAGATCAGACCCAAAAACTATGCTGATGGTAGCGAGAGGAATAGTTGAACCACACTTGGAGTATGGTGGTTTTTTTATGAAACCCAATAGTAAGTACAACATAAACAAAATAGATAGAATACGATACCAATATTTGAGAACAGCTCTAGGATGCATGAAGTCAATGCCTACCAATCTCCTGTTAGCAGAAGCTGGGGAACTAGATATGGATCATAGACGTTCAATACAGGCAGTGAAATTTATATCCAAAATACTAAATATTGCTAATCACCCATTATGTGAAATGAATAAAATGATAGGAAGGTTCGCTGAGAATTCTTACTGGAGGAACAAAGAAAAACCCTACATGATCCAAGCACTAAATCATTTAAAACCTTTCGAAAAAGATATTTATAAAGCACACAGTTTCCCTTGCTTTGAGATTAGCACAGAATATCAGTTAAGAGGAATTAGACATCATATTCCTAACATCAACAAACAAGAGGTAAATTTCAAAGCTAATTTCCTTAACTTTATTGAAAAATTCAAGGAAACGCTCACTTTTATATATACGGATGGATCAAAAAAGTTTCAAAAAGTGGGGTTTGGCATACACATTCCACAGGTGAATTATAATTTTTCATCCAGACTGCCAAGAAACATTAGTATATGCCTAGTGGAAACGATAGCTATTAAGGAAGCAATCGTTACAATAATTTAAAAAAATATCCAAAAAGCACTTATTCTTACAGACTCAAAAAGTGCAATTTTGAGTCTTAACAGGAAACGTATAAGTACGAAGGATGACTACATTACTTTACATACGAAAAGACTATTACTAATTGCCGAAGACACAGGTTATGATATAAATATAGTGTGGGTTCCTGGGTATATACGGATTAAAGGCAACGAGGCCGCAGACAATTTGGCAAAGATTGGTAGAGAACTCAACATACCTAAACTAATAAGCATTAATTCCAGGGATTTTTTTCCAAATATTAAAAAGAAAATCCTGGAGGATTGGGAGACTTGCTAAAGAACTTCACTTAACTCCAAGGGAACAATTTATAAGCTGATCAAGAATCAGTTCGGCGAAATCAAATGGTTTGACTCCTTTGAATACCACGATCGAAAATTGATCTCTACGGTTATAAGAATGCGTACGGGTCACAATCAAACTAGGCATCATTTCATTAAAATTGGGATGGTGAATTCTCCTAATTGTGATTGTGGTCAATATCAGGATTTGAATCATATTTTTTTCGAATGTCCTAGAAACAACACCGTAAATCTAGACGTATATGGTGAATTTAGAAATCTGGGTTTTGATTTACCTTTAAGCATAGGTAGGTATTCAGTATTAATGGAAGTTTACTCAATATGATCAATAAGGTTTTAAAACGTATAAATGCAAATATTTAGGTGATCTAAAATTAATTATCATAGGAGCATGATTCAAGATTCCATGAATGTCAACACATATTTCCTGTCTATTTCATCCTATGTAATTGTTTAAGTATTACCTTATGTGCTAATTACCAACCAGATTAATCGTATCTTATAGTATCGACACCATGGTTTTAAACCAGACTAAGTGTTGATACACATAATGTGCTGGCAAATGTCACAAAAGTAGACAAGCCAAAAGAGAAAGAAGAGAGAGAGAGAGAACCAAAAAACTATTATTGATGTTAAGTATATATACCATTTTGTATTATTAAGAGGATATGCATGCCAGCATGTTTATTTTTTAATTAAATTTGTGTAGATATAACTGATTCCTCTTATGTCAGTCCTATCATTCACAGTGTTTTCATCTTTTTTTTATTTCAATCATCTCTTTGATTTGTAGTTTGACATAATTCCGGTCTTTGCAGAGGACCTTGGTTTCATTAAATTTAAAGTCATGTTTTTCTTCTGCTTCGTGTTTACTAAGGGCAGTGGAAGCATTCCTAGTATATTTGTGTCCATTCAGTCTGTTTTTTGGTACCTGAGTCATTCCAATATATTTCTTCGGACAATCCGCACACGGTATTGCATAGATTCATTCATTGTGGGGATATGGCTTTTTAAGTTTGTAAATAATGAACTTAGTTTATTTTCAGTTTTATAGCAAACTATAATGTTATATTTTTTAATTATTTAATTAGTTCATTTGGAATATTCGTGTACAGAGATCTTACATCAAACGATAAAAGTTTATAATTCGATGGGATTCTCACTGTCTCTGTGAAAGTTTTAAAGTCGAAAGAATCTTTAATAAAATGTACATTTTTACCGGATATGTTGGAAAGTTGACTAAGTATTTAGATAAATTGTATAATGGCGACTGTATACATGGAACAGTGGGTCTTAACGGGGTACCTTGTTTGTGTAATTTGGGTAAGCCATAAATTTTAGGTGTCACAGCATTGTTTGTCATTAGATTTTTAGCTTTTCTTTCGTCTAGTTCTTTTTCATTCAGTAATTTCTTTATTAAAGTGTTATTTTTCTTCTGATATTGTTGGGTCACTATTTATTTTTGTATCTGTATTATTTAATATATTTTCCATTTTTTCATCAGAACCTAAGTACCCAAGAAAAACCAATCAAGTTTATGTAAACAAAAGGTTCAACAGAAAAATTACTATATATATATATATATATATATATATATATATATATATATATACATATATATATATATATATATATATATATATATATATATATATATATATATATATATATATATATATATATACGTATACTTATCTACATATTTTTAAAATAAACAAAAAACTTAAAACTTAAGGAAAAAACAAAGATTTGTTATCTTTAGATACATATAAAATATAATAGCATAGTGTAATACATATGAAATAAAAGGTCGTTTTAATGACGTAAAAATTCTCTAAAGACTCTGCATCTCCGTGATTTTCGACAAAACTTTTAAGCTGCTTGGTTAGGGTAATAGCTTCACCGTAATTTGGGAAAGGATCTGTTGGTACTGGAACTTCATCGACATCAGAATCTTCGGAAAGTCCTTGTATTTCAACTGGATTTTCAATTCCTTGTTCTGAATCTGGATTTTCAACATACAAGTTTTCATTTATGTTCACACTTATAAGACTCTGCGAACTGTTTAACCAATGTTTAGAAGAGGGGAAGATACCAAACGGTTGTAACAACTCAATTATTGTGCTTTTATATAAAAAGGGAGATAGTGCTGATTTGGAGAACTATGGACCAATCAGCCTTCTTTCCCAGATCTACAAGTTATTTATAAAAATACTACCCTCAGGGGCTAGGGGAATCCCAGGATGCTCTTAGTACGGGCACTGACGATCCCGAAGTACCTGAGCCATGTTGTGCTGTCTTGTGTTGTCCAGATTATGTGTAACAAAAACGCAATCTTAAGGTGTTTACCGTGCCAAGAAGATGAATGGCTGAGCGTTTATGAGTCGCGAACGGTTCCCCTGGATACCGGGTGCCCTCCGGGAGTAAGTAGCCTTGCTGTGGCATCCAGGCGCTGCCGCAGTCGACCATTCTTTCCTAGGATACTCGTGGGAATACCATGTTAAGTAATAATAATTATAATAGTGATAATGGCAGGGTGTTGAGGGGGCGGACCCCTGTCGTACAAACAGTTATAGCACCACCGCAACAACAACAACCACAGACGGTTCAAACAACCGCCTCAGCCGAAACTACTCCCGATAGTTTTACCAGATCTGACATTGTAGGTGATGGAAATTGCCTTTTCCGTGCAGTTAGCTTACACTTATATGGCCACCAAAACCATCATGAAAGACTCCGAGAGGTTGCTCTAAGACATATACAACAAAACTGGTCGGAACTTCAGACATTTTTATTAATTGAAGACGATGATATGAAATACTTCAATAACTACTATAACTATATGAGGAAAAATCGTACCTATGGAACGAGCCTAGAGATACTTGCCCTCTCGGAAACGCAAAATAGCAACTTTCATATCTTCTCAAAACAACGAAGAACAAGAGATACAAAAATAACTTTTAGGGACAGACCAACAATAATAAGCACAGGAAAACACACCGAAACTATGTACCTTCTACTAACAGGCAACTCAATGTCGGGACACTTAAGGGGCGAGCGACGTAGCGGTCGAGGACGTCGCGGAAAATGGCAGCTTGACCAAAACGATGAAGACCGGGCAACCGAAAATGAACCTGCCAAAAGTGTTGTGCCGGCGAGTAAGCCGATACCCACTAAGGCGAGAAAATCAAAGCAAAGCAGATCAAATCCAAGTCTCCCAACAGAACACTGCCAGAAATCCTTGATACTTTGAAACAAAAACTATCCGTATATGCCGCGGGACTCCGTAGATACAAAGAATCAAACGAGAGGAAAGACACCAGCAACCTCTTCCGAAGAAGTGCAAAACAGTTCTATCGAAAAACTATGTACAACAAACAGACAACAGTGACTGAACCACCAAACAAACAAGAACTCACAGATTATTGGAAAAGTATCTGGTCAGAACCCAAACTACACAATAATAACACCCCCTGGATCAAAGCCGAAGAAGACAATCATAAACATGTGACAGAACATGAAAATTCCACATTAACTACCGTGGGATTTTTGCAACATACGAGGTTTAAACTCGAACATAAATTCAGTGCACCAACACCTGCAATCAAATAAACTCATGTACTCGCTCTCTATGAAACCAAGGTCAGTTCATCGACCAGCACAGTCAATTACCTTTATCCTGGTTACGACTTCTATTCCCGATTTAGGCTTAACTTTGAAATCTGTCCTTTTGTCAGAAGCGACCTGTCTTGCCAACGAGAAGAGTCTCTGGAGCCCCCAAACTTTGATGTTATGTGGTTAAAAATAACGACTCAACAAACCAAAAGGTTCATCTATTTCCTCTATCGACCACCAAATGATACCAACTTTGGAACACTTTTCGCTTCCCTTGCAGACACCATCGATCCTTAACAAACTAACTGTCCAAGTGTCGAAATTGCCATCCTGGGCGACTTTAATGTCCACAATATCAACTGGCTTAAATATTCAAATACTACCGACGAACAAGGTCGTGAAGCTGAATCATTCCCAATCAGTTGTGGCTTAACTCAGCTTATTAACAAACCAACACGGATCCCTGATCGAGTCGGGGAGCTTGCCAGTCTTCTTGATCTGTTTTTAACCACCAATCCGGAGATTTACATAGTCACCGTAAATCCGCCGTTAGGTTCTTCCGACCATAAACTGCTTTCGACATCGCGTACCCTACCAATCAGCCACAGAGAGGCGCCTAAACCGCGCAAGATCTGCTAACTGGAAGATCTCATGGCATATTTTCGAACTTCCCCCTGGATAGACATTTGTTTTCGATCCGATAACCCATCTGACTGCGTTAGGGAGGACTCCGATGTTATTTTGACTGGTATGGAAGCTTACATCCCTTTTTCGAAGAAATGTCCCTCCAACGGCAAGCCTTGGTTTGACCGAAAATACAAAGAAGCTGTTGCTTCTAAACATCCTGCCTACCGACAATGGCGTGAAAATCCTAACACCATAAATCGTAACACCTTTGTTCGTGCCCGGAACAGATGGGAAGGAATTATCGACGAAACCAAGGTCGCTAAGGAAGTTAGTCAAAATTTCACCAAATCCACCATACCACCACTCACACGGCCAGATAATTCTATTGCAACGACACCTGTTGAGAAAGCAAACTTGTTGGCTGAACTCTTTGCTTCACACTCCACTGTAGATTTCCAAGGAAAAACACCACCTTCTATTCCCATATTGCAGTCAAGGATGCCCGATGTTGTCTTCAGACATCGTATCATAAAGCGTATTTTAATGAAGCTAGACACCAACAAGGCTTCTAGCGCTGACAGAATACCTGCCATAGTTCTCAAAAACTGTGCGAGGAAACTAACACCAGTTTTCTGTAGACTTTTTGACCTATCCTACAGAAAGGGAATATTTCCTTCCTGCTTAAAATGTGCCACAGTTCAGCCGATACCTAAAAAAGGCAAGAAGACCTTGCCAAATAACTACCGACCACTCGCACTGCTTTCAATAATATCGAAAGTCATGGAAAAGGTTATCAATCAGCATCTTCGGAAATATCTTGAAGGATTCAACATTATTAGCGATCGTAAACATAGATTAACAGGAGATCTTCTGACTTGCGTGACACATGTTTGGAACAACGCAATTGAACACTTTGGAGAATCTCGAGCGGTTGCTCTTGACATACCCACGGCATTCGACCGTGTTTGGCAAGATGAACTGTTGGCTAAGCTACGCTCTTGTGGTATGTCTGAAAAGTTCTGTTTGTGGCTCTCATGTTTCCTCAGAGAGCGTTCTTCACGAGTGGCGGTCGACGGATTTCTTTCTAACACTTTCACTATCAACGCCGCTGTGCCCCAAGGCTCCATACTGTCTCCTACTCTCTTTCTCATTTACATTAACGATCTGCTGGAAAAGACCGGGAATCCAATCTACAGCTATGCAGATGACAGTACGCTTATCTCTTCATTCACTTTTAACGCTCGGACATCGGCTACTCAGGCGAATATCCGCAGACAGCAGGAGATCGTTCAACTTAACAAGGACCGGGAAGAAATTCTATCTTAGGGTGACAGTAACCAAGTGGAATTTAACGCTACAAAAATCCAGGCGGCAGTTTTTTCTAAAAAAGTTAACGTTGCTGAACCCGACTTAGTCATGTCGGGGCACTCCATTCCCCTAGCATCGTCACTCAATTTGTTGGGTGTAAATTTGGGAGCAAATATATCCTGACATGTTGCAGGCATAGCAAGGAGAGCTTCTCAAAAGTTGAGAATATTATTTCGAACCATAAGCTTTACACTCCACAACAACTGTTAATTCTTTACAAAGCTCAAATTCGACCAACTATGGAATACTGCTCCCATGTTTGGGGCTCCACTTCCAAACACACACTGCATTTGTTGGATTCTGTTCAGAGAAGAGCTATTCGTCTGATTGGAGACCCGGAACTGACCGGCGGCCTTAATTCGCTGGAACATCGAAGAACGGTTGGCGACTTGAGTCTCTTCTATAAGTATTTTCATGGAAAGTATTCGAAGGATGTAGCCTGCTTAATTCCTTCCAGAGCGGTGCATGTTAGAAGTACACGTCGTGCTAATACTTCACATCCGTATGAGGTTCAGCTTGTTACTCCGCGTACAACGCTTTTCAAGCAGTCTTTTATATGGAGAACATCATCCTTTTGGAATAATTTGCCCAGGGCTGTGTTTCCTACCGAGTACAATTTACAGCGATTCAAGAACAACGTGAATCGCTTTTTCCGCACACATGTCGCTGCTGTAGCGCTTTAGGGACTTCCCTGTAGCACGTGTACTTCATCCATAAAAAACAAACTCACAAATAGAATAACAAGAAAATTGGACGACTATCAACCAATAGAACAATCTGCTTTTAGAAGAGATTATAGTACATGAGAGCATCTCCTAACAATGAGAATCTTGATAAAGAAGGCTGTAGAGTATAACTTTAAGATTTGCTTAACTTTTGTTGACTTTCGAAAGGCATTTGACACAGTGGAACATTGGGCTTTTTTCAGAGCACTGGAAAATGCGAGAGTGGGCTCCAGATATGTGGAACTCTTAAAGTATATATATATATATATATATATATATATATATATATATATATATATATATATATATATATATATATATATATATATAATAACGCCACTTTAACTGTTTATATTAATGAAAAAACCAGACCGATTAGAATAAAACGAGGCATAAGACAGGGAGATGTGTTGTCACCAAAGATGTTTACGTTGGCTCTTGAAGATGCATTCAAAAGGTTAGATTGGCATGATAGAGGTATCCTAATAGATGGAAAACGGCTGAATCACCTGAGGTATTCCGATGATATCGTTATCATAGCTAAAGATACTGAAGACCTCCAACAGATGCTGATAGAACTAGACATCGAATGTTCGAAAATAGGCCTCAACATGAACATCTCCAATACCAATGTGCAACACGGATCCGTTAATCGAAATAAACAACGAAATACTTGAAAATGTGGAAATTTATGTGTATCTGGAGCATACAATTGCTTTAGGCAAAGAGAACCAAACAGTTGAAATCGACAGACGAAGGAGACTCGCTTGGGGTGCATTTGGTAGACTCAGAGACACACTCAGGAACAAAAATAGACCAATGAGTATACGGTCAAAAATCTTCGATCAATGTGTTCTCCCAATTATGACATATGGAGCTCAGACATTGACTCTAACGAAAAAATCTATGCACAAACTTAAAGTTACACAAAGAGCAATGGAGAGGCAGATGCTGAGAATAGCAATGTATAGAATTGCCAAACACCGAGAGACATGACGATCAATGAGGGAGGCCTATGTTCTAGAATGGACTTCGGAAAGCTTATGAGATGAGATGAGATGAGATGATGTATATATATATATATATATATATATATATATATATATATATATATATATATATATATATATATATATGTATATATATGTATATATATGTATATATATGTATATATATATATATATATATATATATATATATATATATATATATATATTCTCAGCTGCGATTAATAAAAGCGAAATAATTAGTACTTTAAACACATTCAAATGATGAAATCTTTTCTTCTTGTATGTCAATTGCATTCTAATTATTATGTGACATTTAAAAAAATTCTAGAACTTCCGTGTTAATAAACTCATTCCCGGAGCCTCTGTCCCATTTTACACATAGGGAGATATGTTATTATTCTCTAGAAATTATCGATCCAGTTTTAATCGATCAGAAGCAAAAATTCTAAAGGGTAATTTATTTTGATCTGAAAAAAAACTACATGTAAATTGGATTAGTTTTTAAAACAACAATATATATATATATATATATATATATATATATATATATATATATATATATATATATATATATACATGGCGAATTTTGTATAAACAGATATAATTGCACCGCAATTATCTGAATTTTTTATTAACACTGTCGCGACAACGTCAGAACAATATAGAGGGTAATGAGTTATAACTAAGCAATACTTACTCAAATTTTTTACGTTCACTCTCAGGCCTTTTTTCAATTTTACGGTATTCTTGTATTTCAACTTTAACAAAACCTGGAAGCTCACTACATCTTACACAAGGTTCGATTAAAACCTGTAGACAAACCAAACTAAATTAATTCAGTAATATACTAAGTGGCTCAAAGTTCTCTGTCGATAATAGGTTTACTTCGAAAGAAACTAATCATTATCATTATATATCCATAAGTTAAAGAATAACACAGGTACTAACAATTCAATTTATTTTTTAAACGGACAAAAATGAAGAGAACAAATATCTGGCTTGATACTAGGCACTTATCCGATTTACGTGTTTTTTTTTAAATTCATACATTTGTTCTCTAGTCAGGTTATCTATAATATATATATATATATATATATATATATATATATATATATATATATATATATATATATATATATATATATATATATATATATATATATATATACATATACATATACATATAATATATATATATATATATATATATATATATATATATATATATATATATATATATATATATATATATATATATATATATATATATAAAATGCAACATCTCTCTGTCTGTCCGTTAGTGCGCTTATCATTCGAGAACCCCGATTTACGTGCTTTTTTTTTAAAAACATATATATGTTCCCTGG
The DNA here is from genome assembly GCA_019049505.1 of Pachyrhynchus sulphureomaculatus. NCBI lineage: Eukaryota > Metazoa > Arthropoda > Insecta > Coleoptera > Curculionidae > Pachyrhynchus > Pachyrhynchus sulphureomaculatus. The sequence continues at coordinate 102,638,155 of CM032453.1, read as the reverse complement.
CCAGGTTATGGCATATATTTTATTACGTTAGGTAACATAAGGAATAAGCAGTGACGATAATAGCGAATCAAGTCGGAAAAGTTTGACGCTCGCGCGTTCTCGTGTAATACACTGCCTAAACCATTAAATATGGAACCATATCATGTAGTAAAGAATATAATATATATAAAATGCATTGTCTCTGTCTGTTCGATAGTGCGCTTATTACTCGAAAACCACTTATCCGATTTATGTGTTTTTTTACTCACACATATGTTCTCTTTCTAGGTTATATAATAACAATAATAATAATCTATATAATCTAATAATAATCTATATAATCTATATAAGTACAAGAACACGTTAATAAAACGATCGAACACATAACAAGCGGATGTAAAATATTAGCTGGAATGGAATACGCAGCGGCATAAGTAGTTCACCAAGCACTAGCCACAACATACAAACTCATAGAAAACACAGATCCCTACTACAAATACACACCAACATCTATACTTGAAAACGAAGATTACAAGCTCTACTGGGATATCAGTATCCATACAGATAAAACAGTCTCCGCCAATAGACACGATATTACTTTTCAGTGCAAAAAAGGAAAAGTTACCTATCTAATTGACATAGCTGTCCTCAACGACACAAACATCCAAACGATGTGATTTTGAAAACATGTAACATTGTCAGGTCATTCCTTAATATACAATGGTAATAGTGTTTGTGCTGACTTGGCTTGGGCCCGTCAGCCAAACATGGAACCACATTGACCAGATGTGAGAAAGAAGAACTCATCTATATAATATATATAAAATGTAACATCTCTCTGTCTGTCCGTTAGTGCACTTATCACTCGAGAACCACTTATCCGATTTACGTGTTTTTTTTTAGATTTATATATATGTTCTTTGGTTAGGTTATGGGATATATTTTATTACGTTAGCTAATATAAGAAATAAGCAGGGACGATAATAGTGAATTAAGTCGGAAAAAGTTTGCCGCTAGAGCACTCTCTTGCAATACGCTGCCTAAATCGTTAAATATAGAACAATATTATGTAACAAAGAATACAATATATATAAAATGCAACGTCTCTCTGTCTGTCTGTCTATCCGTTAGGGCGCTTATCAGTCAAGAACCACTTATCCGATTTACGCGATTTTTTTTTAATTCATCCATATGTTCTCTGACCATGTTATATAATAATAATAATAATCTATATAATATATATAAAACGTAACGTCTATGTCTGTCTGTCTGTCCGTTAGTGTGCTTATCATTCGAGAACCACTTATTCGATTTACGTGTTTTTTTTTAATTCTTAACTTAATATTTATTAAAAAAAAATCTGTAATATATATAAAACGCAAAGTCTCTCTGTTTGTCTGTCCGTCAATGCGCTTAGCACTTAAGAGCCATTTATGCGGTTTACGTGTTTTTTTTTCATAACATACATATGTTCTCTGGCCAGGTTATAGGATATATTTTATTACGTACATAAGGAATAAGCAGTGACGATAATAGTGAATCAAGTCTAAGCGAGTAGAGCCGCGGGCGCGGCTAGTTAGCTATACGTCACAGTATGGTGGACAAAAACAGAACTGAGAACGACATCCACGGAGCTAAATCGGCTACAGAGCTTGCTTGCTTATGTTTCATCGAGGTTATACGTAGTATCCCTACAGTTATTGAAATAATCCCAGGACTAATACCCCTAGATATATACATAAAACGTGAGGATATCAATAACGCCCATCAATTGAGGACAAATGGGGAATGAAAACCACTACCTGTACAATTTGGCCACACAAGAGTTATGGATTTAATCAAAGAGAAGCTCTTGGATATGCAATCTAACTATATGACAACATCTATAATTTCGAAAAACCATTGGGTGCGACCCAAATCTATGGATGGAGGTGGAGACTACGACGAAAACAACGGGTCTGGTCTATTACACAGACAGATCAGAAGTTTTGAGCAAAATAGGCACTGGCATATAAGCAGAAAAGCTCAAGTGGAGCTATAACATTCCACTAAGGACAAGTGCAGAAATTCACGCAATACAAGCCTGTGTTCACGAGAATATTCGACAGGATTACTGCAACCAAAATATAGATATTCTCTCAGACAGTCAAGGCTTTTGGTGCCTATTGGGTCAACTAAAATATCACGATCAAGTGTAAACGTGATCTATCCTCCAGGAACAACAGGGTTGAACTAATATGGTTTCTAGGACATTTGGGGATAAAAAGGTAATGAAAAATCGGAAAAATTAGGAAGATTCGGAGATCCAGGGGTACAGAACAAGCATATGGTATACCAAAACAGGGAAAATGATCATCAACAGATGGTCATATCAGCAACATCTAGATCGTTAGCTCGCTACATCTGACCAAAGACATGCGAGGGACGTAATTGGCGGCTACTCAAAAAAACTAACAACTGACATCCTTTGTTTAACAAAAGCCAATACCAAACTAGTGGTGAAATTGATCACCGGTTACTATCACCAACATTTACAGAAAATGGATACACATTTTCTGTAAATGGTCTCACGACATGCAGACTGCATGGTAAAGAGGAAGAAACCACTATGCACGTCCTATATGAATGTGCGGCTTTACCTTGAAAGAGATATAAACTGTCTGAGATCGCAGCAATAAATTACCATACGAAGGGCTTGGACGGAAGCTTTTGTAACCAAGAGATGGAAGCATAAAAGCTAAATGTAGTGCACACACAGGCATATTCGCCTACCCCGCCTACAACCAACCAACCATAGTGAATTCTAGAAACATATCATCTAATGTACGAATATAGTTTAGTTCAACTAAAAAGAAATAGTTTTCAAAATATTGATATCGCAAGAGGTCCTAATTTTTATATACATTTACAACTAGGTATTTTTAAATTCTCTACTCAAAAATTTTAACTTTTTTTTACAGCAAGTGGTCAAGAGTCTTCAGATAAATAGAAAGTCAACTATTAGGGTAAAAAATTTGAAAAATTGAGATATGAATGCGAAATATATTTTCTTTCAACTTCAGTGCACTCGCTATTTTCATATTAAGAGTAAATGATTTTAGATGTCAATATTTTGGAAACTATTTAACTTAATAAAGATTATAAAATGCCACGCAAATTTTTATGAAAAGTATTCCTCTATATTCTAGAATTATTCTTGGATAATGACTATCATCTAAATTAAAAGTTATATAAGATTTTAGCAAATTATAAATACCAGTAGCTTAGAAAAGGAAGCGTACTAACTGTTTTATTTTTATAAGAGTATATTTAATATTAAATTAATCAAAATACAAATTAGGTATTTTCTTCTCATTGTTTTGTATTATCTTTTCCTCGGTGCATCATAGTCTTTGAAAAGAATCGAATAATCAATATAACACGTAGGCTGAAAAGTTTTTGGTTTAGCTACTTAAAACACAAAGCAAAATTCGACTTTATTCTTCAACATGGTCTCCTCGAAGAGCGATGCAATCAGTTCAACGCTTTTCTAACATTTCTATACCTTACTTATAGAAGGAATTATCTTTACCTTCCAAATAGGCCTCAGTTTCGGCAATAACGTCTTCATTGGAGCCAAATCTCTTTCCCGCGACCATTTTTTTTAGGTTTGCGAATTGCTAATAGTCGCTGGGGGCCAAATCTGGAGAATACTGTGGATGAGGAAGCAATTCGAACTTCAATTCATGTCATTTTGCCATCGTAACCATTGACTTGTGATACGGTGCATTGTGTTGATGAAAGAGCACTTTTTTGTTGTTAATTTGGGGCCGTTTCTTCGCGATTTCTGCCTTCAAACGAACCAATAACTTTATATATAGTAGTAATTGATAGTCGATGAAAATTATTTCATGCGCATCCCAAAATACAGAGGGCAAAACCTTCCCAGCCGACTGTTGTGTCTTTGATCGCTTTGGGCAGCTTTCACCGGCTGTTGTCAACTCAGCTTACTGCCGATTTGATTCCGGTGTGTAGTGGTGAATCCATGTTCCATCCATTGTCATATATCATATGAAAAAATCCGTTTTATTGCGCTTAAACAGGTCCAAACAGCGCTCAGAATCATCAACACGTTGTTGTTTTTGGTCCACTGTGAGCAAACGCAGTACCCATTTCGAACAAATCTTTCTCATGCCCAAATGTTCTTGATATCTTTAGGGTGTCAGGTATCTTACGCAATTTCACTTTACGGTCATTCAGTGTAACCAGCTCATTCGGGCGACCAAACCGTTCGGCATTATTTGTATCTGTACGACCGCGTTTAAATTCAGCATACCAGTAAATGATGAGTGATTTTCCAGGGGCAGAGTCCCCGTAACACTTATCAAGCCAATGCTTTGCTTGAATAGTGTTTTTTCCCAACAAAAAACAGTGTTTAATCAACACACGAAATTCGATTTTTTCCATTGTTTTGAAAATATCAAAAATAGCGTCACTAAAACCACTGTAACTTGTAAACTAATCGTCGAAATGTCATGAAATTTTGACAAGGATCGTTTGAAGGTTGGTATTTCCTAAAAATCATATGGATTCTTTGAAAAGGGCGACATCTATGTATCAGACCAAAAACTTTTGAGCCTATGTGTTAGTATTTGGAAGGTTAAACACGTCAGCTGGGATAAATGTTGCTGAAGCTAGGATTGTTGATCCTGAAAGTGAATTAGAGAACAATTCATTGCTATCCGTTGCTGTATTTAATGAAATATTATATGATTTACCCTATGGATCATCAAAAACTATAGATGGCCAAATTTCAGAAGACTTTTTGCTTAATAATAATAATAATTGCCAGGTACATTTAGAGAACACTGTACTTTTAAAATCTACGGATTAATCAGACAATAATTATAATTCAGAATTGGATAAAATAGCTGTCGACAACGCACGTGATCAAACCGGGAATCCAACGACTGTTAGTTCACAATTTGAAAATGTTAATCTCAATGACATCTGGAAAAAACATTTACATTTTCCCCGTAATGAAACATCTAAGACAAAAAGAAGAAAGAGATGATTTATGCTATTACTTAACGTCGATACGAAGAATTGGAAATGGGAAAGATGCAACTAGAATCGGAGAAAAAAAATTAAAACTTAAAAAAAGGAAAAGCTGAACAAAATTGAGAAAGAGAGAAGGAAAGTAGAACGATTATTGAAGAAAAAATTGCATGAAGAAGAGGAACATGCTAAGCAAATGAAGAAGCAAGAGCTTCAAGCTCCTAATAAAAAAAATTGATTCAAAGTCGAGCAAAGAAGAGTCAGACAGCTAAGCCTGAACTAAAAGAGTCAGCAGAAAGTGATTAGAGTAGATTTGTGATATCTGTACTAAAAGTACATATTCTAGTCTTTACAAGGCACTGCCTTGTGGAAAAGGTCTTGTAAATTCTGACAGAGTATGGACTAGTACATATATAAAATCTTAGAGGTCGATCAGATTTTATATATGAGTTTGTCATATTCTATTAGAATTGATAAAATCTTTTTCACAGGATGGAGCAATATAAAAGCAATAAAATATTAATGATAAGTATTTTATTTTTAAAAAATTAAACTACTCGTTAAATAAATTAAACTTTCTCGTTGACTTGTTTTAATAATTATTATCTTTATACACTTGAAAAGTACAAATAAATACAAAAAAAGTACTACTAAATGAATGAATGAGTTTAGTTTAAGAAAGCATTATATAATTTATCATCATCTAATGCAGCCCCGGCAGTAATCTATTGGATTTTTGCAGACAGCTATTGGTGATTTTTAAATATCAACATTAAAATGATAAAATTAAGTTAATTTAAACAAATTTCAACAAGAATAACATTACATTTTTGAAAATAAACTATTTAACTTTGATAAAAACTATCATAAATTTTTATTTACATTATTATAGTTATTTTAATAAAATTTAAAAAATAAAATTCCTTAATCGATCAACTACTGATGCTTTTACCATAAACATAAATTTTTTTATAAACAATTGCATACTAAAGTTTAAAACACCAGTTACATTCTAAGAATATGCATAATTGCATTTAAATTGCACTTGCTAAGATTTCCTCAATCTAAATATAGTTCTGCAAAATATACAGAATAAGTTTATAAATATGGGTTATGAAACCAGAGCAGAACGGTTGTTGTATCGCAAGTCCTAAATAAAGTTTTTTAAAAAACGAATCTCCCAAACACAGATTTTAACTGGCGCAGTCGGTCAGCATTTTTTGACGGAAGGTGCATCACGCATAAAATCCGGTTCGTTTCAACGATTTGCAAAAACTGAATAAAAAATCAAGTTTAGGCCACTCAGGCCAGGGTAACCAAGTTCCTAGTGGTACGGAATCACAAGATAAACATCGCGCACGAGATCATCAAACCAGGGTAACCAAGTTGCTAGTGGTGAAGACTCACGAGACCATAGAAGAATCCAGAGAAGAAACGGAAGAGTTCGTCCTATTGGAAGAAGAAAGAAAACAGAAGAAAGAAAGAGATCCAAAAGCAGCAAGGGATTTAAACCACAATTTCTCCTACTGTAAGTAAAAAAATCATTGATCATTTCAGAGTTTATTAGTGAAAAACCAAAAGAAAAAGAGAATTCAACTGGCACATGGTCAAAAAAGAGAAAATAAAAATAATCTCGGACATACCAATATTACCACCATTCAAGAATCGAAAACAAAAAACGGTTGACATCATTTATATAACAAATGCCGAAAATAATGATAGTGGATTAACAATATTGAATGAGATAATCAATAAAAAAAAGAACCAACTGATAGTAAAGAAATCCCCTTACGCAGAATACAGTAAAATTGAAAAGAAAACCGTCGACGGAAATATTTTTTTTTTATGGGTCTAATACACGTGCTACAGGAAAGTCCCTAAAGCGCTACAGGGGCGACACGTGTGCGAAGAAAGCGATTCACGTTGTTTTTGAATCGCTGTAAATTGTACTCGGTGGAAAACACAGTCCTGGGCAAATTATTCCAAAGGGATGATGTTCTCCGTATAAAAGACTGCTTGAAAAGAGTTGTACGAGGAGTAACAAGCTGAACCTCATATGGATGTGAAGTATTAGCGCGACGTGTACTTCTAGCATGCACCGCTCTGGGAGGAATTAAGCGGGCCACATCCTTCGAACACTTTCTATGAAAATACTTGTAGAATAGGCTCAAGTCGCCAACCGTTCTTCGATGTTCCAGCGAATCAAGGCCGCCGGTCAGTTCTGGGTCTCCAATCAGACGAACAGCTCTTCTCTGCATAGAATCCAACAAATGCAGTGTGTGTTTGGGAGCAGAGCTCCAAACATGGGAGCAGTATTCCATAGTTGGTCGAATTTAAGCTTTGTAACGAATTAACAGTTGTTGTGGAGTGTAAAGCTTTGTGGTTCGAAATAATATTCCCAACTTTTGAGAAGCTCTCGTTGCTATGCCTGCAACATGTTCATGCCAGGACATATTTGCTCCCAAATTAAGTGATGATGTTAGAGGAATGGAGTGCCCCGGCATGACTATGTCGGGTTCAGCAACGTTAAATTTTTTAGACAAAACTGCCGCATGGGTTTTTGTAGAGTTAAATTCCACTTAGTTACTGTCACCCCAAGATAGAATTTCTTCCAGGTCTTTGTTAAGTTGAATGACTTCCTGCTGTCTGCGGATATTCGTCTGAGTAGCCGATGTCCGAGCGTTTAAAGTGAATGAAGAGATAAGTGTACTGTCATCTGCAAAGCTACAGATTGGATTCTCGGTCTTTTCCAGCAGATCGTTAATATAAATGAGAAAGAGAGTAGGAGACAGTATGGAGCCTTGGGGTACACCGGCGTTGATAGTGAAGGTGTTAGAAAGAAATCCGTAGACTGCCACTCGTAAAGAACGCTCTCTGAGGAAACATGAGAGCCACAAACAGAACTTTTCAGACATACCATAAGAACGTAGCTTTGCCAACAGCCCATCGTGCCAAATTCGGTCGAATGTCTTGGATATGTCAAGAGCAACCGCTCAAGATTCTCCAAAGTGTTCAGTTGCGTTGGTCCAAACATGTGTTACATTAGTCAGAAGGTCTCCTGTTGATCTATTTTTACGAAAGCCATATTGGTGATCGCTAATAATGTTAAATCCTTCAAGATATTTTAGAAGATGCTGATTAATAGCCTTTTTCATGACTTTCGATATTATTGAAAGCAGTGCAATTGGTCGGTAGTTATGTGGCAAGGTCTTCTTGCCTTTTTTTAGATATCGGCTGAACTGTGGCATATTTCCAGCAGGAAGGAAATATTCCCTTTCTGTAGGATAGGTTGAAAAGTCTACAGAAAACTGGTGTTAGTTCCCTCGCCCAGTTTTTGAGGACTATGGCAGGTATTCCGTCAGCGCCAGAAGCCTTTTTGGTGTCTAGCTTCATCAAAATACGTTTTATGATACGCTGTCTGAAGGTAATATCGGGCATCCTTGACTGCACTATGGGAATAGTGGGTGGTGTTTTTCCTTGGAAATCGACAGTGAAATGTAAAGCAAAGAGTTCAGCCAACAAGTTCGCTTTCTCAACATGGTGTCGTTGTAATAGAATTATCTGGCCGTGTGAGTGGTGGTATGGTGGATTTGATGAAATTTTGACTAACTGCCTTAGCGACTGATCAAAAGGACCTGGAATTGTTGGGGCAAACGAGAAGTTTATTTCTAATCCGTTGATTGTGTGCCTCCTTGGTTTCGTCGATAATCTCTTTGCATCTGTTCCTGGCATGAACAAAAGTATTACGATTTATGGTGTTAGGATTTTCACGCCATTGTCGGTATGCACGATGTTTAGAAGCAACAGCTTCTTTGCATTTTCGGTCAAACCAAGGCTTACCGTTGGAAGGGCATTTCTTCGAAAAAGGGATGTAAGCCTTCATACCGGCCAAAATAACATCGGAGACCTCCCTGGCGCAGTCAGATGGGTCGTCGGATCGAAAACAAACGTCTAACCAAGGGAAAGTTCGAAAAAAAAAAAAAAAAAAAAAAAATATATATATATATATATATATATATATATATATATATGGTATACATACATATATGTATATATATATATATATATATATATATATATATATATATATATATATATGGTATACATACATATATATATATATATATATATATATATATATATATATATATATATATATATATATATATATATATATACATATATATATATATATATATATATATATATATATATATATATATATATATATATATATATATATATATGGTATACATATATATATATATATATATATATATATATATATATATATATATATATATATGTATGTATATATATATATATATATATATATATATATATATATATATATATATATATATATATATATATGTATATGTTCTCTGGCCAGGTTATAGGCTATATTTTATTACGATAGGTAGCATAGGGAATGAGCAGTGACGTAAATAGTGAATGAAGTCGGAAAAAAGTTTGCCGCTAGCGCATTCCCTTGAAATACACAGCCTAAACCATTAAATATGGAACAATATTATGTAGTAGAGAATATCTATAATCTATAATATATATAAAATGCAATGTCTCTCTGTCTGTCCATTAGTGGGTTTATCACGCGAGAACCACTTATCCGATTTACGTGTCTTTTTTTAAATTCACACATATATTCTTTGGCCAGATTTTATAATAATAATAATAATCTATATCTATAATATATATAAAATGCAACGTCTCTTTGTCTGTCTGTCCGTTAGTGCGCTTATCCCTCGAGAACAACTTATCCGACTTACGTGATTTTTAAAATTTATACATATGTTCCCTGACCAGATTATAGATATATATTTTATTACATCTATAATATATATAAAATGCAACGTCTCTCTGTCTGTCTGTCTGTCTGTCTGTCCGTTAGTGCGCTTATCACTAGAGAACCACTGATCCGATTTACGTACTTTTTTTTTAAAACATACATATGTTCTCTGGCCAGGTTATAGGCTATATTTTATTACGATGGGTAGCATAAGGAATGAGCAGTGACGATAATAGTGAATAAAGTCGGAAAAAAGTTTGCCGCTAGCGTGTTCCCTTGCAATACACAGCCTAAACCATTAAATATGGAACAATATTATGTAGCAGAGATTATCTATAATCTATAATCTATAATATATAAAAAGTAATGTCTCTCTGTCTGTCTGTCTGTCCATTGGTACGTTTATCACGCGAGAACCACTTATCCGATTTACGTATGTTTTTTTAAATTCATACATATATTCTTTGGCCAGGTTATATAATAATAATAATAATCTATATCTATAATATATATAAAATGCAACGTCTCTCTGTCTGTTTGTCTGTCCGTTAGTGCGCTTATCCCTCGAGAACCACTTATCCGATTTACGTGATTCATACATATGTTCTCTGACCGGGTTATAGATATATATTTTATTCCATCTATAATATATATAAAATGTAACGTATCTCTGTCTGTCTGTCTGTCTGTTAGTGCGCTTATCACTGGAGAACCACTTATCCGATTTACGTGCTTTTTTTTTTAAACATACATATGTTCTCTGTCCAGGTTATAGGATATATTTTATTACGTTAGGTGACATAAGAAATAAGCAGTGACGATAATAGTGAATCAAATCGGAGAAAAGTTTGCCGCTAGCGCGTTCTCTTGCAATAGACTGCCTAAAGCATTAAATATGGAACAATATCATGTAGCAAAGAATATAATATATATAAAATGCAACGTCTCTCTGTCTATCTGTCTGTCCATTAGTGCGCTTATTAGTCGAGAACCACTTATCCGATTTACGTGTTTTTTTTTTAATTCATACATTTATTTTCTGGCCAGGTTATTTATAATCTTCTATCTATAATATATATAAAATGCAACGTCTCTCTGTCTACCTGTCTCTCTGCCTGTCTGTCTGTCTGTCCGTTTGTGCGCTTATCACTGGAGAACCACTTATCCGATTTGCGTGCTTTTTTTTTAAACAAACATGTCGTCCCTACCATGTCAAACTATCGAGTACGAAAATGGGTAGTTTTCAGGAGAGCAAAAAAAACCACTTTAATAGTGAAGACAAAATTAGCACATTGCCAAAAATGCAAAGTTTATTACTTTTCCTACACATTTTTTAAACCTTTTTACGATTTTATCAAGATTTAGTCAGTTTAATATTTTTTTACTTTAAATTAGTTTTTTCACATTCGATAGTTTGACATGGTAGGGACGATATGTTCTCTGGCCAGGTTATAGAATGTATTTTATTACGTTAGGTAACATAAAGAATAACCAGTGACGATAATAGTGAATCAAGTCGGAAAAAAGGTTACCGTTAGCGCGTTCTCTTGCAATACACTGCCTAAACCATTAAATATGGAACAATATCATGTTGCAAAGAATATAATATATATAAAACGTCTCTCTGTCTGTTTGTCTGTCCGTTAGTGCGCTTATCACTTGAGAACCACTTATCCGATTTACGTGTTTTTATAAATTTATACATATGTTCTATATAATTCGATATAAGCCTAGATAACGGGAGATAAGTTGAGATAATAGGAGATAAATATAAATAATGGGAGATAAGAAGAAATAATGGGAGATAAGCAGAGATAAGTGTAGATAATGGGAGTTATGGTGAGATAATGGGAGATAAGGAGAAATAATGGAAGATAACGAGAAATATTACGAGATAAATCGAGATAAGTCAAGATAATGGGAACTATGGTGAGATAATGGGAGATAAGGAGAAATAATGGGAGATAAGGAGAAGTAATGGGAGATGAGCAGAGATAAGCTTAGATAATGGAAATTATGTAGAGATAATGGGAGATAAGGAGAAATAATGGGAGATAAGGGGAAATAATGGCAGATATTTTATTACGTTAGGTAACATAAGGAATAAGCAGTGACGATAGTAGTGAATCAAGTCCCCGCGAGCGGAGTCGCGGGCACGGCTAGTCTATAATATATAAAATGCAGCGTATCTCTGTCTGTCTGTCCGTTAGTGCGCTTATCACTGGAGAACCACTTATCCGATTTACATGCTTTTTTTTTAAAACATACATATGTTCTCTGGCCAGGTTATAGGCTATATTTTATTACGTTAGGTAACATGAGGAATAAGCAGTGACGATAATAGTGAATCAAATCGGAAAAAAAGTTTGCCGCTAGAGCGTTCTCTTGCAATACACAGTCTAAACCATTAAATATGGAACAATATTATGTAGCAGAGAATATCTATAATCTATAATATATATAAAATGCAACGTCTCTCTGTCTGTCAGTCTGTCCATTAGTGCGTTTATCATGCGAGAACCACTTCTGTGCGTTACGTGTCGTTTTTTAAATTCATACATATATTCTTTGGCCAGATTATATAATAATAATAATCTATATCTATAATATATAAAATGCAACGTCTCTCTGTCCGTCTGTCTGTCTGTCCCTCCGTTAGTGCGCTTATCACTGGAGAACCACTTCTCCGATTTACGTGTTTTTTATAAATTTATACATATGTTCTATATAATTCGATATAAGCCTAAATAACGGGAGATAAGGTGAGATAATGGAAGATGAGGAGAAATAATGGGAGATAAGTCGAGATAATCCTCGATAATGGGAGATAAGGTGAGATAATGGGAAATAAGTTTAAATAATGGGAGATAAGGAGAAATAATGGGAGATAAGCAGAGATAAGTCTAGATAATGGGAGTTATGGTGAGATAATGGGAGATAAGGAGAAATAATGGGAGATAAGGAGAAATATTGCAAGATAAGTAGAGATAAGCCTAGATAATGGGAAATAAGGTGAGATAATGCGAGATAAAGAGAAATAATGGGAGATAAGGAGAAATAATGGGAGATGAGCAGAGATAAGCCTAGATAATGGAAATTATGTAGAGATAATGGGAGATAAGGAAAAATATTGGGAGATCAGGGGAAATAATGGGAGATATTTTATTACGTTGGGTAACATAAGGAATAAGCAGTGACGATAGTAGTGAATCAAGTCCACGCGAGCGGAGGCGCGAGCCCTGCTATTATCTATATATATAAATATAAATAAATAAATATATATATATATATATATATATATATATATATATATATATATATATATATATATAATATATATATATATATATGTATGTGTGTATGTATGTATGTATGTGTGTATGTATGTATGTATGTATGTATGTATGTATGTATGTATGTATGTATGTGTGTATATATATATATATATATATATATATATATATATACATATATATATATATATATATATATATATATATATATATATATATATATATATATATTATATATATATATATATATATATACATATATATATATATATATATATATATATATATATATATATATACATATATATATATATATATATATATATATATATATATATATATATATATATTTTTTTTTTTTTCAATTTCTTGGGCTTTATGGTTCTTTTGTTTTAAGGATAGAGAAATTACATCATGTTCTAGTTAGAATTTATTGAAAACGTTTCGCCCGATTTTCAGGCTTCTTCAGTTCATCTAAAAATTGAAATTTTCTGTTTTGGATATTCAATGGGACGCACAAATTTTTTTTTATAAAAAAAAAAAATTTGTGCGTCCCATTGAATATCCAAAACAGAAAATTTCAATTTTTAGATGAACTGAAGAAGCCTGAAAATCGGGCGAAACGTTTTCAATAAATTCTAACTAGAACATGATGTAATTTCTCTATCCTTAAAACAAAAGAACCATAAAGCCCAAGAAATTGAAAAAATATATATTCAATATTCCAAGGTTCAAGAAAGAATTCAATCCAACTTATATATATATATATATATATATATATATATATATATATATATATATATATATATATATATATATATATATATATATATATATATATATATATATATATATATATATATATATATATATAATATATATATATATATATATATATATATATATATATATATATATATATATATATATATATATATATATATCGGATTTTCAGAAATTTCCAGCAGAGCATAAAATATTTTATTGATGTGATACCGTAATGTCTTGATTGCGTTAATTCTACTGGACCATCGGGTAGTACTTAGAGCTTTTCATTTTAAATCAGGTAAATGTTTACAAATGATCGACCACCTTTTTGTAGAAGATGCAAAAAAGATGTAAATTTCTTGAATTATTTAGAACAGTGATTCCCAAAGTGGTTCAGGTGGACCTCCAGGGGTCCACGGGAGACTCGACGGGGGTATACATTGGCGTGAAAAAAAATGGGGGTTCACAAGTTGTAAGTGGGGGTCCACGAAAATTTATCTGGTTTCGATAGTAAAGAACAAAAATGTTGGCTTGGCTTTACTTATCAATGTAGGCAGATAATACACTAGTCAAAAAAATTAAGGGAGCAAAAAAAAATTCCAAATTTTTCGGTGATTTTGACAGGCTGTATTTTTCGGTGAAAAATGGTCGTATTGAGACTTTAAAAAAAGCATTTTGAAGCTTTAAGATTCTAATTTTCAGATTTTTTGGCTAAAATCCTAACAGATAGCGCAAAAAATAATATTACAAATATTTTGCTTTTTTTTTTGGTCCACGGGCTTGAAAAAAATTTTTTCAGTTAGAACGGCATATGGATCAAATAGCCTGTTTATTTAGCATTAATTTCCTTGTTTTAAAACCTCCCTTAGTTTTTTTGAGAAGTGTATTTTAAGAAGGTCAGCGACTGTTACTTGTAAAAACTTGCATATTCGATATTCAGTACAAAGCGCCGCCCGCCCGCCCGCAACGCAACCCATTCAGACGTGCAAAGGGACGAAATACGACTTGTGCTGTGCTTGCAATCTTGCATGAACTTATTTGATTCTTCACCAATATCAATACGAATGCCAAGGATAAACGTTACTCATTTGTTTCCGGAATTTTGAAAAGAAAAGTGTGACTGAATCGATGTCAATGTTTGCCAGTGCCGGAAAAAGTAAGTACCTGCCTATTTGTTATTCATACTTTTATTTTATATTGTAATAATATTATATTTGTTGTTTGCGTGTAGTAGGTACGTAATAAAAATTAAATACTGAACAGGGCCATTATTCGATACTTCTATAAAAGAACAGAAAGCCGAGAAAGATTGAACTTTTAGTACTTTTTATTATAAAATTATTTATTTACCCGACTGTGGTGATTCACTAAAGGAGAGATATATGACTGACCTGCATGTTTGTACATATTTCAGTGCCCTCGTAGTTGCTAATGCTAAATGACTAAAAATATTTTCATAAATTGTACGTGTCTTTATGTAGTACTCGCAACGTACATCAAAATAATAAATAAATCATTAAAATCGCGGAGTTTTGATGTCAAAATATTCTTTAAAAGTATTTTCTCTCGAATTTACAGAAATGTATCAAAATATAATTAATCAAAAAATATTTTATATTACATTAAAATAGGTTCAGCCGTTTTGTGAAAACCTCTATATGGGTCTTAGCAGTTTATTGCTTTTAATAATTAAAATCAGTTTTGCCGTCGGCATTTTGGTAAAGTCGCCTTATGATTACTAAAACAAACATTTTTTTCTTTACAGGTAGGTAACTGATACGAAACATGGCTGAATCTAAGAAGAAACGTCGACAATACAGTGTTGATTAGTTGAAATTTGGTTTTCTTCCATCGAAGGCAGACAAACGATTACCCATATGCCTTTTATGCAACAAAGTTTTGAGCAATGACTCTATGAAACAATCGAAGCTCGAAGATCATCTAAGAAGGTGTCATCCTGATAAAATAGGTAAAGATTTAAAACATTGAAGAAAAAATATGAAAAGGGACCCACCGTGCACAGTACGTCCGCTTCAACGTCTCAAAGTAACGATGATGGCTTGTGGGCATCTTACAATATCTCATTGCTTATAGCGAAATCTAGAAAACCGCACACCATCGGAGAACAGTTAATTTTTACCCGCTGTTGAAGAGGTTTTAAAAACTGTTCTGCACAAACCTCCATTTGACGTACTCAAAAGAATTCCTTTGAGTAACAACACTGTACAAACAACTCATTTTTCTATTCAACTGGACGAGTCAACTTTACCTGGTAATGAAGCATTATTATTGGCATATGTTCGATTTGTTATGGACGAAGAAATCCATGAAGAGCTGCTATTCGCGAAAACTTTGGAGACGGACACTAAAGGCAAATCAATATTTAATGTCCTGAGTGATTTTTTTAAAGAAAAATCGATTCCATTTACAAACATTATTTCGGTGGCAGCAGATGGAGCTCCTCCCATCTTCGGGCGATATCGTGGGTTTATAAGCCATCTTAAAAGAATTATACCAGGAGTAACTGCAATTCACTGTGTCATCCACCGACAACACCTGGTAGCGAAAAATTTGAGTGATAGATTGCACCAATCGCTTCAATTTGTGATTAAAGCGGTTAACAAAATAAGAAGCAATGCGTTGAATACCCGTTTATTTGCACAATTGTGTGACGAAAATGATGAAGATTTTCAACGATTGCTCTTACATACTGAAGTACGCTGGTTGTCGAAAGGTGCATGTTTAACAAGATTTTACTCACTTTTTGGATCAGTTTTGGAATTTCTGGAAAGTAAAGATCCAGATTTAAAAGAAAACCTGATCAAATTGAAAGCAGACATTGCGTATTTGACAGATTTGTTCAAAAAAATTTAATGACATTAACTTGACTAAGTTGGGAATGTGGAATCTTTGGCACAATGATACTACTCAGTATATATCACCACTACACCAAACACTTTATTTTTGCACTCGACGCGCGTTTCGCTAACCATGTTAGCTTCATCAGGAGCGATGCTGACTCGCTCCTGATGAAGCTAACATGGTTAGCGAAACGCGCGTCGAGTGCAAAAATAAAGTGTTTGGTGTAGTGGTGATATATACTGAGTAGTGACATTAACTTGCAGTTACAAGGGGACAGCCTAAATTTAATAAAAACAAAGGGTGTAATTTCGGCTTTTCTTGGAAAATTGAAATTTATGAAGCAAACTATTAGTCGGCGCGAATTCTCCCAGTTTCCAAACTTGTCACAGGCATAATGTCTTGATGAGGATGTTCAGACATACGTTCAACATTTAAATGCCCTGGATGATGACTTCAAAAATAGATTTGAAGATATTCTGACGATGGAAATACCACCATGGATCATAAATCCATTTGATGAAACGGAAGTGGCGAATGTGGTATTACAAGAGGAGCTACTCGAGCTTAGCACCAATGAGGAGCTGAAGGTGAAATTTAAAAAAGGCTATCAAACATTTTGGCTGCAGGCAGAAATACCCGAAAAATATCTTGAGAATCCCGAGAAAACTTTTGATAGCGTTTCCCTCGTCATACCTTATCGAAAAAAGTTTTAGTGTCGTTGCAAACCTATTAACAAAAAAAGGAGCAGATTGAACATCACAGAACGGGGAGATTTGCGGTTATTCCTTACAAAACTGAAGCCAAATATTGATAATTTGCTGTTAATCCATCAAGTACATCCCTCCCATTAAAATTATGACTATTTTTTTTTAATTGTTGATTTGCATTGTTGAAGTTACGGTACGTTATTAATGTTTAATTTTAATTCTATTAAGTCTGTAATCATGTTATTTTAATAAATAGAACACAAGAAAATATATTGTTTTTCTTTTTATTTTTACCACTCCGAATTGGAACTCAGCCACGACGCAAATTTCCATCGTTAGATCTAATCTTCACATTTTTTGACGAGTTTTGGGAATATGGTAGAAATGTAGCAGCAGGGGGTCCACCGAAACCAGTAAAATTTTGAAAGTGGTCTACGAGAAAAAAAAGTTGGGAACCTCTGATCTAGAAGAAATTGATAGTTTTGTGCGGAATATTTGCTGCATCATTGCCTACCAAATTAAGACTATGAGTTGAGCCTAGAACGTGAAATATACGATTATTGATTTCCAAAACTTTTTTCTGCACTCGATTGGGTTTTCCACGCATGTTAGAATCAATATTATAACCTTGCCCGCGCAGATTTTGAATGTGAATTGTGAAATTAAACTCAAAACAAAACTTAATAGAACCTCGCCGATGGAACTCGTAACCGGACAAAAACCAATGAAATATTCGCATCTCTTCTTTTTCAATTGTATTATTTAAATAGACATACCTAACTATTACTGTTATTTGTTTCATGTGACTAACATCCGGTGTGCAATCCAATATGACGGAGACATATTTCGATTCTCTAACTTTATCCAAAATATAATTTCTTATCGTCGTTCCGAGTAAATCAATAATTTCGTTTTGAATATGATCTCCTAAATAGTGAGACATACAACTTGAATCAGATTTCGAGGATTCAATTCTGCGAATATGTTCCCGCATAATAGAATCAAAAGATGTTATCATTTCGATGGCTTTTAGAAAATTACCATTATTATGTTCAAATAATGTTTTCGATGTACCCCGAAAAGCTAGACATTGACGTGCATAATTCTTTCTTTACATCACACCAATGCTTCCATTTGATTTATAGTTTGTGGCATATTATTCCATTGTACCGATGATTTACATTTTCATTGGGGAAAACGCTTGTTTCATATCTTTTTAAAGTTAATGATAAATGTTGCCAATCTGAAAAACCGTTCCAATCAGATAGACTACTTACCAAAAATTTTACAACAAAAATAATAAACTGAATCTTTTGAAATAGAGTAAACAAGCCAACCTCTAATAATTTTTTCGCCAGTGTAAAGATTTCTCTAACAGTAAGATAAAAATATTTTGTACTTGAAATACACACTGTCGATACAAATTTTCTAGTTCAGTCACAAAATATTATAATTTTATGATACAAAAAAATGTATAGCACAATAAATATCCTTTTAATCAAGAAAGTCACAATATGTTTTTAGCCAGTACCTTTTGTTAAGGTAATTTGAACCTGTAGAGGGTTCGAATCTTATTCTGTAGACGTTTCCATACATACCAATAGATGGCGTTGTTATGAAAAAATGCATAATTGAAAAAAATAATTGCGAACTGTCTCGCAATAAGTGTAATGACATTGATATTGCTGATTAGAACGAGTTTGCACATGACGAGATCTCTGTACTAGCCCCTCCCTCTGGATGTGCAGCCCGTGTGCTGTACACGCCCTGTACGCCCGCTTACAGCAGGTCTGAGGCCAGTGGCTTTCCAAGGTAGCTTTGGGAAAATTTTTAAATATGAGTTTAATATTCACTTAAATAAATATATGGGGACGTATGAAAGAAGATCTGACATATCCCGAGCATTCGACACGATTGCATAAAAGCTTTCAGCTATTTAAGTGCGTGGCCCTCCTTTTATATGGATTATATCTTATTTATCTGAACCATCTCAGATTGTTGAGATCGACGGAAAAGAGATATATAACACATGGGCTGAAAAGTCCCGGGCCTAACAAAGAAAACACGGTTTTTTTGGTTCAAAATTAGCTTTATTCATCAACGTAATCTCCATCAAGAGCAACGCAATCATTCCAGCGCCGCTCTAACATTTCAATACCACTTTTGTAGAACGATTTATCTTTTGCCTCAAAATAGGCCTCAGTTTCAGCGATAACCTCTTCATTCGTGCGAAATTTTTTACCGGCGAGCATTTTTTTCAGGTCTGCGAACAGCCAGTAGTCGCTGGGAGCCAAATCTGGCGAATACGGTGGATGTGGGAGCAATTTGAAGTTCAATTCATGTAGTTTTGCCATTGTTTTGATTGACTTGTGACACGGTGCGTTGTCTTGATGAAACGAAATTTTTTTCTTTGCCATATGCGGTCGTTTCTTTGCAATTTCGGCCTTCAAACGCTCCAATAATGCTATATAATATTCACTGTTGATGGTATTTCCTTTTTCAAGATAGTCGATGAATATTACACCACGCACATCCCAAAATACCGAGGCCATAACCTTTCCAGCCGATTGTTGTGCTTTCGGGCGCTTTGGACGAGGTTCACCAGTTGCTGTCCACTCAGATGACGATCGTTTTGATTCCGGAGTGAAGTGATGGATCCATGTTTCATCCATTGTCACATATCGACGCAAAAATTCCGGTTTGTTACGTTTAAACATGGCCAAACACTGCTCAGAATCATCAACACGTTCTTGTTTTTGATCAACAGTGAGCAAACGCGGCACCCACTTTGAACAGAGCTTTCTCATAGTCAAATGCTCATGCAATATAAAGCCAACACGTTCTTTTGATATCTTTACGATGTCAGCTAACTCACGTAACTTCACTTTTCGATCATTCAATACGATTTTATGGATTTTTTTTATGTTTTCTGGTGTTACCGCCTCATTTGGACGTCCACTGCGTTCTGCATCATCGGTGTCTCTACGACCACGTTTGAAGTCAGCAAACCAACGTTTTATTGTTGTTTCTGATGGAGCGGAGTCCCCATAACACTTTTCAAGCCATTGCTTCGCTTGAACGGTATTTTTTCCCATCAAGAAGCAGTGTAAAATTAAAACACGAAATTGTTTTTGATCCATTGTTTTGAAAATAACAAAAGTAGCGTCACTCTTAGCACAATAACTCACAAACTAATGAATAGAATATCATGAAATTTTAACAGCTGTCTTTTGAAGGTTAGTATTAACTGAAAAAAAGGTGACTGCAATAAAACTAGCGCCATCTATGTGTTAGGCCCGGGACTTTTCAGCCCATGTGTTATATATATATATATATATATATATATATATTATATATATATATATATATATATATATACAATTATCCGAAATAATATGTACCAAAGTGATTTCAGATAAGCGAAATTTTTTTTATAAAATAGAAGTTTAGAATGAATACAACATTGCAGATTGACTTAAAAGCATTTATACGATATGCTATTACGTACAGATCTTTATTAAAACAAAGAATAGAACAATTAATTTACTTATTTTATGTATGTATGTACGGAAAATCGAAAATAAAACAGTTTCATTCTTAACTTTAATTTTTAACTGCACTCGTTTTGCGTTAATTCTATTTTTGGCTGCAATGTCTCTCCAACGTTTGATAAGCAAAACGTCCGCGGCGGTTGCATTTCTTTGTTCTTCTACATAAGTTAACGCTTTTTCTAGGGTCTCTAGTCCTTCTGAATGTGACATTTTTACTGGAATAATGTCAGTGACTTCTACTTCGTTATCATAATCGTCATCACTGTCTATTTTATTAGCATTTTTGCATACACTTTTAATTAATTCTTGGTCAGTCATTTCATCTTCCACACTATCACTGTTTAACCATTCACAAACATCGGTTTCCGTAACACTTTCACATCCTGATATTCTTGTAACAATTTGATGTAAACTTTCATTATCTTCTGTTTTTGCCTCTGAGTAATGTCTCTCCTCTTGTGGAATCAATTTTAACCAAGATTTTTCCAAAGTACTACTCTTTACTTGATTCCAGATTGCCACCTTCATCTACTTCTTCTAAAATATGCTCTAATAACAAACGCCTGTATTGCGTTTTAAATTTTCCAGTACACCCTGATCCATAGGCTGAATGAGAGAAGTTACAGCAGGAGGCAAAAACATTGCTTTTATTTCCCCACTTTCAAGTTGCTCCGCACTTGGGTGAGTGGGGCCGTTATCTAGTAACAGAACACATTTTCTAGGATATCCATGTTCTTTTAAAAAAAGTTCCACTTTGGGAACAAAATTTCCAAAAAACCAGTCTTTAAATAGAGTCGCGTTTATCCAGGCATTGTTTTGATTTTTACAAAACAGGAAAAGCATTGCGACGAATATTCTTAAAGGTTCGTGTATTTGTTGACTTACCAATACATAATAATGGGAGTTTGTGTCTTCGAGAAGCATTACTGCATGCAAGAACAGTAATACGTTCTTTGCTACGTTTGTAACCAGGTGCTCCAGCTTCCGTTTTTGAAGCTAAGGTATCTGACGGCCACATTTTGTAGTTCAAGCCTGTTTTCATCACAATTATAGATTTGGTTTGGTTGTAAACCATATTCTTTCATAAGCTGCTCAAAATTCTCTGCAATTTTTTTTTTTTGCAGATACATCAGCCGACAATCTTTCTCCACAAAGTTTCAGTTGACGTACATCATGTCTTTTTTTCCACCTGTCTAGCCATCCATAACTTGCAGAAAAAGTCACAGGCGCTTCAATAACCGGCAACTCTTCGCTTAAACTCACTGCCTTAAGTTTTAAAAATTGTTCCTGAAATTGGTATTCCACGTTCTCGATTCTGTGTAAACCATAAAAATAAAGAATCATCCACTTTTTGGTATTCACCGCTTTTCATACTTTTTCGTGCCTGTGTGGGCGATGACAAAACACGACACCATTTTTCAAGTTTTTCACGATTTTTTCTCCACTCTGAAACAGTACTCATAACTACACCTAAATCCGTCACTATATTTTTAAGAAGTTCACCATTATCTAAACGTTGAATTGCTTCAGGTTTCTCTTTTAAGGTAATAACAATACGTTTACGCTTATTATTGTGACGCTCCATTTTGTAAAATATCTATTAAAACGAAAACTATAACCTCTCCGATAATACTCGTAATAGACGTAATGAGTAACTTATAACACTCGTCGACTAACCAAAACATAGACAGCGGTGAAATTCTAGACGTCAAGAAGTCTCCGAAGCGTTAAGGAAACCACTCATAGTCTGTTTCGAATAATGGGAATTTTTTCGTTTAATGGGAATACAATTTGCTTTTTAACAGATTATTTCGGATAAGCCGGATTTCAGATAATCGCGATTCGGATAATCGGGATTGTACTATTATATATATATATATATATATATATATATATATATATATATATATATAGATATACCCACACACACACACACATATATATATATATATATATATATATATATATATATATATATATATATATATATATATATATACAGTGCGACAATTTAAGTCATATGGGATTTTTTTTTAAATAATCACTTTAGCCCAGATCTCGTTTGCTTCTAATAATATCAGAAATAAAGTAAAAATGACTACGCATGACGTCACTTATCAAAAATGACATTTTCGTAAAAATTTTTGAAAAAAACGTATAATTTGGCCAAATTTTAAAAAAAGTTGTTAGACAAAAAGGTTTATTTTGTGATTCTAGATCTGTCTGTCAAATTTCAACGGCCTACTACGATTTTGAATTTTTGGCAGTTTTTTAACATTTCGGCAATTGTTTTTCATCTTGATTTATTGCAACCTTATTTAAATCATTTAATTGGTCAAAAACTAGGCACCTATCATCTATTTAAGAACAAAATGAAGTCGTACCCATAATTTTTTTATAGAATATTAAAATTGACACATTATCATGTATCATATTTGATGCAAAGTTCGATTAGCTTTTGTTTTTAAATAGAAAAATGTTTCTCGCTTACGTATTTTGATAGTGAACACATTTAAACGTTTGTAAATCTTACATTTTGATCTTTTTAGTAATGCATTTAAATTTTTAACAATGTAATGTTTCTTACCATAAACCCCAAATTAACAACTTGCTGCTTTATCCTATTTGTTTTTTTTTATACTTCATCTAAAACCACTTTTTAGATCAATAATACATTTTAGATTCTAATTACAACCGCAATAAAAATATTACACATATTCTAGTTATTAATTTGGCAGTTACGGGTTAATAAAACCACCGAAAAATTACATTAAAATGCTTTCGGTGGCATTGTTGACGTAACTGCTAATTTAAAATAAATCCAGCCATATTTTAGTCGTGGCTATCAAAATTAGCGTTCGCAAAATTAGAAAGACCCTTTATGGTTGTGCCGATTTCCTCCTGAAAACTTACCTTCTACAGGAAAAAGAGCCAAACAGAGAAATTAACACGCTAAGCAAAACTCTATATTTCTATGCGTTTATTAATAGTAGGCCCTGGAAACAATTGAGAACTAGAGATCGCAATATGGTGTCGTAGGCTCTCAAATATTTAGTTAGCAATTCAAACTGGAATGGAAAGAAACAGATGGTGTCACAACATGCTTTCTCTTTAAGAAAAATTGAAATTGTTTTATTGTGTGGGGAAAATACACCTCGTCGCACTGTTGCAAATGTTTTTAACGAGCGTCATCCTGAAAAAAACTTGCAGCAATCTACTGTGAGCCGAATTATGAAAAAGTTTAAATCGACTGGATCTGTGGGAAATGTTTTCCGAAAACATCGTGTTGCATGTAAACATACCGAAGATGTGTGCTTAAGTGTAGTGGAAGAAGGCAAAACCAGTGTTAAAACTATTTCGAAGTCTAAACCGGATATCGACAGGAAAAGTATACGTAAAATTTTACACAAAAATAATCTTAAACCATACAAACCGAAATTCATAAACACTCTACAGGATAGAGATTTTAATATTCGGTTGTTATTTTCATTCTGGTACCAAGGAAAAATAGAAGAGGACTCCAAATTTCCGTAAGTTTTATGGACTGATGAAGCCACGTTTACTTCTAACGGAGTCGTAAGTTCACAGAATAGTCGATGGTAGGCCCAAGAAAATCCAAACTTCATAATTGAGTGACCCGTTTAAAACTAACGTTTGGTGTGGCATTGTAAATGACCAAATAATAGGGCCATATTTTTTAGACATAATTTAAACTCACAACGATATTTTAGATTTTTTAAATAACGAAATTTTAGAAGTTCTGGATAACATGGCTGAGGATCTAAGATATGCTCTATGGTATCAATTAGATGGTTCACCAATACACAATACTTTGCAAGTACGAAACACTTTAAATGAACTATTTCATGACAGGGTCATTGGGCGAGATTAGGATAATTGTTGGCCACTCGATCGCCCGACATCACCGACATTTCTATTTATCGGGTTATCTCAAACAAAAAGTATACAAGTTTAGACCATTTAGAGATATCGATCATCTAGAAACTATAATTAGGCAGTGTGTTCAGGAGATACCTCCCGAGTTTGTGAAAAATTCCGTCTCTGAAACATAAAATTATTTCTCTGTATCAAAGTCGAAAAAAGCAAATTGAAATAGCAAAATCTTTAAACATGCATAGGGGCACTGTCAGAAAAATTGTTAAGAAGTTCTCGCACTGCACTGTTGATCCGGCATTTAAAACTGGTAGACCTCGAAAAACAAGTAAGAAAGTAGACAAAATTATAATCCGAAAAGCGAAAAAATGATCCCAAGAAAACTGCTGTTGATATTAATAAAGAACTAAGGCAGGTGTATTGGTGTCAGACATGCCTATAAGGCGTCGTCTGTTATCTAAAAATCTTCATGGTAGACGTGCTGTTAAAAACTCACTCCTTACAAAGTGTCACAGAAAAGAGAGATTGAAATTTGCTAAGGAACATAAAGACTGGACTCAAAATGAGTGGTCCCTAGTAATCTTTAGTGACGAAAGTAGGTTCAATCTCTTTGGAAGTGATTCTACTGGTTATGTAAGAAGACCAGTTGGTCTAAGATATGACCCAAAGTACCCTGTACCTATTGTCAAACATGGCGGCGGAAATATCATGGTATGTTTTCGACGGGCTGGTACGGAGCCATTGGCAAAGATAAATAACAGAATGGATGCTCAAATGTATCTTAAAATATTGGAAAATAATTTGATTCCTTATGAAGAAGATTTGCCACTGTCATGGATTTTTCAACAAGACAATGCCCAAAACACACATCTCATATATATACATATATGTATACATATATGTATATATATATATATATATATATATATATATATATATATATATATATATATATATATATAAATACATATATCACCTAAGTTATTTATTTATTTTATTTTTTTATTTATTTAATACAACTATCCTACAGAATAATCCAATTATAGGATGGGAACATTCAAATCTAACAAGTAGAAATACATAAGTATCTATCAAATTAGTATTTTATTAATTAGTCGCGCTAGATTTGGCACTACAAATCTGCTAAATGGGAAGATCTCATGGAATATTTTCGAACTTTCCCTTGGTTAGAAGTTTGTTTTCGATCCGACGACCCATCTGACTGCGACCGGGAGGTTTCCGATGTTATTTTGGCTGGTATGGAAGCTTACATTCCTTTTTCGAAGAAATGCCCTTCCAACGACAAGCCTTGGTTTGACCGGAAATGCAAAGAAGCTGTAGCTTCTAAACATCTTGCCTGCCGACAATGGCGTCAAAGTCCTAACACCATAAATCGTAACATCTTTATTCGTGCCCGGAACAGATGCAAAGAAATTATCAATGAAACCAAGGAGGCACACAATCAAGGAATTAGAAACAAACTTCTTGCTTGTCCCAACAATTCCAAGTCCTTTTGATTGTTGTAATTGTTGGCTGAACTCTTTGCTTCACATTCTACTGTCGATTTTCAAGAAAAAACACCACCTACTATTCCCATATTGCAGTCAAAGATGCCCGATATTGTCTTCAGACAACGTATCATAAAACGTATCTTAATGAGCTAGACACCAAAAAAGCTTCTGGCGGTGACAGAATACCTGCCATAGTTCTCAAAAACTGTGCGAGGGAACTAACACCAGTTTTCTGTAGACTTTTCAACCTGTCCTACAGAAAGGGAATATTTCCTTCCTGCTGGAAATGTGCTACAGTTCAGCCGACACCTAAAAAAGGCAAAAAGACCTAGCCAAATAACTACGGACCAATTGCACTGCTTTCAATAATATCGAGAGTCGTGGAAAAGGCTATCATTCAGCATCTTCTAAAATATCTTGAATGATTTAACAATATTAGCGACCACCAATATGGCTTTCGTAAACATAGATCAACAGGAGATCTTCTGACTTATGTAACACATGTTTGGAACAATGCAATTGAACACTTTGGAGAATCTCGAGCGGTTGCTCTTGACATATCCAAGGCATTCGAGCGTGTTTGGCACTATGGACTGATGGCTAGGCTACGCTCTTATAGTATGTCTGAAAAGTTGTTTGTGGCTCTCATGTTTCCTCTAACACCTTCACTATCAACGCCGGTGTGCCCCAAGGCCCCATACTGTCCCTAATTCTCTTTCTCATCTACATCAATGATTTACTGGAAAAGACCAGGAATCCAATCTACAGCTTTGCCGGTGACAGTGCGCTTGTCTCTTCATTCACCTTGAACGCTCGGACATCGGCTGCTCAGGCGAATATCCGCAGACAGCAGGAAGTCATTCAACTTAACAAACACCTGGAAGAAATTCTATCTTGGGGTCACAGCAACCAAGTGGAATTTAACGCTACAAAAACCTAGGCGGCAGTTTTTTCTAAAAAACTTAACGTTGCTGAACCCGACATAATTGTGTCGGGGCACTCCATTCCTCTAGCATCGTCGCTCAATTTGTTGGGCGTTAATTTGGAAGCAAATATGTCCTGGCATGAACATGTTGCAGGCAGAGCAAGGAGAGCTTCTCAAAAGTTGGGAATATTATTTCGAAACAGAAAACTTTACACTCCACAACAACTGTTAATTCTTTACAAAGCTCAAATTCGATCAACTATGGAATACTGCTCCCATGTTTGGGGCTCCGCTCCCAAACGTACACTGCATTTGTTGGATTCTATACAGAGGAGAGCTGTTCGTCTGATTGGAGACCCGGAACTGATCGGCGGCCTTGATTCGCTGGAACATCGAAGAGAGCGGTGCATGTTAGAAGTGCACGTCGCGCTAATACTTCACATCCGTATGAGGTTCGGCTTATTACTCCTCGTACAACGCTTTTTAAGCAGTCTTTTATATGAAGAACATTATCCCTTTGGAATAATTTGCCCAGTACTGTGTTTCCCACCAAGTACAATTTAGAGCGATTTAAGAAAAACGCGAATCGCTTTTTCCGCACACGTGTCGCTCCCGTAGCGCTTTAAGGACTTCCCTGTAGCACGTGAGCTAGACTCATAAAAAAAAAATAATTCTAATAACAACACTACAAGCTAAAGAAAAATAAAAAAAAAGAGAGACCTAATCCACAGTTAAACATGACCTACGTAAAGATGTTATACTGCAACAGAAAATATCAACCATATGTTTGACCCTTTCATAATTCATGCACATAACTTATAGCGGCGAGTTATGTTGGTTATCCTAATTATTACATCAATATTGCATTTCATCTCAGTTTTGAAGTTCAGTTAACTTAATTCCACTTAGAAATTATGATTTTTTTTGTTTCTAGCCGCCATATTGAGCCGTCATATTGAGCCGCCATACTGAGCCGCCATATTGAGCCGCCATCTTTGTTGCATTTCAAAGCTTACGTTTCAATGAAGAAATTGACACCATTGAATTTTTTTTTCGTTAATTCTATTTTTGGGTGTTGGGGTGGCCCCGTTGACGCGAAACGTCCGATATATATACATATGTATGTATGTATATATATATATATATATATATATATATATATATATATATATATATATATATATATATATATATATATATATAAAAAAAATACGATCTTAGTTGGGGAACTCGACAAGAAGGGGGCGTGATAAGAGATCACACAATTTTCATTAAGCCAATATTTCGGTCCTGGATTGGGACCTTCTTCAGGGCAGAACTGAAAAGAAGAACAGAGCGTATTCACAGATCGTGTCTGGGACAACTTTAAATTAATGATGTTATCATTAGGTTGTTATAATAAATAAAATTAGTGTAGAACAAGAATAAGATATTAGTCATAATAAGTTAAAAAACTCACATGAGAAGTGCAAAGATTTCGTTAGCCTGAATGGCCGTAGGTTATACATACAAAAGTTGTTACATATAAAAGTTGGTTAATCCATAAAATATATAAAATACACACTAAAACACTGTAGACAAAATTCTAAAAAACAAATTTAAAACATGGATGTAATTGGGAACCTTGGATGTTTGAGAACATTGTTAATTATTTCACTTGTGACCACCACATATGGCCACCGCCATTTAGGAAAAATGACAAGGACGACAGGAGACAGCTGCCCGACAGAGATAAGGGATTTAGTCAAGAAGACTCAATTAACCAGAATGCGGGGTCGACACCTGGAAGGAACCGATAGAAAAGGAAGCGCAAATATTGGACCCTAAGTGAGAAGGAGATAGCCAATTGAGCGACCAAAAAACCCGATATGTGGTAGTGGAAGGATAAATCATAACCTAATTATAGGTAAATGGTGAGCGAGGGAGCGAGAGAGAGTGACAATAATGGGAGCAACGAAGAAGAAGATTATCTAATGAAATAATTATTAATTTATTAAAATTTATTAATTTCTTGTTGGAATCTGATTGGAGGAAGAGATTGTTTGCAAAAACCAATGAAGACTGGAGGCACCAGGAGGTGTTAGAGGGGTGACGCAAGGTAGTGTCAATGGAAGGAAGACAGTAATCGCTAGGTGCACAAAATGGCCCAGATAAAATGGAAGGAATCTGTGGAGCCCAGAATCAAAGAGAACAGTAAATAAAGAGAGGAAGGAGGAAAGAAACCCTGGAAATTACGGAGCTAAAAGAGAGACGACCAACGCGGTTCAGATGGATCATAAAACACTTGAAGACAGGGAATTATTGTGTGAAGTTGATTTATCACAAGAGAGGAGGAAACTATATATGCTACTAAGACCATCTAGGTCGGTTCTTTTATTGATATTAAGGTGATTCTCCTGGATGTAACACATCTCAAGGAATTCTCTCTTGGAAAGATTGTTAGAGAAATGAAGAATTTTGGGTTCCCTGAAATTAAAAGAGTGACCATTGTCAACAGAATGGGTCGCCAAGGCACATCTGTGTGGATGGCATCTAGTGTCACTTTTATGGAGTGCAATACGACGATTCAAGGATTGAGAAGTTTGGCCAATGTAGATTGATGGACAATTCAGGCAGGAAATTGAGTAAACCAAGTCTGACATGGAAAGAACTGGGAGCGGGGCCTTCAGCTTGCTGAAGACACGTCTGTTTTTGAAGAAGTAATATTTAGCAATTTTAATGTTAGGAATGACACGCAATATGTGGACCAATTTGTTTGTAAGGCCAGGAATGAATGGTAAAGAAAGCAGCGACCAATTTATTTCGACTGGGGGAGTTAAAGGGGGAGGGGAGATATGCGGTAGGTGGAGGGGAGGGAGTTCTGGGGGAATTTGATGGATATGAGTAAGCTTGTTGACTTCATCTTTGGTTCTTAGTAAGAGTTTTCGATTGTATCCATTATCTATGAACAGGTTTGTAAGTGTTTCTTGTGACTGGGGTAAGAAATCAGGATGGACTATTATCTTCAGTCTTCTATATAGGCCTTTGATGACGTTGACTTTCACCTTCCAATCATGGCCAGAGTTTGCATGGATATATCTCCCAGAAGAAGTAGGTTTTCTATACCAATCAAGTTTGATGATGTTATGGGAGTCTCTAACGACTCTTGTGTCCAGAAATGGAACAGCATTGTTGGTTTCTTCTTCCATAGTGAATTGCAGGTGTGGGTCGAACGAGTTGAAAACATGAAGAACTTCTTCTTTGCCATCAGCTGGTATGGATAGAATTAAATCGTCTATGTATTGATATAGGAATGGAAGTCGGAAGGATAATCTTTGAGTACAGCTTTTCAAAGCATACGACATAACGATTGAAGCAAGAACAGGACTGAGGTTACTGCCCATAGGGCATCCAAAAATTTGAGAGTAGAAAGAGTCTTTAAATTTGAAGAAGGTTGACTGGAAAAGAAATTTTATTATTGATAAGAAGAAGGATTTGCTGATTTTGGTGTTGGGTGAGATGCGTTGCGTTTAGTGCAATGGTCAATAATTTCCAATTACCCGAAAACCACGTTATCATATCACTTGATGTAGTCAGGCTTTTCACGAATATTTCATGGCAGTTAACCCGCCAAATAATGACTCCGAATGGGCATTAATCTCACCCAACACCAAAATCAGCAAATCCTTCTTCTTATCAATAATAGAATTTCTTTTCCAGTCAACCTTCTTCAAATTTAAAGACTCTTTCTACCCTCAAATTTTTCGATGCCCTATGGGCAGTAACCTCAGTCCTGTTCTTGCTTCAATCGTTATGTCGTATGCTTTGAAAAAGCTGCACTCAAAGATTATCCTTCCGACTTCCATTCCTATATCAATACGAAGACGATTTAATTCTATCCATACCAGCTGATGGCAAAGAAGAAGTTCTTCATGTTTTCAACTCGTTCGACCCACACCTGCAATTCACTATGGAAGAAGAAACCAACAATGCTGTTCCATTTCTGGACACAAGAGTCGTTAGAGACTCCCATAACATCATCAAACTTGATTGGTATAGAAAACCTACTTCTTCTGGGAGATATATCCATGCAAACTCTGGCCATGATTGGAAGGTGAAAGTCAACGTCATCAAAGGCCTATATAGAAGATTGAAGATAATAGTCCATCCTGATTTCTTACTCCAGTCACAAGAAACACTTACAACAAAGATAAAGTCAACAAGCTTTACTCATATCCATCAAATTCCCCCAGAACCCCCTCCCCGCCACCTACCGCATATCTCCCCTCTCCCTTTAACTTCCCCAGTCGAAATAAATTGGTCGCTGCTTTCTTTACCATTCATTCCTGGCCTTACAAACAAATTGGTCCACATATTGCGTGTCATTCCTAACATTAAAATTGCTAAATATTACTTCTTCAAAAACAGACGTGTCTTCAGCAAGCTGAAGGCCCCGCTCCCAGTTCTTTCCATGTCAGACTTGGTTTACTCAATTTCCTGCCTCAATTGTCTATCAATCTACATTGGCCAAACTTCTCAATCCTTGAATCATATTATTGCACTCCATAAAAGTGACACTAGATGCCATCCACACAGATGTGCATTGGCGACCCATTCTGTTGACAATGGTCATTCTTTTAATTTCAGGGAACCCAAAATTCTTCATTTCTCTAACAATCTTTCCAACAGAGAATTCCTTGAGATGTGTTACATCCAGGAGAATCACCTTAATATCAATAAAAGAACCGACCTAGATGGTCTTAGTAGCATATATAGTTTCCTCCTCTCCTGTGATAAATCAACTTCACACAATAATTCCCTGTCTTCAAGTGTTTTATGATCCATCTGAACCGCGTTGGTCGTCTCTCTTTTAGCTCCGTAATTTCCAGGGTTTCTCTCCTTCTTCCTCTCTTTATTTACGGTTCTCTTTGATTCTGGGCTCCACAGATTCCTTTCATTTTATCTGGGCCATTTTGTGCATCAAGCGATTACTGTCTTCCTTCCATTGACAGTACCTTGCGTCACCCCTCTAACACCTCCTGGTGCCTCCAGTCTTCATTGGTTTTGCAAACAATCTCTTCCTCCAATCAGATTCCAACAAGAAATTAATAAATTTTAATAAATTAATAATTATTTCATTAGATAATCTTCTTCTTCGTTGCTCCCATTATTGTCACTCTCTCTCTCGCTCCCTCGCTCACCATTTACCTATAATTAGGTTATGATTTATCCTTCCGCTACCACATATCGGGTTTTTTGGTCGCTCAATTGGCTATCTCCTTCTCACTTAGGGTCCAATATTTGCGCTTCCTTTTCTATCGGTTCCTTCCAGGTGTCGACCCCGCATTCTGGTTAATTGAGTCTTCTTGACTAAATCCCTTATCTCTGTCGGGCAGCTGTCTCCTGTCGTCCTTGTCATTTTTTCCTAAATGGCGGTGGCCATATGTGGTGGTCACAAGTGAAATAATTAACAATGTTCTCAACATCCAAGGTTCCCAATTACATCCATGTTTTAAATTTGGTTTTTAGAATTTTGTCTACAGTGTTTTAGTGTGTATTTTATATATTTTATGGATTAACCAACTTTTATATGTAACAACTTTTGTATGTATAACCTACGGCCATTCAGGCTAACGAAATCTTTGCACTTCTCATGTGAGTTTTTTAACTTATTATGACTAATATCTTATTCTTGTTCTACACTAATTTTATTTATGATAACAACCTAATGATAACATCATTAATTTAAAGTTGTCCCAGACACGATCAGTGAATACGCTCTGTTCTTCTTTTCAGTTCTGCCCTAAAGAAGGTCCCAATCCAGGACCGAAATATTGGCTTAATGAAAATTGTGTGATCTCTTATCACGCCCCCTTCTTGCCGAGTTCCCCAACTAAGATCGTATTTTTAATAATTTTGGTAGATACGGCAATTTTTTGCTTTCTTTCTTTCTATTCTATATATATATATATATATATATATATATATATATATATATATATATATATATATATATATATATGTATGTATATATATATATATGTGTATATATATATATATATATATATATATATATATATACATATATATATATATATATATATATATATATATATATATATATATATATATATATATATATATATAAATTATCCTTATAAGATATTTTTATTACATATTAACATTTTTAAAAAGATCAGTATGATTTCTCTAGTATATCATCAGTTTTTGACTTTGAACAAAATAAAAATGTGCTTAATTCAATTTACCGGTATATTAAGAACTAAATCCAAGTCATATTCGTTAGGATTTCCTACTTTAAGGTTGTCATAATAGCTTCCACCATAAAAATTCCGCTCGTACATTGCATTAAAGAGTGGATCTTTTTGCTTCATGAGTTTGATAATCGTGTTAGTAATCTGAAAAAAAGATTCAAAATGATTACAGATCTGTAAGCGTTTTCTTAAAAGCTATTTTTAGGAAAAATTAATATTTAAACGACAGTAACCAAAAAATAATAAAATTGCAATATTATTATATCCA
Organism: Pachyrhynchus sulphureomaculatus; assembly: GCA_019049505.1. Classification (NCBI taxonomy): domain Eukaryota; kingdom Metazoa; phylum Arthropoda; class Insecta; order Coleoptera; family Curculionidae; genus Pachyrhynchus; species Pachyrhynchus sulphureomaculatus. Next base: position 102,604,299 of record CM032453.1, on the reverse strand, counting down.
ATATAGCGAATAATGTTTGACCATAATTTCTATTTATTTTATATGACACAGACATAAGAGGAGACGCCAAGCAGAGAATGCAAAATTTCTTTAAGGGCATTTTAAAGTTGACAATCACGAGAGTGAGCAAATATTATTTCCATTTAAAAAAAAATATCCCATAAAAAAATGGGCCTCCAAAATTCCATAAAAAAGCGCAAAGTTTAATCATTCATTAAAAATATTCGTTATCACATTAAAAATAACTTGCGCATATTCTTCCATTCATATAAAAGCTAAATTAAAAAAGCATTTAATTTAATTACTTCAAGAGATGGCCATGTTTTCGAATAATTTTAATGTTTAAAATAGATTAAAAATGTTTTGCTTCTTTGTGCTCTCAGCTCTTGTCTTTCGATAGAACCTTGTTCAGGGACGGCATAACGAGAAAGTCATAACAAATAATATTATTATGTGCCATTAGGTTAAAGGAATCTAGATGTAATATTAGTGTGAACAAGTACTGGATCGCTAGAAATTTTTATTATCTCAAGCACATATCCGCACAAGCCGTAATAAAATGGTATAAAATGTTAACGTTTTTATTAATCTAATTAAAAATACATCAAACGCGTGATGTGTGAAAGTTATTTTTGTTTTAAAAAAATATACCATAAAGAAAATATTGCCCACACATAAACAAATGCAGTTTGATAGTTCGGTAAAAGTATCCATTTTTGACTTCACTTGCTAAGGGGATTCGTAAAAAAATCACCCTCCAAAATTTTTGCATTTCTTCATGTTTTAGATCCCCAGGTCAAGAAAAGAGATAGTCTCAAATTACTGTCTGTCTCTTGGTACGATAACTCTCGAACGAAATGATCAATTTCAAATTTGTTACACAATCAGGAATGGAATCTGTAGTTTTTAGTTAATATATGGTATATATGTATATATGTATATATGTATATTTATATATATATATATATATATATATATATATATAAATATAATATATATATATATATATATATATATATATATATATATATATAAATATATATAAATATATATATATATATATATATATATATATATATATATATATATATATATATATATATATATATATATAAATATAAAATACAACGTCTGTCCGTTAGTGCGCTTATCCGACTTACGTGCTTTTTTTTAAACTCTCTGGCCAGGTTATACGATATATTTTATTACGTTAGGTAACATAAATAATAAGCAGTGACGATAATAGTGAATCAAGTAGGAAAAAAGCTTGCCGCTAGCGCGTTCTCTTGCAATACACTGTCTAAACCATTAAATATGGAACAATATCATGTGGCAAAGAATATAATATATATAAAATGCAACGTCTCTCTGTCTGTCTGTCCGTTAGTGCACTTATAACTTGAAAACCACTTATCCGATTTACATGCTTTTTTTTAATTCATACATTTGTTCTCTGGCCAGGTTATCTATAATCCTCTATAATATATAAAATGCAACGTCTCTCTGTCTGTCTATCTGTTTGCCCGTTAGTGCGCTTATCACTTGAGAACCACTTATCCGATTTACGTGTTTTTTTTTAAATCATCATTTGTTCTCTGGCCAGGTTATCTATAATCTTCTGTAGTATATATAAAATGCAACGTCCCTCTCTTTGTCTGTTAGTTAATGCGCTTATCACTCGAGAACCATTTATCCAATTTACGTTTTTTTTTTTTAATTCATATATTTATTCTCTAACCAGCTTATCTATAATCTTTTATAACATATATAATATGCAACGTTTTTCTGTCAATCTGTCATCACTCGAGAACCAGTGATCCGATTTACGTGCTTTTTTTTAAAACACACGTATGTTCCCTGGCCAGGTTATAAGATATATTTTATTACGTTAGCTACCATAAAGAATAACTAGTGACGACAATAGTGAATCAAATCAGAAAAAAGTTTAATAAGTTGGGGACAAGTTAGATAGATTGCTTCGTATATACCATGTAATTCGTAGTTTTTAGGCTTTTTTGGATAGAGAAATCTGAAAATTGTTATTTTGAATTTTAATAGAAATAATGAGTAGAGGGAATATGAGAGGTTTTCGTTGCAAATATCTTTAAATTTTTTCCACTATGAAGCTTCTTCTCTTCTTCTAGGTGGTTATAGACATATAGTGGAGGCAAATGCCGTAAAATTCTTATGATTTTTGGGTACAGCTTGAATATCGATTTAACATCTTTGAAAGAGTGCCAATATAATGTAAACGAGTTTTCTCTGCCTAATTTCGAAGCAGGGCCACTTTTTACCTAATTTAGTACATTTTATCACATTTTAACGTTTTAGGTCACTATTTCTTAAATATCCCAGCTTCTGTTGGTTGTTATGCGACAAAAAAATTCGTTTTACTGGTCATAAAATTGCTTAAAAAACTAGGTAGATTACATTAAAAAATATTAAGTACATAACCTAAAAAAAGTACTTACTACAGCAAATTGAAAAATGTTTTTTTACGGGTAACTTCCGTTCAATTCGATATTACGCCTTCAAATTATAGAAAAATATAGCTTTTATATTAACAAAAAAGTATGCCAAATTTTATTAAAAATATTAAGAGGATTATGTTGGGAATGTGGAATCTTTGGCACTTAGTATATATTACCACTACACCAAACACTTTATTTTTTGCACTCGATGCACGTTTCGCTAACCATGTTAGCTTCATCAGGAGCGATGATTGACTAAAGCTAAACTACAAATCTGCCCTATTTATACTCAGCCTAACACCTGAATTACTCAGGCAGAACTAATGGCATAGACGAGGCCATCAGTTCCGATCTAGTAACCAGTAGAGGGGACTATACGGAATAGGCCCTCTGTCTTTATTTAAACTAATTTTACATTTTATAATTTCCATAATTTCGTATGCGTTCAACAATCTCCTATCAGATACAACTAGTGGTTGTAATGGTTGCGACAAAAAGTATGTTGGGCAAACAAAAAGGTCAATTAAAACACGATTTAAAGAACGTTTAGCACATTTAAAACACAGTAGAACAGAAAAGTTTAGCATTGCCGAACATGCTCTTGAAGCTGATCATACTATAACATTAGATAATCTAAGATTAATTAAAAATATTTCAATATTTTATTTTAAATTTGACATGAAAAAAAGTAATTTTAAAACAAATTCAATAAAATTATGAATTAGATAACAGAAACTTTTATTGACAATCCATTAATACGTTTACTAAAATTATCACAGATAAAATATTTATAATTAAAAAAAAATCATTCATGTTCTATAGAGTATGTGCTCGAGCTTGTTTTCGGCTATATTCAAAATTATCCGATCGATTATCCGAATCGGATTCATACTGGCACAACTATAAAAGATTTTTCGTACAAAAAAGTTTAACTTCGATGCACTAGTTTATGTAAACATTGCAATGGTTTCAATTGTGGGAACTGAGAAGATACTGCAGAAATATCCTCGCAAGATCTAGATGAGAACGATGATAATGAGCTGATTGAAGATTATGATCAGACAGAATCGTTGACAGATAAATTTACAGATCATTTTTCCGATGACTCTTTATTAATTTTAGGTCGTTCTATCGAACCTTTTATACTTGTGCCAGTCAGATAATCAATCGGATGATTTTGAATACAGCAGAAAGCAAGCTCGAGAACATACGCTATAGAACACGTATGATTTATTTTTTTTTTTAATTATAAATATTGTATCTGTGTTTGTCAATAAAAGTTTCTGTTATCTAAATCATAATTTTATCGTAAAATAGGTAGAATTTGTTTCAAAAATTACTTTTTCATGTTATATGTAAGATAAAATATTGAATAAAAATAAAGAGAATGAACCAGACATTTTCTAGAGCGAAAGTGAAAAAAATTAAATTTTTCTTAACGAAAAAATCGAAAAATAAGATAGTTTTTTGAATATTCTTTATTTTTCCTTCCTAATCATCTTGAAGAACATAAAATTTCGCTTGTTAAAAAAAAGCCTCCTTTTGCTCACAAGAAAAATCCAGAATAAGATTGAGACCAAAATGCAAATTTTGACTAATATTTTCTAATAAATTGAAGTTATCAGTAAAAAAACATTTTTCAATTTGCCGTAGTAAATACTTTTTTTAGGTTATGTACTTAATATTTTTTAATGCAATCTACACAGTTTTTAGGCAATTTTATGACGAGTAAAATGATTTTTTTTTGTCACATAACAACGAACAGAAGCTGAAATATTTAAGAAATAGTGAGCCGAAAGCGTTAAAATGTGAAAAATTGCATTAAAATAGAAGAAAAGTGGCCTTGCGGTCAAAATTAGACTGAGGAAACTAGTTTACATTATGTTGGCACTGTTTCAAAGTAGTTAAATCGATTTCCAAGCTATACCCAAAAATTTCCAAAAATCATGAAAATTTTTCATTTGCCTTCACTACAAAATATTATGATATTTGGATTATACTATTTTTGAGCATGAGAAAGTCAAATTAGGTACTTTTTTTAGACTTACGTGTTGCAAGGGATGTACTGAGTAAATTACTTAATCAATATTTTAACATGGTCATGATTTACGGACGGCCATATTTACAAATCTAAATAATACATTGTCAAAAACAAAAGTCAACTGGACAGAGGTCTTTGATTTTATGTCTAACTTTTAGACCTTTTAGTGAATCTGGTTGTTAATGTCTACGCACAGACACTTTTACACATATAGTAGAGACTGACTGATCTTTCATTGTCTATCGAGCTAATTGTCTCAACTAATACATCAATTACAAAAAGAAGCTATACAGTGCAAATTTTTTTTAAGATATTAACAATGAAAACCTGATATTTCCTCTACACACTATCTCTATTCAAATTCAAAATAACAATTTTCAGATTTCCCGATTCAAAAAACACCTGAGAAGTACGTGTTACACGATACGTAAAAAGAAACCTGTCTAATTTTATTAATAATACTTATTGAACCCTTATATATTTGATCATATACAATTTAAAATAATCAAAAAAATAAAATAAAACTTTTAGATTTACGAAGCAAACCCTCTAACATTGTCTGGTATTTGGATTATGCTATATTTGAAGCTGAGAAAGTCAAACTAAGTACTTGGTTTAGAGATAAGCACAGATAAAGATTTTTGATTTCATGTCTAATTTTTAGACCTTTTAGTAAATCTGGATATTAATATCTAGGCATAGACATTTTTACATATATAGTAGACCTTTCATTTAGTACTGACGTAATTGCAGAAATGGTTTACTTAAAAAGAAATAATCTTTGAACTGTTATGGCTTTTACTTGATGGAAACTCATATTAAATACAACAATTGGTTATTTAAACACAAAATGTCCACAATATTTTTATTTCTTTTTTTCTGTACAGGGTGAGTCAACGATAGAGTAAAGTTCATTATCTCATTTGTTCGGGAATGACGAAAAAATGTTAAATACAATAGTTTTAGGGAATATTAAGGTGCACAGTTTAAAATTATTTTTGAGTATACAGGGTACTTCAAAAGAGTGTGACCGATATAACGTATGTTTTTTTTTTAATGTAACATCCTATTTTCTAATTTATTTTTTAAATTCTGCGTAAAATTTTATAACTTTTTTGTTAATAATGTCATTTACCTAAACCTAGTAGTTTTTCGAATATTTCAATTTAAAAAAAAATATATTAGTTTTCAGTTTTGTAAAAAATCTCCAGGTCAGCAGGCGTCAACTAGCTGACTTGTCTGACACATCCCAATCTACGGCTAATCGCACCTCGAGAAAATACAAGTATTATCCTTCCAAGAATTTCAAGACCGTGATTTTGAACGACGAGTAAACTTTTGTACCACCATGAATGAAGCAATAGAGGCCGATCCAAATTTTTTATCGAAAATAATGTTTTCTGATGTATCTAGTTTTCGCAGTAATGGAGCAGTTAACAACCATAACATGCATTATTATTCAACGGTTAATCCATTTTGGGGACGGGAAGTTCAAAACCGAAACCATTGGAATATTAAATTTTCGAATTAGATATCTAAATTGTTTGCAAAACGAATTACCCCAGCTTCTTGAAAAAGTTGATAACTTTGAAAGGGAACAAACGTGGATTCAACAAGACGGAGCTCCTGCTCATTACCACGGGGAAGTTCGAGAAATCTTAAACGATCGTTACCCACAAAAATGGATCGGTAGGGATGGATTCATTCGGTAGCCCCCTCGATCATATGTCTTAACACCTTTAGACTTCTTTTTGTGGGGCTACACTAAAGATTGTGTTTATGTGAATCCACGTACAACACCAGTAGATATGGAAAATAGGATACGGGATGTCTGCAGGACAATAACGCCCTTAATGCTAAGGAAAGTGAAGAAAAATGCAGTAAAACGACTAAACATGTGTATTCAAGTCGACGGGCATATTTTTGAACATTTATTACGTCATATTAATTAATCATTAGATAAGTTAAATTATATTAAAATTATTAACTATTTGTTTATGTTTTCACAATAGTATTAAAAACAAGAGTAATAATTAAAAAATTCAAAATAAATCGAAAACTATTAGAAATCAGAAAAAATAATAATATACAGGGTGTGCCATCTAAAAAATTTGAGAGAGAATAGTTGAAATGTATAAATTTATTTTAAAACCCTGTAACATCTAACTCAAATTTCTTTACACATATCTTTTTTTTATCTCTATAGAACGCTCCTACCAATTATGAGTATTCCACCTTCAGAGACAATGGCGCTACTGGCAATTTTTTACAAAACTGAAAACTAGTATTTTTTTTTGAAATATTAGAAAAACTACTAGGCTTATGTATATAACATTATTAAAAAAAAAGTTATAATATTTTACGCAGAATTTAAAAATAAATTCGAGAATAGGATGTTCCATTTAAAAAAACATAGGTTATATCGGCCACACCTTTTTGAAGTGCCCTGTATACTCAAAATAATTTTAAACTGTGCACCTTAACATTTCCTAAAACTATTGTATTTAACAGTTTTTCGTCATTCCCGAAACAAATGAGACAATGAACTTTACTCTATCGTTGACTCACCCTGTACAACGCGTAGCTCTGTCAAGTATAAATAATATACAGAATTATTAGGTACATATAAACTAAAGCAGGTATAAAGTGATAAACAAATTTTATGATAGATAATTACACAGAAGTGTTAACTAAATACACATTATACACAATACAAAATTATTTGTCTCAATGATAGATATTTCCAACGGACCAGTTATGTGAATAAATTTAAAAGGGGTAACCTCTTTGTTTCTGTTTGTTCGTTTAATAAAATACTTTTATTTTTCATACGGTTTATTTCTACAGCCTCCTTCAGGTCTAGTTTCTGTTTGTTCGTTTAGTAAAATATAACATATATTTGTATTTTTCATACAGTTTATTTGTAAGGCCTTCTTCAGGTCTAGTTTATAACTTTTATTTTTTCTTGATGTAGTATTTTGAAAATTACATCAAAACAGGGATTTTCAGAGAATAGATGATTCGCATATGCTGAGTTATTTTTTCGATTCATAAAAACTTCTATAGTGTTCATTAAACCGTGTATTAAAAGTTCTACCTGTTTGTCATATATATATTTTAGGACAAGTGCCGCAGGTTAATTCGTAAACACGTGATTTATTATTTTTTATCGGTAACATAACGTAAGTTAGCAGCTTACCACAATTTTACCCATAAGTTAACTACAGTTCCTTTATCAGAAACTGATTTTAATAACGAACTAAATATTATCAAACAAATAGCAGTCAATAATAGATATTCACCGCTACTCATAGATAACATGGTAAATAGAAAACTCAAAAATCAAGCTATTTCAGAAATTTTTCCATTAACAAAAGAAAAGTTGCCTGATAAAATTTTAACATTTTATGGTAACCTGTCGGTAAAAATAAGAAAAATACTTAATCATCAACATAGCATTCAAAACAGAACACTCAAAAGGAAGTTTTTTAAAAATATATAAAAAACGAACCGATAAAAATAATAAATCAGGTGTTTTTGAATTAACCTGCGGCATTTATTCTAAAATATACATAGGACAAACAGGAAGAACTTTTAATACACGGATTAATAAAATAATATAGAAAGTTTTATAAATTAAAAAAAATAACTAAACATATGCGAGTCATCTATTATCAGAAAATCCATGTTTTGATCTAAATTTCAAAATACTACACCAAGAAAAAAAAGTTTATAAACTAGACCTGAAGAAGGCCTTACAAATAAACTGTATGAAAAATACAAATATATATTTTACTAAACGAACAAACAGAAACAAATAGGTCATTCCTTTTAAATTTATTCACATAATTGGTCCGTTGGAAATACCTATCATTAAGACAAATAATTTTTTCAAAGAATTTACTTAATAGTTATATTCTATCATAAAATTTGTTCTTCATTTTGTACCCACTTTAGTTTATATATACCTAATAATTCCGTATATTATTTATACTTGACTAAGCTACATTCTCAGCCAAATGCGTTGTTCTGAAAAATAGAAATATTGTGGAAATTTTGTGTTTAAATTAACAGTTTTTTGTTGTATTTAAAAAGAAATAAAATTATCGTATTCACATTTCTATATGTGTAATATGTAGGATTGGAATAATTTTAAAATTTGTTAATATTAGTAGAATATTAAAAAAGAAATTAAGCGTCCATGTGATTTTTTTTACATACAGAGCAGAATAACAAATATAAATTAAAAGGCATTTGTACGTTAAAAATCAAATTTATTACAAACCATACTACAATTTCGACATAAAACAGCAAACGACCATGTTAACATTTCTTCTTAGTTATACTTCTCGGAATTCTACGTTCAGCCAACATTTGCTCGGCTTTTTCTTGATCAGAAACTGTATGGGACGGCATTATTTTTACGGGTGATGGGAAAGGATCAGATAATTTTGACGCTTTCAGAGGTAAAACAAGATTTTTGTACGTTGAAGAAGCCTCAAATTGTCTGTATCCAGAAGAAACTGGGTGTGAGGCATTCTCAGCAATGTTCTGTGAATCTACAGACATTTTTAAGTTTTCTTCGGGGGTTTCGATTCTTTTCAGTTCTTCAGATGGTGGCTTTGGAAACTGATATTTTTGACAAGTTGATGCTGATCTATCCCTACACACATTGTACCTGATCGCTGGAGTTATTGGCTTTTCCTCTTCTATCTCTTGAGGAATTTCTTCTGTTAGCTGTTGTTCAAACTTATTGCTTAAAAATCTGCGTGGAATTTTAACAAGTTGCATATTTTTTGAAGATGTAAGATAACGAGCCATGGTTGAAATGTATGGGGAAAAAATGGAATATTGTTTTACTTGAAAAAAATGTCACTATTTCTGACAAAACATGTAAATTAGAGGCACCAGTTCGTTTGGTTTTCTTCTGTCAACAGAAAAGGTGTTGAACCGAAACATGTAAACATCACTAAGCCCATTGTCGTTATCCTTGTGGCCGCAGTGTTCCCTAATCAGGGAATATTTTGTCAAGAAAGATATATATATATATATATATATATATATATATATATATATATATATATATATATATATATATATATATTTATGGAGCTTCATAAATTTAAACGCAAATTTTTTAACTTCTTCATTGTTCATTTAAAACAGGGATAGAAATTCAAAGTGCTATAAATATTCTACATATCTGTATATATATATATATATATATATATATATATATATATATATATATATATATATATATATATGTACATACATACATATCCAAAAGATCTCCATACACCACCTGCTTTCTATCATATTTTTCTGTTATGTCTAACTAATTAATTGGAACTATAATAAAACATGTTTAAATTATTACTTGAAACTTAACCAACGAGGATTAGTATTAAAAACAACTACGGAACATTTTATTTAAAAGTTACATCATTGTTATAAAAATGTAAACAAAATTAATGTCAAAAAAGTTTCCATACACTTAACAATTACCAATAATAGGTTGATGGAGTTTAATGGAAAATAATAGCTTTGTTTAAACTAATATTTAGTGGGACCGCTGTTGGCCTTGATAATCTCCTGTAACCTTTTTATCATGCTTGCAGCCAGCTTTCTAGTAACTTCTGCTGGCATGTTCTCCCGTTTGTTCAATATTCTGTTTTTTAATTCTTCTCTATTTAAAACATTATGTTTGCGAACGCGCCGTTTAAGTTCCTCCCATAAATGCTCGATGGAGTTAACATCGAGTGATTGCGGAGGTATATGAAGCTGCTATCGCACATTATGAATCATCCATTCTCGCACCAAGTTTGCGGTGTATCTTTTTTTGAGTGCTAATTTTTGAACCCTTTTTCTTAAATTGTCTCTCAAAATGTTCAGATAAACATGTTGATCTATGGTAGTATTAATAAAATGTAAATTTCCAATCCCTCCAGCGGACATGCATCCCCAAAGCAGAACACTGTTACCCCCTTGTCTCACCGTGGAACAAATGTTTTTAAAATCGAATGCGGTATTCTTCTTTCTCCAAACTTTAGTTCTGCCATCAGACCCAAAAAGGTTCATTTTAGTTTCATAACTAAACGGATTCCTAAAATTCAGAAGTTTTAGTAACGTATTCCCTAACGAAAGCTAACCGCTTTTTGCGATTATATTCCGAAATTAACCGCTTCTTCCTGGCTACACACCCCTTATGGCCTGCCCTGTGTAAACAATTTCTCACTCTTTGTGAACAAACATTTTTCGAAAATAGTTTCCGTACTTCTTTTAATTTTGGTGCACTTTTCTTGGGATCTATAATTATGTGTCTAACAATACTGGCCTCTTAACGTGGAGTCAGTTTCTTGGGACGACCGAAGCGTGGTCGAATTTTACAGGAACCCGTTGATTTATACTGGTTTACAATGTACAAATATATATATATATATATATATATATATATATATATATATATATATATATATATATATGTATATATGTATATATGTATATATATATATATATATATATATATATATATATATATATATATATATATATATGTAAATATGTATATATGTATATATACATATATATATATATATATATATATATATATATATATATATATATATATATATATATATATATATATATATATATATATACATATATATATATATATATATATATATATATATATATATATATATATATATACATATATATATATATATATATATATATATATAATATATATATATATATATATAATATATATTGTACATTGTAAACCAGTATAAACCAGGGTTCTACTGTATATATATATATATATATATATATATATATATATATATATATATATATATATATATATATATATATATATATATACAGTAGAACCCTGGTTATCTGAAGTAACGTGGGGGGCCCCTCCTCGGATAACTGAAAACTCGGATAATCCGGATTTGTTTTTTATTCATTCAAAAAATAAACACTAATACTTTAAACCGACGTATTAACGTTTTTAACATATAAATAGGTACATACATTATAAAACAGTGAAATAGGTACCAATGCGCTTCTGTTTCATATTGCATCTTCTTTTTCTCGCTGCAATCTTTCTCCATCTATTAAGAAGAAGCAAATCCGCTGGGGTTGCCTCTGGTTGTTGTTCGATATACCTCAAAGCTTTTTCCAAAGAAGCAAAACCTTCTTGATGAGAGATCTTAGTGGGAGACTGTTCATCCACTGCCGCTTCGTCATTATCATCGTCATCTGATTTTTCGGTTTCCTGAAAGGCATTCGTTATTTCTTCAATACTCATTGCTTCTTGTAAATCATCTGCTGTAATCCATTTAACAACATCTTCTCTTGTCACATTTTCGCAACCTTTTAATTTTTGCATTAATTCAAATAAACTTTTTTCTTTTTCTTCTATCTCGCTGTCAAAATTTGAACAGGACATTTCTCCATGACTTCTCAATTTCAAAGTTAATTCATTTAATGGAGTATCATCTTCAATGTCATTATAGTCCTCAAAATCAATAACTTTTGACCAAGATTTTTGAATAGTGGTAGTACGCACAGAATCTTACCCAGTAAATAACATTTTTCAGTGTAACCTTTCTCATCCCATTGATAATATCCTCCTTTTCTGTGTATTCTAACAGATGTTCAAGATATAAACGCCTATAATTTTTTTTTATGTTTTCGAGGATGCCTTGATCCATTGGTTGCATTATGCTGGTTACATTTGGAGAAAAAAATTTTACAACAATTTCGCCCACATGAAGTCCTCCAGGGTGAGAGGGGGCATTATACATTAACAAAATTGCTTTAATAAGAAGACGGTTTCTGTTCAAAAATTTAGTCACAGATGGCACGAACTCTTCTTCAAACCAGTTAGTAAATAAGGTCGCATCCATCCACGCGCTCTTCTGACTTTTGTAATAGACTGGTAGGGCTTTGAGTGAGATATCTTTTAAAGCTCTTGGACGTGCAGACTTGCCAATCACCATCAGTGGAATTTTGTGCTTGCCAGATGCATTGGAACATACCATTATAGTTAATCTTTCCTTACTTCGTTTGTGCCCAGGAGCTAATTTTTCCTGTCGAGATGCCAATGTTTTTGATGGAAGCATTTTATAATTCAGACCAGTTTCGTCACAGTTGTAAATTTGATCACATGTGTATCCACAATCTTTGATTTACTTTTTAAAGTTCTGCTTAAACTTCTCAATTGATGACACATCAGCAGAAAGTTTTTCACCACATACAGTCAGTTGTCGTACACCGTACCGTTTTTTCCAGCGGTCAAGCCATCCAGAATTGGCGGTGAATTGAACTATCTCTGGGAATTGCCTACTAATCATTATTGCTTTCTGTTGCAAAATTGGACCTGACAGAGGCACACCTTTTGATCTCTGTTAGTTAAACCACATGAATAAAGCTTCGTTAACCTTTTCATAGTCGCCGGTTTTCATTGATTTTCTTCCTGAGGACGAGGAGGCTTGATTTATACACCACTCTTCTATTTTTGTGCGGTTTCTTTACCAATCTCCAACTGTTACCTCACCTACTCCATAATCTCGTGCAACAACTTTAATTGTCTCTCCTGCTTCAATTCTTCTGATGGCTTTTTAATTTTTCTTCAATAGGAATGACGATTCTTTTATGCTCGTTTTGCTCCATTATAATACGACAACCAAAAATTCAAACAAAGCAGTTCGTATTAATTACACTTAACTACCAGAACTCCAACCAAATAAATTATGTGAGTATACTCGTACTTCTCCGTAGTAAACGGTATAACACACTGCATTGACGCAAATTTACATGCTGAAAAAGTTCAAATACATAAATAGGGGAACCCCTCACACGGGCCAGGGGGATTCCCCGAAGGCTCCGACGATTTTAAATGGAAATATGTACATACATATTTTAGAAGCTCGGTTAATACGCAGCATAGACTCGCGTACCTCGGATAATCAAGTTTTTAGATTGGCTCGGTTAATCCGGAGCTCGGATAATCGCGACTCGGTTAATCCGGAGCTCGGATAATCGCAACTCGGTTAATCGGGGTTCTACTGTATATATATGTATATATATATATATATATATATATATATATATATATATATATATATATATATATATATATATATATCTATATATATATATATATATATATATATATATATATATATATATATATATATATATATATCTATATATATATATATATATATATATATATATATATATATATATATATATATATATATATATATCTATATATATATATATATATATATATATATATATATATATATATATATATATATATATATATATACATATATACATATACATATATACATATATATATATATATATATATATATATATATATATATATATATATATATATATATATATATGTATACATATATATATATATATATATATGTATACATATATATATATATATATATATATATATATATATATATATATATATATATATACATATATATATATATATATATATATATATATATATATATATATTTATATATATATATATATATTAGTATATATATATAATATATATATATATATATATATAATTTATATATATATATATATATATATATATATATATATATATATATATATATATATATATATATATATATATACTATATATGTATATATGTATATATTTATATATATATATATATATATATATATATATATATATATATATATATATATATATATATATATATATATATATATATATATATATATATATATATATATATTTATATATTATTTATATATATATATATATATAATTATATATATATATATATATATATATATACATATATATATATATATATATATATATATATATATATATATATATATATGATATATAGGTTATGAAATTCACTACATATATTAAAATGAATGACGCGTGGGGTCATGTAGTAGCATAGTTTTCAAATTCGAAAATTTTTTGTCAAATTCAAAAAAAAAAATCATTTACAGTATTTTTCATACTCCGGTAAAAACGTGAGTGCTATAAAAACTGGTACTGACCGTTTGTGTAGACTTAAGTGCTTTCAGAAATTCAGTGTCGTAATGCAGCAACAGGTATTCGAATATTTTCTTTTCCTTGACATGAAAGATGTTCAGGATACTTATTTACGAAGCCTTATCAAGCATCGTTAAGCTAAACGACGTCGTAAAGGAAGCACAGTTACATCAAATTAACGCTGATGACACCGAAAAATAACTAGTCCTCAAAATATTGCTCAGGTCAAGTCCAACTTTTTTGATTATCAAGTAAAGCACCGAGGAATTTTGTTTCCTGTGTGCATAAAAGTGTTGATCTCTTTACGTGGGGTTTCAAAAAAAAAGTGAAACTTTCTCAAAATAAATCCCCCTACGACTAAAAGGGAGAAACATCCCTCTTTCTCTAGCCTCGTTGCTCGGCTCCGAGCGTCGTGACCTCTATTGCATTGTTATGCAGAATTTACAACGGCCCTCCAGGCTTCCCTATCTTCGACATTTCTGATCATCTTCGGTAACTTCAAGTGCATTGTAGACATGATCTAATCGATGTATCTGTTGGGAGATCTACCTCTTTTCCTTCTACCGTCAACTTTCCCGTGGATCAGCAACTTTTCCATGCCATCCCTCCTTATTATATGATCAAAAAATGATGCTATTTTTCTCTGAATAGCTGGTAACAGCCGGTCATTATTTTGGATGTTAAGATCGCTCAGAATAAACGCATTTGTCCTATGCGTTGTCCAGGAAATTCTGAGCATCCGCCTGTACCATGTAGTTTCGAAAGCCTCTATTCTTTTACGGCATGCTGCATTAATGTTTCAGCTCCGTATGTAGCTATAGACAATATTAGTAAATTGACAAGCCTTTTTTAGTTATTTTATTAGTGTTCCATATGGAACACTTATAAGATCACTTCGGCGTCTGTCCTTCTGTCCGGCCCTCTGTCTGTCTGTTTGTTACACCCGATTGTCTCCGAAACTATTTGACATAGAAAGTTGAAATTTGGCACTAATATAGGAATTGATGGCCTCATCAGAGCAGTGTAGTTTTGAAAGTTAAATATTGACTTACGGGGTTCGTTTTGGGAGATGAAATCAAAAGTGAAAAAAAATACCAGGTCGTCGAGTGGGGTGTCAAATGAAAGCTTATAAAAACATGAGTTCAAAAATATATATAATGTAATACTTGCGCACACTTTTCTTTGTATTATTTTTAATAAATTGCGAAAAATCGCTTCCCCCTTATCTCAAAAAGTTCTGGAATATTCTCCACAGGGTGCAGACTAAACGAAAATTAGCACGAGCACACTTTAATAATTTATCTAGTATATAAAAATAACTAAAATTTCAAGGTCATCAGTTTTCAGTGAAGGTCGGAAAAAAAATTTGTTGAAAACTCATTTGGGGTGTGTTTTGTGAAGTCATTCATCATTTTATACGTCCATAACAAAAATTTTTATTTCAAAAGCAATCAACGTACGGAATACTAATTGCGCCAGTCCGTCTTGCATTGGCCGGTAAGTTTTGGCCATCGCTATCCTAATTTTAATGTCTTCTTCGCAGCCCCCCTTTTTAGAAATTCTGGCGCATAAGTATATAACATCTGTCGTTAGTAGTATATCGTTGATTTTGTTGAGAGGAGGCAAAACTTTACTTCGATCTACTATAAGAAGAGAACATTTCCTTCGATTTCGATTCGATGCAGCAGTGCAAGCATTTCTTCCTCGGAGCTAGCCAAGGGAGAAACATAAGCAACGCTAAATCGAAGTATTTAACCAACTCAATCTTCAATCACATTAAAAAATTTGATGTGAAATCTACTCGTTGTGGTGTTCATTGAAGAGAACCCGGATTTAAAATATCACATTTCCTACAAGTGCTATTTAGACTTTTTGAACAAGAACTTTGCCTATTCTTTCGATCACCCTCAAGTGGACGTGTGATCTACTTGTGAAAGGCTCACTGTCAGGGGAAAGGATCCTAACTAAATCCAGTATCAAAACGAGTAAGCCGAACTACTGATTCATAAACGTCAGGCTCGCAAATTTTATAATCAAATAAAGAATGCCAAAGAAAACGCAGACAGTTCAACTGCTATTTTATGTTTTGATTACAAGCAAAATCTATCATTGCCTGCAATACCTGTACTAGAGGTTTTCTACCTAACGCAACTATGATGTTTTGTTTTTGGTATTCACGATATAAAAACAAATAAAGCAAAATTTTATACCTGCCGCGAGGAAGAAGCCAAAAAACTTCAGATGGAGTTTGTTCTTTTCTAAATGACTCTCTCAATACTATGTATGGGTATGTCCAAAGATCAAAAATTTGATTTTGTTCCGCGAAGGCTGCGTTGGCCAAAACAAAAATCACACAATTATTCGCTATATACTCAACTGAACTGACGCTGGGCCCTTCAAAGGTATAAAACATTTTTTCTCTTTGCAAGGGCATTCCTTTCTTCCCTGCGACAGCGACTTCGGTTGTATAAAATGGTTAATCAGAAAAACGGATCAGATATACTAGATCGAACAAAACATTGACATCATAAAAAAAACCGGTCAAGTGTAAGTCGGACTTGCGCAATTATTGTTGTTGATTGCTTTTAAAGACATCCCAGATGAGTTTTCAACAAAGCTTTTTTCCCATTTTTACGGAGAACTGAGGACCTTGAATATCTGTTTTTTTATATACCAAATAAATTACACAGGTATAAAAAAAATCTCTGTCTTTTAAGTGAGACACGTGTTTTCTTAAGTATTTTTTTATGCTGAATCCAAAAAAATCATAAAAAAGGACATCCACCGTGAGATTTTTTCAGAAAACACATCTAAAGTTCCCAGAAAACTATTAAATTAAAAAAATACATTTTAATAATGTAAACCTGTATAATCATTAAAATTATGGAATAAAATTATTATTTCGGACGTCTTTAATTGTTTTGAAATTATCATAAAAACTTAAAAATATTAGGTTTTAGTGTTCACGTTTAACAAAAAACACGCATACACCACCTTTAAGTAAGCTACGTAGCAAAATGCTGTTTAAAATAAATATGCGCAACCCCTAAATTAAAAAATTGTTTTTTTTTTTTCTAATAAAAAAACGAAAAAAAAAAAAAATAATAAGAACAGAATTTATAAACGAAAGATTTAATTTTAATTTTATGTAAAACAGTTAAAATAAATAGTAAATAAGTAAATAAATCACTCACATGCTAAGTCACACATTCACTCACTTGCATATCATCATACTCACTCACTCATTCAATCACTTACTTACCAACTAACACACTCACTCACTCACTCACTCACTCGCTCGTCAGTCATTCACTCACACACTCGCTTATTCACATAACCCCATACTCACTCACTCACTCAGTTCTACACTCACTCACTAGCTCACTCATTCACTCACTCACTCGCTTGCTCAGTCAATCACTCACTCATTTACATACCCCATACTCACTCACTTCTGCACTCATTCACTTACTCGTTTACTCGCCCACTCACTCATTCGCTTGTCACTCACTCACCCACTCACATTCCTCCATATTCTCTCAATCAATCAGTCTATCCACAAAATTGACTTCTAAAACTGTCAAGGGCGATACATTAGACTGCATTTTGCAACCTTTATTCCTAAATAGTAAATGGATATTTTTTTTAACACTAAACACTATGTTTTGATATCAGATTCGAAATTGAAATTTAAAAAACTTGTTTAGTTGTTGCATTTATTTACTTAAAAACGCATTTTACCAAGCACATAGTATCCTTGTAAGTGTAAAGGCGAGTTTTTTTGTTGAAACTGAACATAAAACTTTATTTTTTGATGTCAAGTCAGGATTAAAATTTTAAAAAACACTGGAAATAATAGTTTTGTTCAATATTAATAAAATTTAAAAAAAACAATTTTTTGATTTAGCGGTTGTACATATTTATTTTAAACATCATGTTTCTAAGTAGCTTAGTTAAAGGTGGTGTATGCATGTTAATATTTTTAAGTTTTTATGATATATGTAGATTCGAAACATTTAAAGATGTCCGAAATAATAGTTTTAATTCATAATTTTAATGATTATACAGTTTTACTTTTTATTTATTAAAACGTATTTTTTTCAATTTAATAGTTTGCTGGCAACTTTAAGCGTGTTTTCTGCAAAAACCTTACGATAGATCTCTTTCTTTACGATTTTTTTGAATTTAGCATAAAAAAAAATACTTGTCTCACTTAAAAGACAGAGGATTTTTTTGGTATACCTGTGTTATTAAAGGTAATGCACTCGTGATAATTTTCCTTCAATCTACACCCTATGGAGAATATTCCAGAATATTTTAAAAATAATACAAAAAAAGTGTGAGCAAGTATTACATTAGATATATTTTTAAACTCGCGTTTTTACAAACTTTCATTTGACACCCTAGTCGACGACCCGGTAAATAATTTTTTTATCACTTCCGATTTCACTCCCCAAACCAACCGCCTAAATCAAAATTTACCTTTCAAACCTACGCGGCTCTGATAAGGGCATCAATTCCAATATTAATGCCAAAGTTCAACTTTCTATGTCAAATAGTTTCAGAGAAAATCGGGTGTGACAGATAGACGAACAGACACCGAAATGATCTTATAAGTGTTCCGTACGGAACACTAAAAATTGCAATTCTTATTCTCTCGTTATATCCGGACACATTCATACATCCATACAGATATATGTTGCATTTTATATACATCTAGATAAATTGTTGATTTAAACTTTAATACCGTACTTGGCTCATTTTCATTATTACTAAAATATTAGAGAATATACTTCTGGTTAATTTAAACAATCAATTTTACTATTTCTAGTATTAATATTACTATAGGCCCTACAGTCAATCTTATTTCAAAAGTTATTAAATAAAAACTTTATTCATAAAAGAAAGATACAATTTAGTGCCCTGTATTTTGAAAGCGAGAGGTTCAACTTCCACTTAAAAAGATATATTTACCTTTTTTAACAGATTATGTTAGATCATTTACTCGACGCCCCCGTATATTATTATAGTTTCAATTTTCCTTGTACATCCATTTTATAATATATACTGTATATAAAAAGTAAAAACGTATTACCAGAATATTTATTCAAATATATACTACATTGGAAAATAAAATAGTTTCTTTTATTATTCGTAATTTTCCTCTTTTTGTGATATTTATTTGTTTTTTCAAACTGTGCTTTGAGTTTTTGAACAGGTGACATTTAGAATATCTGTAATAAATTTTTAAAATTAAAAAACTTACCTTATCCAGAATTTTATTGTTTCTCTTTTTTTCAGATTCCTGAAGGGCGATTGCTTTCGAATTTATGGTATTTAAAACATTTTCCATGTGTTTGTATTTCTTTTTGAGGTCATCCATTTTAAATGCCTCTTATGATACTGGAACAAAAATAACGATAGTTAGGCTCAATGCTCTTAAGCCATTGTTAATCGCTCAAGCAAGTTCAGTGAAACATACTGTACTAAATAAAAGTGGTATATAAATATGTTTTTTTAATGGTTAATCATTTTAGGCTAAGGGGAAAACATAACGTCATTAGTTAATATGCTATAAAAATAGGATTAGTTGAAGTTTTCGGATACTAACGCAATTGCGCGATTGCCATAAATTTGTAGGTAGCTGTTTCTAAACATTCAAAAGCACACGAAGAACAATGCACTATTATATATACCCTTCTAATTTTTTATTTTCAAAATGAAATTTTTTATTTTATATATTTAATATTTAACATATCGCGTCTAGTTGCATTATTGTCCCAAGATATTGACATTTAAAAACGTTCACAAAAATTTAATCGATCATAGAACAGCTGACGTTGGTAGCATGGCAGTGACATATTTTACTTTCTAAAAATAATATAAGTCAACAAATGTTTATTTTTGTTTTCTCGGAAACTATGACTTTTCTATAGATTTTGGGTCGCTGAAACCAAACACATATTTTATGTTGCTCCATCATGCCAGGATTTTTTGACAATGGGGAAATTACACACTAATTCAAATTTGGTATAGAGCAACGCATTGGGCTCATATTTCTTAATACATTAGTGAAGTAACGTTTTTTCGCCTAAGAATAAGGGGTTACATACACCTCGAAAGTAGTGTATTTGTGGGAATGCAGGGAGGAGGAGGAGGAGGAGGCAAAATTTTGCCTCCTCCTCCTCCTTGTATTCCCATAAGTTCTAATAAAAATAAATTTGCATATAAATGGAAGGCGTAAGAATTTCATGATATAAGAAAGTCCAGAACGATTCTCACTTTGATTATTTGCTTATAAAAATAAAATTGCAATACACAATAATTTTCAAAGATTTTTAATTTATTTAGCTGAATTAAGGTTTTAGCAAACAAAAAGTTGTCAATTTTCACTCTAATTTCTATTTCAACTCGTTAAGCATTTCTTATTCTAGTTAAGAAGGGTAATTAAAAAACAAAAACATTAAAAGTTAAATAAGTTTATTTGATATTCTTACTTCATCAATAGTTCAGATTTTATACACCAAAAAACTCCTATTTAATCTCTTAAACTTTTCTTAAAATAGATATGGAGGTGAACTTAGATTAAAAACAAACAAATAAAATGTAAATTTGTTTTATTTAAAAAGAAAAAAATAGTATTAACGTTTTTCTTCTTTCTCCTCTTCTTCTATCTCCTTTTCTTCTTCTTCTTCTTCGTCTTCGTCCATCACATTAGCTTGATGGATTAATGGTAGCTCCCAGTCCTCCAGCATTTCTGAAGGTAGATCCCAACTCGCATCAATTGGAACATTTGGCAGGGTGCTGAAAATAGGTATGTCGTCCTCCAACATCTCTGAAGGTTGATCCCAACTCGCATCAATTGGAACATTTGGCAGGGTGCTGAAAATAGGTCTGTCGTCCTCCAACATCTCTGAAGGTTGATCCCAACTCTCATCAATTGGAACATTTGGCGGGGTGCTGACAATAGGTCTGTCGGGTAGGAAGGGGCTCCACCCCTCGTGAACAGTCCAGTTGGTCGTCTCGATTGATCCTACGGGACTTATTTCTCCAGCTTCGCTTGGATTTCGTACATAAATCCAAATATCGTTGATTTCTGGCGTCGGATTAACTAGTTGGTTTTGCGGCACAAGTCGGTTATTTGAGTCATATACTTCGAACGAAAAGTGGCTAGTAACGTGAATTTTGAAAGACATTTTTTTTTTTGTTTAAAGTTTTAGATTTAAAATCTGAACAACTGATGAAGTAAGAATATACCAAGCAGTTCTAAAAGCTGAGCTTTTATATCAAACAAATCTGAATGGTAGGAGAAGGTTTGAAAAGCAAGAGATCACTTTACTTCCCTTTTCTTATTTTTTTTTGTTTTAAACACCAATAAAAGCAATTTCCTACCCCTTTCCCCGCACCTAATTTTTCCTAAATTTTCGATTTTTAGGCCCGGAAAATGCCTCAAAATGCTTTTTTTTTTTTTTTTTTTATATTATATATACTTCACAGTATATTCCTTTACCTCAAGAAATTGCCAATAAGCACGCCATCATCAATATGCGCAACGAGGACGACAACTGCTTCTTTTGGTCTGTAACCGCAGCTTTACACGAACCCACCGGACGTGAAGATCATCCTTCGTCTTACCCCCATTTTTCTACTTTATATGACATTTCTGGTTTGGATGTTCCTTGTAAGTTAAAAGATATATCGAAATTTGAACTTTTAAATAATATTTCTATAAATGTTTATGGATTAGAAAAGTTGAAAACAGATCTAACATATTGTTATGAAGTTGTAGGACCATTGCATTATACAAAACAAAAACAAGAACGTCATGTTAATTTACTTTTAATTAGTGATGATGATGGGAATTTTCATTATTGTTGTATTAAAGACTTGTCCAGATTAGTTTCTAATCAACTTTCAAAACATCATGGAAAAAAGTTTCTATGCGATGGATGTTTACAATATTTTCCCAATAATGATGGTTTAATGAGACATAATGAATATGACTGTGATCATGTTAGAATTAATTTACCATCATCTGCACCCAAAAGTTGATAAGTTTGGCAATATAGTGCCCGGAAATATTCTTAAATTTACTAATATTCAAAAACAAATTGAAGTTCCTTTCGTTATCTATGCTGATTTTGAATGTATTCTTAAACCGTTAGATAGTAACATAAATGATTTAGATCCTAACTGTTCCTATACTATTAAACAATACGAACATATTCCATATTCTTTTGCTTATTATATAAAATGTTCATTTGATGATCGCGCATCTAAGTATGAACTTTATAGGGGTTCCAATTGTGATCAGGTTTTTATTAAATTAATCGAAAGAGATGTGTTCGATATCTATAATAAATATTTAAAATTAAATAAGCCGATGAGTAAATTGAACGAGTTAGATAAAATACATTATAATTATACAGGCGAATGTCATATTTGCAATAAAACTATTATTAATGAAGGTGATAAGGTCGCAGATCATGATCACATAACAGGTCTTTACAGAGGACCGGCACATTCTAAATGTAACTTAAATTTCAAATTACCAAATTATATTCCCGTTATCCTACACAACTTAAAAAATTATGATGCTCATTTATTTATCAAAAATTTATGTCAAAATAACGAACAATTGAAAGTAATTGCTCAGAATAAAGAAAAATATATTTCGTTTGAAAAATATATTAATGTAGACACATACTTTGATAAGCAAACAAAAAAGCTAAAAAAAAGCAGTTTTGCATAAGATTTATTGACTCTTTTCAATTTTTATCATCTTCATTATCAAAATTATCTAATACCCTAGAGGATCAACAATTTCAAGAAGTTTTAAAATTTTTCAATACAAAGGAACAGTTTGATTTGATCCGTCAAAAAGGGTTTTTCCTTACAGTTACATTACTGATTATGCAAAATTAGATGAAGATACATTACCAGAAAAAGAACAGTTTTATAACGATTTAACAGGAGAACATATTACTGAAGATGAATATTGCAGAGCTAAACGTGTATGGAATTTGTTCAATTGTAATTCAATAGGAGAATATTCTGATATTTATTTAAAATCCGATGTACTGCTTTTAGCAGATATTTTTGAAAGTTTTCGAAAAACTTGTTTAATTACTTATAAGTTAGATCCTGCGCATTACTATAGCTTTCCCGGATTAAGTTTTGATGCATGTTTAAAATTTGTAGGCATAGAGTTAGAGCTTTTAACAGACCCAGATATGTTACATTTTTTTAAAGATAATGTGCGAGGAGGAGTTAGTACTTGTGTTACCAGAAAATCCATTGCAAACAATAAATTCCTTGATACTTTCGACCCATCTAAGCCTAGTAAATATTTATTGTACGTAGATGCCACGAATTTATATGGCTATGCGATGTCACAATATCTTCCAGAGAAAAATTTTGTTTGGCTCTCTCAAAAACAAATGGATAATTTTAATGTAATGAATGTTTCAAACACATCAGAAAAAGGTTATGTTTTAGAAGTTGATTTAATATATCCTTCTGATCTGCACGACTTTCACAACGAATATCCTTTTTGTCCGGAGAATTACAAACCTCCTAATTCGAAACATGCAAAATTAATTCCAAATTTACAAAATAAACAACGATATGTTCTACATTATACTTTATTAAAACAATGTATTCAACACGGACTTAAGGTAGAGAAAATTCATAGAATCTTGGAGTTTACACAATCTCCTTGGTTAAAGAGTTATATAGATTTGAATACTAATTTAAGAAATGAATCTAAACATGAGTTTAATAGAAACAATTATAAGCTAAGTAATAATAGTATATATGGAAAAACAATGGAAAATGTTGAGAAACGATTAGACATCAGATTAGTCACCCAATTTGAAAAAAATGGTAGGAAAGATGGTGCTGAAAATTTAATTTCAAAACCACATTTCAAAGAATCATTAATATTTAATGAGAATTTAGTTGCTATTCAAATGAATAAAATACTAATCGATTATGACAAACCGGTTTATGTTGGATTTTCTATTTTAGATATTTCTAAAACAATAATGTATGGTTTCTTTTATGATTTCTTAAAACCTCTATATCAAGACAAGGTAAAGTTACTATACACAGATACTGACTCTTTTATTTTGGAGGTAGATACTGATAATGTTTATGAAGATATGAAAAATTATATTGATTTGTTTGACACCTCTAATTATAAGCCAAATAATATTCACAATATGCCAATTACTAAGTCTGTAGTGGGTAAATTTAAAGATGAATTTGCTGGTGAAATCATAGAATGTTTCTATGGAACTGGAGCGAAAGCTTATTGTGTAAAAACCAAAACTAATACGATTAAAAAGGCTAAGGGTGTTAAAAAAAGTAGTATAAATAAACAATTAGATATTATCGATTATAAGGATGTTGTGGAACGTAATTCTAAAACCTTTTGTTCTATGTATGTGTTTCGATCTAGAATGCATAATATATATACGGAATTAATTAATAAGTTTGCTCTGTCTTCCGTAGATGATAAAAGATTCAAAATACCAAATTCTTACGAAACTCTTGCTTGGGGACATCACGACATTCCACTTTATCAGTGGGTTGGGAAAACGATGAATTTTTTGATGTCCACTGTACTCCCTCTACTTGAATTTATTGAGATATATATAACATTGAAAGGTATTTCAGCATTCAATTTTATCTCACATTTTGTTGCTAAAAGTTTGAAATGTGTTTAGAATCTTTTGAAAAAGATATTGATAATATAACATATAAAACTTATGAACAAAGAATAAATTCCTTCAAAGCATGGAATGGAAAGTTGAATCCTGAAATATTGGCAGCATCAGGTTTTTATTATTTAATGAAAGAAGATATTTGTAAATGTTATTATTGTGGTGTTGAAATATTTCAGTGGATGTATAACGATTGTCCTATAGATGAACATTATAAACTTTACAAACATTGTGATTTAGTACAGTGTTTACGATATTACAAAATTAAAAATGATGAAATAAAAATATTACGATCCAGAAATTGTTATCAAGATGTATTTTATTTATATATTTGTATTATTTTATTACAAATTTTTTGTATCTACTTTAAGATATAAATAATGGAACAATTTGTAAATATTTTTATTGTTAATAAACTCTTGTTGATATTAACAGTATTTTTGTGACTAATATCCCAAATTACAGTAAATAAAATTAAGAAAAATGGTTTCTATTTCACATTTTATTCTTTTATATTATTTTTATAATTGTACGTTAATAGTTAATAACCCATATCATACAAAGCGTGGTGTTGTATGTTTTTCAAATGATAGCGATCTAACAAAAAATAATTTATGCCATGATATGATCTTTGAACAAATTAACAATAATAAAACATTCGTATTTTCATATGAAATTTTTAATTTAACGGAAGATAACAAATTTTTCAAAATTTTATATTACTATGATAACAACACCATTTTTGACACAAACTGGATAGAAATTTGTCACACGGTAAATTGTACAAGAAATAGAAACCAATTACATAATTTTGATGTAACAAATAAAAAAACGTCTATTAATTTTTCCTCCGAATACAAAACTGAAGAGAACAATGAAAACATATATTGTATTTTATCTTTTATTTTAAACATTTTTATTTGTATATCTGTATGGTTACTCCTCACTTTAACAGGAGTTGTTTATTTAAGATATTGGAAATAAGGCTTTCCTATATTTAGTGGGGGAACAGTGGTGGGGGAAATACTATAATAAAGTTCCCAACATTTTAGCAATTTCAGTTATCTAGATATTCTCAACCAGTATTTGATACATTAGTTATTCCAATAATGAACAGTGGTTATTACACAACACCCAAGAATAATGTGGAACGTAGAAACAATCTACTTCTCAATTCCAAAATTTATTATTTAAACACATCATCATCAAAATTTGTAAATGTTGGAATTGGTTTGAGTGATTTTTTACCAAAAGTTATTATTGGTGGACAACAAGGATTCCGGATAACTTTAAATGAAGAAGATTGGAAGAATTTACTAAGATATCAAGGTATTATTGTGAATTATTTTTATTCATATCTTGAAGATCAAAGTCCTATTAAATTGGATAATATAACAATATATTTGGAAAAATACAACCACCAACCCATAGTAAAACTGCAAGAAAATGGTGGTTATTATATTTGTTTGTCTTCTGATTCTATAGACAAACTGTGGGAATTACAGGAAATTATTGATTACAGAATTCAAATATATAAAAGGCAAGAGTTCAAGAAATATTTTAATGTGTTTTTGTCTTTGAATAATCAATCTTCAAATTTGTTTACAAATATCTACAACACTTTAAATCCTCCTCAGAACCCAAATAGTGAAAATGTGTGTACCATGTTGGAACTAATGAGAGTCTATCCCGACGAATTGGAACTTAAATTATCAAGAAATGGAACAAAGAGAAAATTTTTCGAAGAAGTGTGTGACTTTCAACGAGAATCAAAATAAAATCCACATACTAATAGTATGGGATTTTGCCTATCGAAACGCTAGGAAATGTAAATGGGAAAAAAACTATTTAGATATGTTAAGATTTAAAAATAAAATTAAATATTGTGAAAATATTTTTTCTACAATTTTAAAACGAAAACCATAGAAATCTTATTTATAATGAAAGGTTTAGTGATATGAATTATTAAAATTAAACATATATGTAAATTTAAATTGGTTTTTTATTTTAATATTACAATATATCTTTTTTTAAAATCCACGAATTGTGAAATTTGTCAAATCCTAACCATTTAACAAAAACTCTATTTTCTTTTTTTCTTAAAATCCTCTCTACTAAATATGCATCGGGATGTTTTACTTCCTGCAACTCTTCTGAATAAAAACTTTCTTTAATATCTTCATTATTACCATCTTTTAATAGGTAAGTAGTTGGGTTAGTAAGCTGGACTTTTCTTATTTGAAAGATTTCAGTGGACCAATTTGGTGTATAACCTTTGTCAAATGCTCCCGCTGCTTAGAGATTCTAACAAAGTCGTTTTCTTTAAGGTTAAAGATTGTGAAAATATTTTTTCTTCAATTTTGAGTAAAAACCATAGAAATCTAATTTTTAATGAAAGATTTATTGATGTGAATTATAAATAATAAAGATATATTTATATTTGAATTTTTGTTTTATTTTTTATTATATATTACAACACATCTTTTTTTAAAATCCATGAATTGTGAGATTTGTCAAATCCTAACCATTTAACAAAGACTCTATTTCCTTTCCTTCTTAAAATTTTTTCTACTAAATATGCATCCGGATGCTTTACTTTCTGCAACTCTTCAGAATAAAAACTTCCTTTAATATCCTCATTATTAGCATCTTTTAGGAGGTAAGTAGTTGGGTTTGTAAGCTGTACTTTTCTTATTTGAAAGATTTCTGTAGACCAATTCGGAGTATATCCTTTATCGAATGCTTCTCTTTGCTTTGATATTCTAACAAAGTCGTTTTCTTTAAGCTTGGTGTGCTTAAAGTCAATAGTTTTTCTTATAAGTAAACGAATTTAATAATATTTTTTCTTCATTTTTCCTATTAATTTCGCTAGGTTTGTGCCCTGTAGTTCTGTGAACGGTGTTATTGTATTTTTCAACTATAATGGGTAAAATATTATACCACTTATAATTTCCCTGATTACTAAAATATTTCCACATAATGTTTTTTAAAGTTCGATTAACCCGCTCCACAATACTAGATTTTAAATTGGAAAAACTACTATAATGATTAATGTTATAATCATTCATTAGTTTTTGAAAGTCTCTGTTGTAAAATTCTTTTCCCAGATCTGTTTGCAAATTGACAGGTTTCGTGGTTTTATCTAAAATTTTTTTCATTGCTGTTGTTACATCTACCCCCCTTTTGGTTTTTAGTGGTTCGACCCAAACATATTTTGTAAAAGCATTTATTACAACTAAAATATATCTATTTGATTTATTAAATCTAGCATAAGGCTGCATTTCAACTAAATCAACTTGCCATAAGTCGTCTAAAACCCTTTACAATCGTTCTTCTTCTCTGATAATTTTTTCTAGCAGGTTTATGTAATTTTTCAACAATAGTTTCTTTTATATTTTCCTTCATGTTACTTTGTTCATACTAATCCATTTTGCTAAATATCTCACTTAAATATCAATTAATTATTTTTCAACTTTTAATTTTATCAGCTATATCTTTGATTTTTTTAACATTATCGTCAACCTTTGCAAAATCCTCTCCAAATTTTTTTAAAGCTGTCGAATTTTCTGAAATCTTTACTTTCAATTCATTAACAACAGATTTCATACCAGCGAACTCATCTTTATTTGTTTTGTCAAATTCCTTGAACTTATAGTCTATAAGATCTTTAACAGCCTTGTCAAGTTCTTTGATTTTATTTTCAAAATCTTTAAACTTTTCGTCTGCATTCGTTACAATATTGGTTAATGTTTCTACCAGATCATTTTTTATTGTCGATATTTCCTCCTCTATTCTAGCTTTCAATTCTTTTTCAAGATTTTTTAACTGGTTTAATATATCATCGATTTTTTCAATATCCAAATTTTCTTTTTTGCGTTCCTCAACTATAGTTTGCAATTTCACATTTAAATTTTGTATCTCTGTTGAAACTTTCCCATCTACATTGGTTTTATATTCTGATTCTAAATTATGTAATTTTGTCAAAACTTCTTCAATTTTTTCACTATTTTTTGTGATATTATCAAATTGTTGGTTATTTGAAATTTTCTCTATATTTCTGATTTGTTCCGTCAACAATATTATTTTTTTTTGAGAAATCATCATTTGTTTTTTTATAAGTTTCGTTAATTTTTTGTTCCAACGACTTAATATTTTCAGTATCATTTTTATGAACAATAAAATGAAGTTTTAAAGATCTATCAACTTTCTCAATATTTTTATTCATATCATCATGCACCTTCGTAAAATTTTCAACTTCCTGTGAAACTCTATTATTGAGCAAATCAGTAAAAGTTTGAAATTTCTTAACCATATTTTTATTAACATCATTTTCTACTTTTTCTGATGTAACCCTAATTATTTCATTTTTCAGTTCTTGTCCTGAGCTATCCAACGCCTCATATTTCTGTTTAATTATTTTTATGTCGTCTTCATGTTTTGAAATTTTTATAATTTGGTCTAGATGTTCCGGAATAATTTTATCTTCGAATATTTTCATCTTTTTTTGCAACGTTCTGTATATCCTCATTATTGTCGCTAACTCTTTTATCAAGATTTTTGACGTCTGTTTTTAAATCGGATTGCAAATTTTCAATTATTTTGTTTTCAACATATTTTGTATCACTCTTAAAATCTTTAAATATTTTACTTTCAATATTTGAACTTATTGATTTTTCAATAGAAGGAATAAAAGAGTAAATGTAATGTTTTGAACTGTGAGATCCAAACTTATTAACCGCCATGTTATAAATGCATTAATTATTCTGAAACATGAATTTATATGATAACATCAGCTTCTTTGAGTTCTTCTATAATGGAAATAATTTCATTATAGTATCCCGTGTGACCTGCAAACATAGATGATACTAATAAACGCAATCTATCAACCAATTCATTAACATCATTCCAATATACGTAGTCTGTATTAGGTTTATTAATTTTTAAACTTAAACTACCACCTTGTGTGGTTGGTTTATTAGATCTGGTTTGTCTAGGATTAGTTGCAAGCACACCTTGAAACAAATTCTGAAGGGGATTAATAGTTCTAGTTTTTGTGATGCCTTTTCTTTGTAAATATGGTCCTATTATTGTAATATACTTGTGTGAAGCGTTTCCTTGAACCTGCTCATCAGGATTGTAATTTCTACGATATGTGTTAGTTCTTTTTAAAATATCCATATAATTATCGAGATCTCTTTGAGTGTAGCCTCTAGGTTCTTTTTAAATAACAATTCATATAATCCGGTTGTTCCAGGATATTTTACTCCAACCACTTGTATATCTTTACCAATAATCTGAACAGGTACTTGTGTTAAACCCAGATAAAATTTTTCACTTTCATAATCGTGAATTATTCCGTATTGATGATCGAATTTGTGTTCTGTGTCCCTTACACCACCATCAATATACTGACGAGGAAGATTATCAAATTGATCCAACCAGGTAGTGTATGCTTCTGAATTAATGAAAGTATTTATTGTTTGTTTAGTTTGTTCTAATATATCAGAGAGATTGTGAGGTGTTGTCTCAGATCCTTGTGAAGATTTTGTTGTTTCTGCTACAGTGCTTGTTCGAAGGAAAGATGGTCCTTGAGTTGTAGTTAGATCGCTATGAAAAAATGATGGAGTTTCATATGGAAGATTTGGAGTTTTTCCCGTTTTTTTTTTTGCCCTTTTGTGGAGTTGATGTGCTAGCAAAGATATTTCTCCCTGGTGTTGATATGTCAGCGAACGAATGTTTTGGCGGTGTTGATGATTCATAAAATTTTTTAATTGGAGATTGAAACTCTTCACTAATATCTCTTAGTTCACTTTTCCCAAGTGTTGACACTAGTTTTTGTAGTGGTTCTGTAATTGGTTTATATGTTTCTTCCAGTTTAGCTTGAGTCTCAAATTCAGCATTTTTTAAACTTTGATATTTTTGTTTAACAGCCTTTCTTGATTTAACAAGTTCTCTCGCCAATTGTTCATTCATAATTGAAATGTTGCCAAGTTTTAATCTATTTTTATAAATAAATATACGAATCGAATCCTTTTCTATACCTACCCATCATAATATTAGAATCTTTGTCTATTACTAGAAATCCAAATTTATCTTTCCAACATAATAAACAGAATTCTTTAAATTTATTAAACGACATATCGACATTAACATGATCATCATAAATATGTTTTAAATTTGTGTTGTCTTGCTGAAATATAATAATTAAATTTGCATTATCTCGTATCAACTGTTTCGGAATAGATGAGTATGTTTGACATAAATAAAAACAATCAGTATTTTTATGTCTTCCGAAACAAAAATAATCCTTTACTATGGTTTGGTTACAACAAACTATGTCATCAAATATTACTACAGAGTTTGATTTTATGTCTTGTGGTGAAATAATATTTTCTTCACTGTCTGACGTTGAGAAACCAATTTCTTTTAAAGGTTTAAAAAGTGTCTTTAAATATTCATATTTAGGTTGATATAAAGACTTAGAATAAATATATAAATTCTCAAAACGTAAACCATTAGGATCTTCAATTAGGCTTATTATGACATTGGTTTTACCACATCCCGAAGGACCTACTATTAATCCTCTTTTACTGTTTCCTTCAAACAATTTTCCATGTTTTCTAAAATTATTTGATAAAGAATCGCGATTTTTAATTTTTAAAGAAAATGGTTGTTTTTCAATTCTCATCATATATATTTGACTTTTTCGACAACACTAGTCATTTGTGTCAACACCTTCGTAATATATAATGTTTAAATCACATCGTAAACAACATGTTTTCAAAACAAAACGCGAAAAAAGAGGAGATGGTTTTTAAACACTTTAATAAATAAATTACCACTTGAACTACACTTATCGGGTTATAATTTTTTGTGGGCCGGGGACAAATTTAGAAAAAAGACTTATAAGGGGTGATAAAGGAATTAATCCATTAGACGAAGCCTGCAAAGAGCATGACATTTCTTACTCCCAATCGAATGATATAAATATGAGACATTCTGCGGATAAATTATTATCTGAAAAGGCTTTGGCGAGGTTGAAAGCTGCTGATTCAAGTTTTGGAGAAAAAACTTCTGCTCTAGGAATCGCAACAGCAATGAAAGTAAAGAGAAAATTAGGAATGGGACTTAAAAAAAAGAGAAAAACAACACAAAAAAAATATCGTGCAGGACGAGGAATGTCATTATCTAAAGCTATATCGAAAGCTAGAAAGGGAATTATGGGAAAACAATTTCAAAGTTTAAATGATAGTATCAAAACAGCTCTTAAGTCAATAGGAAAGAGAGGGAAGCGTGTAAATTTTAAGACAAGGGTAATACCCATTCCCAAGACAGGGGGATTTTTACCTCTTATACCCATATTTGCTGGTTTGTCTGCTTTGGGTGCACTTGGAGGAGGAGCTGCTGGTATTGCAAAAGCTGTAAATGATGCGAGATCAGCCAAAGAAAAATTATCTGAAGCTAAACGACATAATCAAATGATGGAATCTATTGCAATTGGAAAAAGAGGAAGTGGTTTGTTTCTAAAACCTTATAAAACAGGATGCGGATTGTTTTTAAAACCATATTCAAAAAACTGCTAAATTATATACCTCGGAATCCGCTTACAAATTATGATCTAATAAAGTATGCCAAATTTTTACAAATTCCATATTTTCGAGGTGTATTTATGAGGAATAAATTACCTAAAAGGATTCAGACACATGAATGTGGCATTGTTAATCTGGATAGCTATAGTGGTAAAGGTACTCATTGGACAGCATATATAAAAAAAAAGGAAAAAAAAAAAATTTACTTTGATAGTTATGGTAATTTACGCCCCCCATCTGAGTTTAATTCATATTTTTATAGTGACAATAATAAAAATATTATAACATACAATTATAACAAACATCAAACTTTTAACCAAACAAATTGTGGTCAACTTTGTTTAAAATTTCTTTATAATAACATATAATTAATAATCTTACTTCAGTCTCTACAAGAATATTAAAGGGATATGTCATATAGTTTGGTTATTACTAGTAATTCTCCTAGTTTAACGGCAGAATTTAATCCTGCTATATATCTAGAAGAAGATGCCGAGTATGTTGTTGGACTAGTAAATTTTGAAACATTTAATGCAATACCAAATATTGACGCGTTTAATAATAGAATGATTTTTGATAATAATTATGAATTTTTGATACCTGAAGGAAGCTATGAATTGGATGATCTAAATAAATATATACGTGATAAGTGTAGTAAAAGAGGTATTCAATTTAACATGTTCGCAAATAATAACACTTTACACACACATCTTGTGTCGTCAGTGGGTGTAATATTTAATGAGGCAACAATTGGTAAATTATTAGGTTTTACACATAAAAGATTAGAGCCGAATGTAGAACATATATCAGACAATCCTGCGGAGATTATTAAAATAAATTCTATAAATATCGATTGTAGTATTGCTGAAGGATCATATCTTAACGGTAAACCTGTTCATATAATACATCAATTTTTTCCCAATGTTGCTCCCGGTTTTAAAATAATAGAATCACCACAAAACGTCATATATTTTCCAGTAACCGTAAAAACCATAGATAAAATTACTATTAAAATAATAGATCAAGAAGGTGAACTTGTTAATTTTAGAGGAGAAGTACTAACGTTAAGGCTACATCTTAAAAAAATTCATGAATAATGGTAATCCTCTATCACAAAAAACCATCCAACATTAATATGCTTACTAAGTCTAATATAAAAAAGCTTAAAAAGAAAGGAGACAAACATATTTTATTTAGTAATAAATCAAACACACAAAGGATAACACCTTCTAATAGACAATTTCTGAAAAGTTTGGGTTTTAAACTAAAACAGTAATGGAATATCTTAACGTAAAAGAAAACATTTTATTTGATGAATCCATTTTAAGTTGGGAAGTACTTTCTTTTGATCCTTTTAATCCTACAAAATTAGGATCAAATGATGAAATAAGAATTTCTTTGCAACAAACTGGCAAATATCCATTGCCATGCAAGAGTGAGATTTATTTAGAACTACAAGTTACGAAAGAGGATGGTAAAACTCCCCTAACGAACACGGTTTTAATCAATAATGCTCCTGCATTCTTATTTAAAGAACTTCGTTATATTTTAAATGGTGTCACTATCGATTCTGTTCGAGATGTTGGTACAACTTCAACACTTAAGGGTTATATATCTTACAATAAAAATGAAAGCACAAAATTAGAAAATGCCGGGTGGTATCCAAATATGAACACAGGAGAAAAAATTATGACCGATGATAAAGGAAATGTTTCTCTATGTATTCCTTTAAAGATGTACTCAGGATTTTTTGAAGATTATAATAAAATCATTTTGAATTCACAACAAGAACTTATTTTAATAAGGAGTAATGATGATACTAATGCTCTAGTATCAACTACAGAGGATGAAAAACCCAAAATTACAATAACAAAGCTATGTTGGCGTGTACCTCATCTTACCGTAGCCATCCCGCAAGAACTGGCACTTACGAAACTTATCGACAAAAATAATGATATACTTATTACTTTCCGAAGTTGGGAATTGGTTGAATATCCAGAACTATTGGAAACTACAAGACACAACTGGCCTGTAAAAAGTTCAACTAAGGTTGAAACACCGCGTCATGTTTTAGTTGCTTTCCAAACCAATAGACGAGGAAACATAAAATCTGATATGAGTAAATTTGATCATTGTGAACTAAGAAATATAAATCTGTTTTTAAATTCGGAAAGATATCCTTATAACCATCTTCAACTTGATTTTAATAATAACAAGTTTGCTACATTATATGAAATGTTTTCTGAATTTCGTCAGTTATATTATAATCTGCCAACAGAACCAATTTTTAATCCCATGGAATTTAAGGAACGTGCGCCTATTGTTTATATTAACTGTTCACATCAAAGAGATTTACTTCAGAATGGTCCGGTGACTTTAAGAATTGAATTCGAAACAAAGGAAAAAATTTCAGCTAAAACAACAGCATATTGTCTTATAATACATGATAAAATATTTAGCTATAATCCTTTAACGAAAATAGTCAAACAACTTTGAACTTAACCCCTCCACCAACTGAAAATTAAAATATTTATTATACATATAATATAAAAATAAATCAGTTTTGATTATGTCTTCAACCCATCCAGTTATTTCCGAAGACGTTAAAATTTTACAATTTCAACAAAGATTACACTCTTTCGTTAAGGATTTAGAAGCGTTGAAGAAACAAATAGACGATTATTCCGAAAAAACTTTTATGTTCAAAATTTTTTCGGATTTAAAAATTAATTAAGATTTTTAAAATTATGAGTGTGAGACTAATTCTGGACATACAAGGATTCAAAGATGAAAAAAATAAATTTATACCTAAAGAATTAGCAGCTTATGATGGCAATAGGATAAGCCACTTTATATTTAAACAACCATTTGCATTAAATTTACTTTCTCCAGAATTACATAAACAAGCCGTTTGGTTGATGAAATGTCATCACTACATTAACTGGAATGAAGGATACACCCCTCTTCATTGTTTTGCTGACATTTATGAAGAAACTTACTAAGGATGTCCAATTTATTTATGTTAAAGGAAATGAAAAAGCAGAATACCTTAAGAAATATTCATCCAGTCCTATAATTGAAATAGATAATGAACCCTCTATTAGAGCTT
This sequence comes from Pachyrhynchus sulphureomaculatus, assembly GCA_019049505.1. Taxonomy (NCBI): domain Eukaryota; kingdom Metazoa; phylum Arthropoda; class Insecta; order Coleoptera; family Curculionidae; genus Pachyrhynchus; species Pachyrhynchus sulphureomaculatus. The sequence continues at coordinate 102,568,260 of CM032453.1, read as the reverse complement.
TAACACCAAAATGTTTTTATCACTCAAAGTCAAAATCTATATGTGCTTTATCAAATGTATTTTTTTTGTATGACAATTTTTTTATGAATGAATAAAACAACTTAAATATGAAATAAATATTGTTTAATTTCTATTATACATTGTTACATTGTTACATTTTCTTTTTCTAAATATTGTTCAATTAATCTAATATATTCATATAATTCTAACAATCTAAACTCTAACAATAATTTTTTTAAGTCTTTTGTTTTCAAGTAAAAAATACATGAATTAGCAGCATTTCGACAAAGTTTAATATGATCTGTTAGTTCAAAATATATTGACCAATCTTGTGCTTCATGATCTCCTCCTATATCTCGATAATAATGGGAACAAGCCTCTGACATAATACACTCTTCATATATCTCCTTAACTAATTCCTCCATTATCAGAAAATAACTCTATCATCTCAGCACGAAATTGTTCTCTTTCAACTTCACGGATGTAATTTAATGTTGTTGGATCTTCTATATAACCTTTCAAATGTGTAATTTCTTTATGGAAACCACTTTTTTCCAACTCCTTTATGAATTCTAAAATGTCTTCATTTTTGAAATATTTTATACAAGCATCTATCCCTTTTGAATAAATATCAACTATATTATTATAAAAACGGGCTTTTTCTTGAGAGCTATGTCTAGCATAAAAAACCTGTTCCTCAGCCAAATCACAAAATGTAAAATACAAGTGTAGAATTTGTTTTTCTAATTCACTGCAAGATTCTTCTTCTTCTGCAGACATTATTTACACGTGTTATTGAAGAGAACTGAATAAGCTAATCGTTCTGGACTTTCTTATATCATGAAATTCTTATCCTTCCACTTATATGCAAATTTATTATTATTAGAATTTGTGGGAATGTTGATGGGAGACGGAGGAGGCAAAATTTCAACTCTCGGAGGCAATCATTTCACCTCTCGGAGTGTCTCCGAGAGGCGACATTTTCGCCTCTCGGAGGCAAAATTTTGCCTCCTCCTCCTCCTCCTCCCTGCATTCCCACAAATACACTACTCTCGAATTTTCATAAATTCGATTTTTTTTTTAAGGATTTTTATTCCTAACTTTTATTAAATAACATCAAGATGCAAGAGGAAGAAGGCATTCAGTACGAAGCTGGAACAAGAGACTAACCGTAAGTCCACTTTTTATCTACCCTAAACTTGAAAAGCGCTTTCAGACACTGTATGTTTAATTCATTCAAAAGTTAAGAAAATATTTAGTAAATTTTTAATATTTTCTAACTTTTTTTTTTAAATCTTAATAACTACTTTTTCTACACAATGTCGAGAGATTTTTAAAAAATTTTCTAATAGACAATTTTTTATAAATAATTAAAAATAAGTTTTTTGGTCGAAAATGGGATACTGAAGTTTGAAAAACTGTAAATTTTTTATTTCGACAATTTTTAACTACTACCTTATTTTACAAAATTAATTTTTATTTTTGCAGATTGGATTATTTTTTGTGAAGTTATCCTGCAAACAAGGAGGCGCCATAATTTTCACCAGTGGTCCATTTAACCCGATAAAAAATAATGTGAACATTTAAAACATATTTAAACAAAAAAAAAATTCTTATAATTTAAAATACAATAAAAATATATAATTACAATTATTTTGTATTATTCACTTAATAACCCTTAGTTTTTTCTAAAAAAGTTAACGTTGCTGAACCCGACATAGTTATGTAGGGGCACTCCATTCCCCTAGCATCGTCGCTCAATTTGTTAGGCGTTAGTTTGGGAGCAAATGTGTCCTGGCATGAACATGTTGCAGACATAGCAAGGAGAACTTCTTAAAAGTTGAGAATATTTTTTCGAACCAGAAAGCTTTACACTCCACAAGAACTGTTAATTCTTTACAAAGCTCAAATTCGACCAGTTATGGAATACTGCTTCCATGTTTGGGGCTCTGCTCCCAAACATAACCTGCATTTGTTGGATTCTGTTCAGAGAAGAGCTGTTCGTCAGATTGGAGATCCGGAACTGACCGGCGACCTTGATTCGCTGGAACATCGATGGAATAATTTGCGCAGGACTGTGTTTCCCACAGAGTACAATTTACAGCGATTCAAAAACAACGTGAATCCCTTTTTCCGCACACATGCCGCCCCTGGAGCGCTTTAGGGACTTCTTTGCAGCAATTTTTTTTAAATATACATACTTTTTGCAGTGTCCAGGTGTGTGTAATCCCACACGGCTATCTTGAACTGACTTTAATTTCAAGTTCTTGTCAATTGCAATATTATTGGTGAAAAAGGTTTGTGAAAGTACCATATATAAAACAAAAAAAAATTGAAATATTTCATCGAGCTATTTTTGATATAGCGCGAAATTTTGAAAAAAAAAAACGTGTTTTTTTTCGAATTTAATTGATTATGTTAAATATTTAAATTAAAATAATACGTGTGTATGTGCTTATGTGCGTGCATCGTGTATTATTCTATTTAATAAAGCTTAAAAAGAGTAAAACCGAAAATTAATAATGTTTAGAGGAGCTTGTATATTTGTGTATATTATATATATTTTTTCCTCACCTAAAGTGCCCCACTTCTGCAATTTTTTCACGATAACTTGCGCTACCGTATACTTACTTATACATGTAGAATTTATACGTAGATGTTATTTTTGAAAAATTCTACGAATTCATTCATTTATATGTAATAAGAGATATCGTTTATTACATATAAATGTAATAAAAAAATTATAATAATATTAATATTAAAAAATTTGTAATAAAAAGAATCGCGATTCTGGACCTCACGAAATCATAAACAAAAAATCCGAGTTTTCTCTTTTTGTTTACGTAAGTGACATTAGTACCAAGGTCTTGTTACTATTATTCAGTTTTTTTTATGTCTTGTTCTAAACTAGATGCCAATTGCTCTTTTTGTTTTAAAGTCAACTTTGTAATTTGATCCTGACGATTCTCTACAGCAATTGACAGTGTGCATAAGTGTGTTATTCCTTTTTTCATTTCATTAAAACATTTTACACAACATTTAGTAAGTACTAGTTTTTTTTCTTACCTAATGTTAGTAACGTTACTGATCTGGAATGATTTACTGAATTTTGAAAATCTTGCTAACTCACATAAGTGACACTGACAGGTTTTCAATGCAGTTGATCTTGTAATTATATTTTCTCCCGTGAAACTTCAAAAATCGGGTAAACTTATAGTTTGGGTTATTACATTTCGATATAGCACAATATACATTTCTATTGCATGAGGAACACAGAACTGCAGGCAGCTTGTCGTCATTTATATAAACAATTATATCACACTTTAATAACTTATCTAAATTTTTTTGTAATGCACCTTCGATTTTAGTCATTACCTTTGTTTTCTTAAAGCACAATAAACAAATTTTATTTCTATTTTCTGAATGTGAGAGGGCATAATTAGCTTGACAAATTATTTTTTTCACCATTATATTTATTCTTTTTAATAGCGTGAGATATTTTATACCGAACACAAGAACTGACGAAGTAATACTCATTTTGAATAAATTAAATGAGTTTATCCACTAAGCTAAAAGTAAACAAAAAGGGAAAACTCAAATTTTTTGTTTATGATTTTGTGAGGTTAAGAATGACGATTCGTTTTGTTACAATTTTTTATTTATTATAATTATTATAATTTTTTTATTACATTTATATGTAATAAGCGATATCGCCTATTACATATAAATGAATGAATTCGCAGAATTTTTCCAAAAGATCATCTACGTATACATTCTATATGTAAAAGTAAGTATACGCTAACGCAAGTTATCGTGAGAAATTGCAGAAGTGGGGCACTTTAGGTGGGAAAAAAATATATATAACAGATACAAATATACAAGCTCATCTAAGCAACATTAATTTTCGGTTTTACTCATTTTAAGCTCTATTAAATACTTAAATAGTACTTTGCATTCTCCAATACACTTGTACGCGCACGCGTACATATACAGACATACAAACACACGTGCCCACGCACACACTACATAGAATAATGCACGACGCATGTACATAAGCGCGTACACACGCATTATTTTATTTTAAATAGTTAATATAATCAATTAAATTCGAAAAAAGACGTTTTTTAAAAAAAAAATATCGCGCTATATCAAAAATAGCTCGATGAAAGATTTTAAAATATTTTTTCATTATTTTATATACTTTCACAAGCCTTTTCCACCAATAATATTTCAATTGACAAGAACTTTAAATTAAAGTCAGTTCAAGATAGCGGTGCCCAAAGACTAACGAATTTTAATACCTTAATGTATGACACACATTTGGTAATTTTCTGACAATACATGTATCACAACACATTTTTTGTTATTAAATGTAGTGCAAATGTGGATCATTTAACAAACACTGTCATTATTGACAGCATTTCGAAACAATATCCGCTGATTCATTTTAATATTGAAAAGTTGCCGTCAAGCAAGCCAGAGATTCTTTTAGTTCTGAAATCACGATTTTGAAGCTAGAAAAGATGAAAGTAATTTGAACTGTTAGTTAACCTTTTTTTTAATAATTTCAATATGACTGAGGTATTATTGTTTGCTTTATTTTTTTTTGTTGCCGTAGTACACGAATATTTTAAGTGCGGTTTACGATCAATTTTTAATGATCCGCAGCTAAATATCAAGCCCTAACTATCCTTGAACAAAATACAAATTGCATAATTTGATATTTTTATGTCTTATTGCTTCTATTTCTATTTCAGTAAAAACAAGTTTAAAACACAAATACAAAAATAATCGAAGACAAAATAACAAAACATATTGAAAAGATTATCCTCAAATTAATGCATGTGTAACTCATTATTCACGTTCTATTAAAACAAAGATAGATATCATTTCTTCGTTGTTTAGATGACGTAAAGTCTTAAAACGCTTTTAACAATAAATAACCGGTCAAGTGCAAGTTGAACTTGTACAGTTAGTGTTCCGTACGTTGATTGCTTTTAAAATAAAAAATTTTGTTACGGAGGTATAAAATGATCAATAACTTCACAAAACACACCCCAAATGAGTTTACAACAGTTTGTTTCCGATCTTTACTGAAAACTGATGACCTTGAAATTTTTGTTTTTTTTTATATACCAGATAAATTATTAAAGAAAGTACGCTCGTGGAGAATATTTCAGAATTTTTTCAAAATTGTTTGTTTAGTTCTTTTCGAGATAAGAGGGGACAGTGATTTTTCGCGATTTTTTAAGGGTGAACACCACTGTAGAGGTCAAAAAAAGGTGAAATTTAAGATTTTTTTTACAAAGAACTATACAAGATATCGACTTACGATTAAAAAATTTACACATGATTGGGTGACCAAAAACCCCTTTTTTGCACCACCGAAAAGATTTCTCACAAAGGGATGAACCTAGCAAGAAAAAAAAAAATATTCTTGTTTTATAAGTGAAAATCTAGGGAACGACGTAGGGAAATGAAAAAATATTGATTTTTGTTAATTTGGCGGGTAAATGAACTTAACAAAAAAAATGACGTAAAATTTTGCACTAAATTGTTACTAAAAAACAATTGCATTAATCGTAAAACCCGTACGTCATTCCCTGAGTTATCTCTTACGCGTAAAGCTGTGTACAAAATTTTTAGTCCATTGACTGAAAACTAATTGAGTTATGTTTCCGGTAAAGTAAAAAAAAACGTGGTCTCAGTGAGTCTCAGTAAGAACCCTTGTCACGCGCAGCAAGCGGTTCTACGTCAAAACAAACGTGTTACCGATTTTTTCCTGCCATAAAACTTTTTTCCCACATTCTAGACAACATAAAGAAGCCAAACAAAAATCGATTTTTTTAAAAATTCACCCTTAAAAATAATACAAGAAAAGTGTTATTATATACATTTTTGAACTCGTGGTTTTACATTCTTTCGTTTGACACCCCACTTAATGACCTAGTATTTTTTTTTTTCACTTCGATTTCATCCCCCACAACTAGCCCCTTAAGTCAAAATTTAACTTTCAAAACTACACACGGCTCTGATGAGGCCATCAATTCCTATATTAGTACCAAATTTCAACTTTCTATGTCAAATAGTTTCGGAGAAAATCGGGTGTAACAAATCGGACGGACGGACACCGAAGTGATCTTATAAATGTTCCGTACGGAACACTAAAAAGGAGTATAGATATGATCAGTTTATTAATTATTAATTAATTAATATTAACTATTTAATATAAATAAAAAATATGGGCCTATGAAGTGTCTTATATGAAAGTCCTAACGTTTTAACGTTTAATATGTTTCTCAATATTTTACAAAATTATTTGCAATTTTTAAAAATCATAATATAATGAAGTAAACAGGCTGTAGTGCAGAGAAACAAAAATGATAATTTTCAGTCCTGTTTAATTAATATAATAATTAACTTAATTTTAAGTAATAATATATATATATATATATATATATATATATATATATATATATATATATATATAGCACGAAAATATCTTGAGATGTCGCGAAAAACTAATAAATAACTGCCTCGTACAAAATAGTACCGAGGTGTACATGAGAGTGCGTAAAACCTTTAATTATACATAAAACGATATGGGCACCTGAAACTAAGGATACAAATACAAAGAACAGTGGCTAACAGCGCTTTCGAACAATCACTGATAAATGGCAAAGAGTGAAAAATAATATACTTATTTTAATTTTAAATATGCCAGATAAACAGACACTTCCTTCATGTCGTTTTCCTTCTCAGCCTGCGTTCATCCGCTCCTGAATGTAGGCCTCTTCCAAAACCTTCCATCCCCTTCTATCTATAGCAACTCGTATCCAGTTCGTTCCTGCAATCCTCTAGATGTCGGCTAGCCATCGCTTTTGTGGTCTTCCCGCGCTTCTCTTGGTCTCCCTTGGTCTCCATGTTAACTATTTATTAGTCCATTTATTCGGGTCTTGTCTCGCAACATGGCCCGCCCATTGCCACTTTAGCGGTGCTATTTTTTCCAATACATGCGGTACTTTTGTTCTTTCTCGGATATCTTAGTTTCTGATTCAGTCTTTAAGGCTTACTCCAAGCATGCCTCTTTCCATTGCTCTTTGACTGATTTGGTGCTTGTTAGCCGATTTGCGAGGTAGTGATGTAGTTTCTAGTCCATAAGTAGAGAACAGGCATTATACAACTATTAAAGACTTTCCTTTTAAGATTTATTGGAATAACTGGTGACTTCGTTATATGTCCCAGTTTACCGAATGCTGCCCATCTAAGACCTGTTCGTCTGGAAATTTCCACATCTTGGTTCTCTTTTCCCAATTGGATCTTGTGTCCTCAATATATATACGAGGGCACGTTTTCGAGCAATTAGTTGGCAACAGTCACATCTATGTCTCGGGGATTCATTATTTGGTTTTATTTGCGATTCATTTCTAATCCAACCTTTAACTAAGCCTCGTGGAGTTCGAGCAACATGATTCGAAGTTCCTCTGTTGTCTTGCTAATAATGACAATGTCATCTGTGAACCTTAAGTGGTTGAGTCGTACGCCATCTATGTTAATTCTTTTGTCATGCCAGTTCAGATTTTTAAACACATCTTCTAGCGCTAAGGTGACCAGTTTGGGTGAAATTTTGTCCCTTGACGTACTCTCGTTTCGGTACGGATATTATCGGTCCTTGAGTTCTTGTCAATGGTTATTTGCAGCGATGCATAATCATATATATATATATATATATATATATATATATATATATATATATATATATATATATATTTAGTTAGGTTTGAGTATCTAGAGTCTATCTTTGCATTATCCAATTATCCACAGCTTTCAGAATTGCCCAGGTTTCTTTCAAAACAAAAGCCTTACGGTAGTCAACGAAGGCCACGAATATTGTATTCTGTACACTTCTCGAAGAGAGTACAAAGTGTTTAAAGATGGTCGGCGGTACTATGGAGTTTTAATACTCTTGTCCTTTTGTTGCCGTCAGTCAGCATGTGTTGAAGTCATTCTTCTTTAACGTCTAGAGCCCAAGGAGCCGACACACGGAAGTAATCTAAACAAGTAAAATTTATTACATTTGAAATATTCAAATGTAATAAATGACATTCCTCTTTTATATTTTTGCGAACATTTAACGACATTGAAACAGCATGTACCTCCCTTTTTTAGTGTACATCTCATGAAATGACAACGGAAATAACATCTTTCACGAAGCTTTCGGATCAGAAACGCTTTAATTTCTTGTACACCTTGGAATGCTGCTTAATTTCTTTATTTACTAGGTTATGATTTTTCTTAAAAGTAAGTATACTTTATTAGACGGGAAATTGTTTCGTACAATAGCACTAAGATGAAGACAGCACAAATTACAATAGGTTTTAGTGTAATACCGCATGTATGTAGTGTGAAACATAAAATCCCAAATTTATTGCAATTTCTTTGTAAAATTACGTGTGTTTTTCTACTAATTTTTTAATGTAAGTAAATTTTCACTATTTTTAAAGTATAGTGTCGGATATAAAAGGTTACATTCAAGCAAGTATATAAATATTCGTAATTCCTTCCGTACTTTCTGCCTTTAACTTTCCGCAAACATTCCGTTGGTGCGGAAGATACTAAGATAAGAAAAACAACTATTATGATCATCAGCTTAATCTGTTTAATGATGAAACGTACATGCAAAAGACCTGCCGAAAGAACCTTCCAGAAGGACTTTTCTACACAGCCCTCGACCAAACTCTTCGTCCTCTCTAAGAAGCATGGATAAAGGGCGGAACATGTTAAAAACAGCAAAGCTAACGCAAGTCAAATGAGTTTTTCGGGGTCAATGCACTCCTGAAAGGTAGCAAAATCCAAAATTTTCAAGTACTCGTAAAATATCTTAATATTGGAATTTTTAATTTTTTTTTTTTGCGCTAACTTGAAATTTTCTGAATGTTCTGTTGGTAATATATGCTATCCTGCCAGGAGAACGTAAACACCTCTATTCACCCCTAAAAGTGAGTTCTACCAGCAGGACGTTGCGTCCTTCCTGGAGGTGTGCCAACCATAAAGGCACACATGAGGCAAACTCAAATGAAGTTCCTGTCCAAGACGTCTCAGCATCACAATCCAATCATCAAGGACACCTTCTTAACCCTCCCCCCCCATGCCTGCAACCAATTTCCGAGACCCTCAGACCCTCTCACGGACGAAGACGATGGCCCTCCCAACTCACCACGACAGATCATTGTAAAACTAGGTTAAGTTAGCATAGGCCCTAGATTAAGTTAGCTTAGGTCGCAATGATGTTAAAACACACATTTTCTAGGTTAAGTTTAGATTAGGAACACTACTGTAAATACTAACGCTAAGTTAGAATAAGTATACTTCCTCATTAGGTCATAACGACGTTCCTTTAATAGAAATAAGAGCTTGCTTGAAAGTCAATAAAAAAAAACGGTCAAGTGCAAGTTGAACTTGCGCAATTAGTGTTTTGTACGTTGATTGCTTCTAAAATAAAAAATTTTGTTAAGGAAGTATAAAAAGATCAGTGACTTTACAAAACACACCCCAAATAAGTTTTTAACCAAGTTTGTTTCCGATCTTTACTCATGAAGTTTGTTCTTTTCTAAATGACTCTCTCAATACTCAGGTATCTCCAAAGAACAAAAATTTGATTTTGTTCCGCGACGGCTGAGTTGGCCAAAACAAAAATCACATAATCATTCGCTATATACTCAATTTAACTGACGCTGGGCCCTTCAAAGACATAAAACATTTTTTCCCTTTGCGAGGACATTCCTTTCTTCCCTGCGACAGCAACTTCGGTTGTATAAAACGTCTAATCAGGAAAACGGATCAGGTATACATGATCGAACAAAACATTGACATCATAAAAAAACTGGTCAAGTGCAAGTCGGACTTGCGCAATTAATGTTCTGTAAGTTGCTTTTACAATAAAAATTTTTGTTACGTAGGTGTAAAATGATCAATGATTTCACAAAACAAACCCCAAAAGAGTTTTTAACAAAATGTTTGCCTTAAAATAAAAAATTTTGTTATGGAGACATAAAACGATCAATGACACAAAATACACCCCAAATGAGTTTTCAATAAAGTTTTTTTCCGATCTTTACTGAAAATTGATGGCTAGAAATTTTTGTTTTTTTATGTATCAGATAAATTATTAAAGATAATGCACTCGTGATAATTTTTGTTCAATCTACATCGTCTGGAGAATATTTCAGAATTTTTTCAAAATTTTTTAATCGGTGCTTTTCGAGATAAAGGGGGGAGACAGCGACTTTTCGCGATTTTTTAAAAATAATACAAAGAGAAGTGTGCGCAAGTATTACATTGTATATATTATTGAACTCGTGTTTTTACAAGCTTTCATTTGACACCCCACTCAATGACCAAGTAAAAATTTTTTTTTTCACTTTCGATTTCACCCCCAAAGTTAAAATTTAACTTTCAAAACTACACGGCTCTAATCAGGCCATCAATTCTTATTTCCCACCAAATTTCAACTTTCTATGTCAAATAGTTTCAGAGAAAATCGGGTGTGATGGACCGACGGACAGTCGGACGGACGGACGGACAGACACCGAAATGATCTTATAAGTATTCCATACGGAACACTAAAAATGAAAAAAATTCTGAAGGACGTTGTACAGGGTGAGTCAACTATAGAGTAAAGTTCATTATCTCATTTGTTTCGGGAATGACGAAAAAATATTAAATACAAGGGTTTTAGAAAATGTTAAGGTGCACAGTTTAAAATTATTTTTGAGTATACAGGGTACTTCAAAACAGCGTGGGCGATATAACATGTTTTTTTAAATGGAACATCCTATTTTCTAATTTATTTTTAAATTCTCCGTAAAATTTTATAACTTTTTTATTAATAATGTTATATACCTAAACCTAATAGTTCTTCTAATATTTCAATTTTTTTTTAAAAAAAAATACTAGTTTTCAGTTTTGTAAAAAATTACTGGTAGCGCCATTGTTTCTGAAGGTGGAATACTCATAATTGGTACGAGCGTTCTATAGAGATGAAAAAAAAAGAAATTTGAGTTAGATGCTACAGGATGTTCAAAATAAATTTATGCATTTCGACTATTTTAAATTGAAAAATCTCAGATTTTTTCAATGGCACACCCTGTATATTATTATTTTTTCTCATAGATTTTACAAAACCCTCCATTTTTTATTAAATATGTTATATACCTATTTCCAATAGTTTTCGATTTATTTTGAATTTTTTACCCTTGTTTTTAATACACTTACGCTATAACATCATAGTCAAATTTTGACAAGTAAAAATAGTTAAATTTGTTGTAGTAAGTGACGTATAAAGGTAATAGTTATGGATTTTCCTAAAAATGAATTAATTGATATGGTTTATATACTGGGCGAGGCGAGAAAAAAATTGTCTTTTGGCAGTAAGGCTTTACAGAACGAAGTACCCCAATAGACGTATACCATCTAGAAAATCTTTTCAGTGCTTAATGGAACGATTTGATGGTAGTGGTAGCGTTGAGTATACGAAACGGAAAGTAGTAAACCAGAATGCTACCAATGAGGAAAAAGAAATGGAGATTTTACTTCATGTTGAAGATAATCCCCAGGTTAGCAGCCGTCAACTAGCTGACTTATCTGACACATCCCAATCTACAGCTAATCGCACCACGAGAAAATACAAGTATCTTCCCTTTTATATGGAACTACACCAAGATCGTCAAGACCGTGATTTTGAACGACGAGTAAACTTTTGTACCACCATGAATGGAGCAATAGAAGCCGATCCAAATTTTTTATCCAAAATAATGTTTTCTGATGGAGCTATTTTTCGCAGTAATGGAACAGTTAACAGTCATAACATGCATTATTATTCAACAGTTAATCCATTGGTCGCTTAATGTATAGGTGTGGAATATTAAATTTTCGAATTATTAATCCATATTTTTTCTGCGAACCGCTTAACAGGCCTAGATATCTAAATTTTTTACAAAACGAATTATCCCAGCTTCTTGAAGAAGTTAATAACTTTGAAAAGGAACAAATGTGGATTCTACAAGACGGAGCTCCTGCTCATTACCACCGGGAAGTTCGGAAATTTTTAAACGATCGTTACCCACAAAAATGAATAGGGATGGACTTAACACCTTTAGACTTCTTTTTATGGGGCTACATTAAAGATCGTGTTTATGTGAATCCTCCTACAACACCAGTAGATATGGAAAATAGGATATGGGATGCATGCAGGACTATTGTCCCGCCCTTTATGCTAAGGAAAATGAAAGAAAATATAGTAAAACGACTAAACATGTGTATTCAAGTAGACAGGCATATTTTTGAACATTTATTACGTCATAATAATTAATCATTAGATAAGTTAAACTATATTAAAATTATTATTAACTATTTTTTTATGTTTTCACAATAGCGTAAGTGTATTGAAAACAAGTGTAAAAATTGAAAAATTCAAAATAAATCGAAAACTATTAGAAATAGGTATATGACATACTTAATAAAAGTTGGAGGGTTTTGTACAATCTATCAGAAAAAATAATAATATACAAGGTGTGCCACTTAAAAAATTTGAGATTTTTCAATTTAATATAGTCGAAATGCATAAATTTATTGAGCACCCTGTGGCATATAACTCAAATTTCTTTACATATATCTTTTTTTTCATCTCTATAAAACGCTCGTACCAATTATGAGTATTCCACCTTCAGAAACAATGGCGCTACTGGCAATTTTTTACAAAACTGAAAACTAGTATTTTTTTTTAAAAAATTAAGTATTAGAAAAACTAGGTTTAGGTATATAACATTATTAATAAAAAAGTTATAAAATTTTGTGCAGAATTGAAAAATAAATTAGAAAATAGGATGTTCCATTTAAAAAAAAAAACATATGTTACATCAGCCACACTTTTTTGAAGTACCCTGTATACTCAAAAATAATTTTAAACCCTAATATTCACTAAAACTATTGTATTTAACATTTTTTCGTCATTCCCGAAACAAATGAGATAATGAACTTTACTCTATCGTTGACCCACCCTGTACAGTCTATGGTTAAACCTCGTCTGTTTAAACACTCAGTAAGCTACGAGTATTCAAATATTAGAAATAAAAAGTTATGAATTTTTATCATTTTATTTTTATGTGGAGCTTGCATGCTAATCAAAGACTGCCGGTCCGCGACAGATCGGCCAAACTTTTCGATTGGAAAACTTTTTTGCACGAATAATAAAAATGTTGAGGTATTACAGGATTGGATATATCGACTTAATATGCATATAGATGATTTTTTAGGATAAAAATACGTTCAACGATCTGGCAGACTTGAGGTTAAATAGATAGGTTGTATTTTGATTTTGTTGATTTTAAAGTTTATGGAAATTCTATTTTACCACTTGTAAGAAAGCAAATTATTAGGTTAGTTTGTGTACATTTAATGAATTCGGAGAAAAAATTAACACAGCTTCATTATTTTTATAAATTAATCGATTCCAAAGATCATCGAAAAAGAAAAAATAATTATCGATATTTATCGTTTTGATGTCGCTCTAGTCCAGTGATTCCCAAAGTGGTTCAGGTGGACCCCCAGGGGTCCACGGGAGACTCGACGGGGGTCTACGTTGGCGTGAAAAAAAAATGGGGGTTCACAAGTTGTAAGTGGGGGTCCACGAAAATTTATCTGGTTTCGATAGTAAAAAACAAAAATGTTGGCTTGGCTTTACCTATCAATGTAGGCAGATAATACACTACTCAAAAAAATTAAAAGAGCAAAAAAAAATTCCAAATTTTTCGGTGATTTTTGACAGGCTGTATTTCGGTGAAAAATGGTCGTATTGAGACTTAAAAAAAAAGCATTTTGAAGCTTTAAGATTCTAATTTTCAGATTTTTTGGCTAAAATTTTTTAGGAGCTACGGTTCTCATGCAATCCTAACAAATAGCGCGAAAAAATAATATTGCAAATATTTTGCTTTTTTTTTGGTCCACGGGCTTGAAAAAAATTTTTTTTTTCAGTTAGGCCGGCATATGGATCAGATAGCCTGTTTATTTAGCATTAATTTCCTTGTTTTAAAACCTCCCTTAATTTTTTTGAGTAGTGTACTTTAAGAAGGTCAGCGACTGTTACTTCTAAAACTTGCATATTCGATATTCAGTACAACGCGCGTCGAGACTTGCAAAGCGCCGCCCGCCCGCCCGCAACGCAACCTGTTCAGACTTGCAAAAGGACGAAATACGACTTGTGCTGTGCTTGCAATCTTGCATGAACTTGTTTCATTCTTCACCAATATAAATACGAATGCCAAGGACAAATGTTACTCATTTGTTTCCGGAATTTTGAAAAGAAATGTGTGAGTGAATTGATGTCAGTGTTTAACAGTGCAGGAAAAAGTAAGTACCTGCCTATATGTTATTCATACTTTTATTTTATATTGTAATAATATTATATTTGTTATGTTTGCGTGTAGTAGGTACGTAATAAAAATTAAATACTGAATTTACCCGACTGTGGTGATTCACTAAAGGAGAGATATACGATTGACCTACATGTTTGTACATATTTCAGTGCCCTCGTAGTTGCTAATGCTAAATGACTAAAAATATTTTCATAAGTTGTACGTATCTTTATGTACCACTCGTAACGTACATCAAAGTAATAAATAAATCATTAAAATCGCGGAGTTTTGATGTCAAAATATTCTTTAAAAGTATTTTCTCTCGAATTTACAGAAATGTATCAAAATATAATTAATCGAAAAATATTTTATATTACATTAAAATAGGTTCAGCCGTTTTGTGAAGACCTCTATATGGGTCTTAGCAGTTTATTGCTTTTAATAATTAAAATCAGTTTTGCCGCCGGCATTTTGGTTTGCAATAATTAATTAATCCTATTTTATTCTGTTAAAATAGCCATATCCTGTTAAAGTCGCCTTATGATTACTAAAACAAACATTTTTTTCTTTACAGGTAGGTAACTAATACGAAACATGGCTGAATCTAAGAAGGAATGTCGATAGTACAGTGCTGATTATTTGAAATTTGGTTTTCTTCCATCAAAGGCAGACAAACGATTGCCCATATGCCTTTTATGCAACAAAGTTTTGAGCAATGACTCTATGAAACCATCGAAGCTCGAAGATCATCTAAGAAGGTGTCATCCTGATAAAATAGGTAAAGATTTAAAATATTTTCAAACATTGAAGGAAAAATATGAAAAGAGACCGACCGTGCACAGTATGTTCGCTTCAACGTCTCAAAGTAACGATGATGGCTTGCGGGGATCTTACAATATCTCATTGCTTATAGCGAAGTCTGGAAAACCGCACACCATCGGAGAACAGTTAATTTTACCCGCTGTTGAAGAGGTTTTAAAAACTGTTCTGCACAAACCTCCATTTGACGTACTCAAAAGAATTCCTTTGAGTAACAACACTGTACAAAGACGTATTGATGAAATGAGCTCGGATATTGAAAGCTTCTTGTGTAATTATCTGCAAACAACTCATTTTTCTATTCAACTGGACGAGTCAACTTTACCTGGTAATGAAGCATTATTATTGGCATATGTTCGATTTGTTATGGACGAAGAAATCCATGAAGAGCTGCTATTCGCGAAAACTTTGGAGACGGACACTAAATGCAAATCAATATTTAATGTCCTGAGTGATTTTTTTAAAGAAAAATCGATTCCATTTACAAACATTATTTCGGTGGCAGCAGATGGAGCTCCTGCCATCTTCGGGCGATATCGTGGGTTTATAAGCCATCTTAAAAGAATTATACCAATTCACTGTGTCATCCACCGACAACACCTGCTAGCGAAAAATTTGAGTGATAGATTGCACCAATCGCTTCAATTTGTGATTAAAGCAGTTAACAAAATAAAAAGCAATGTGTTGAATACCCGTTTATTTGCACAATTGTGCGACGAAAATGATGAAGGCGTCCAACGATTGCTCTTACATACTGAAGTACGCTGGTTGTCGAAAGGTGCATGTTTAACAAGATTTTACCCACTTTTTGAATCAATTTTAGAGTTTCTGGAAACTAAAGATCCAGATTTAAAAGAAAACTTGATCAAATTGAAAGCAGACATCGCGTTTTTGACAGATTTGTTCAAAAAATTTAATAACATTTACTTGCAATTACAAGGGGACAGCCTAAATTTAATGTAATTTCGGCTTTTCTTGGAAAATTGAAAATTATGAAGCAAAATATTAGTCGGCGCGAATTCTCCCAGTTTCCAAACTTGCCACAGGCAGAATGTCTTGATGAGGATATTCAGACATACGTTCAACATTTAAATGCCCTGCATGATGACTTCAAAAATAGATTTGAAGATATTCTGACGATGGAAATACCACCATGGATCATAAATCCATTTGATGAAACGGAAGTGGCGAAATTACAAGAGGAGCTACTCGAGCTTAGCACCAATGAGGAGCTGAAGGTGAAATTTAAAAAAGGCTATCAAACATTTTGGCTGTAGGCAGAAATACCCGAAAAATATCCTGGGCTGTGGGAAATTGCGAGAAAACTGTTGATAGCGTTTCCCTCGTCATACTTTGTCGAAAAAAGTTTTAGTGTCATTACAAACCTATTAACAAAAAAAATGAGCAGATTGAACATCACAGAACGGGGAGATTTGCGGTTATTCCTTACAAAACTGAAGCCAAATATTGATAATTTGCTGTCAATCCATCAAGTCCATCCCTCCCATTAAAATTATGACTATTTTTTTTAATTGTTGATTTGCATTGTTGAAGTTATGGTACGTTATTAATGTTTAATTTTAATTCTATTAAGTCTGTAATCATATTATTTTAATAAATAGAACACAAGAAAATATATTATTTTTATTTTTACCACTCCGAATTTAGGGTTGGAACTCAGCCACGACTCAAATTTCCATCGTTAGATCTAATTTTCACATTTTTTGCCGAGTTTGGGGAATATGGTAGAAATGTAGCAGCAGGGGGTCCACCGAAACCAGTAAAATTTTGAAAGTGGTCTGCGAGAAAAAAAAGTTTGGGAACCTCTGCTCTAGTCGGTTTTATCAAATTCTATAGTGGTAAGTGATGGTGGCAACAACAAGCCAAAGTAAATATTGACGGCCACATGTCAAACGCGATCGAAATCTGTAAGGGTGCCCGTCAAGGCTGTTTTCTCTCTCTCTAACCCTTTTAATATTTATTCTGAACGAATAATCCAAGACACTGACAGAACAAAGCGGTATAAACGTAAACGGACAGAACATCAACAATCTCAGATATGCTGATGACAATGCCATTGTAGCTGGTAAGCTTGACTACCTACAAAACTTAGTAGACAGTCCATTAATATTCAGAACTATATGGCCTTACCCTCAATATTTCGAAAACCAAGTACATGACAGTTTCCAAAAACCAACCCCTAACCAGGAGCCCTTACCAATTAATAACACAGTAGTAGAGCAGGTGAGGATGTTCAATTATTTGGGTACTACAATCTATGACACATGGGACTATGGTGCAGAAATTAGATGTCGCGTCGAAAAGACTAGGGTAGCATTCCTTCAAATGAGGATCTTATTCATTTCGAAAGATCTGAGTCTGCAACTGAAGGTCAGAATATTGCGCTGCTATGTCTACGCTGTTTTATTTTACAAAGTCCAATCGTGGACGAACAACGAAGCAGTAATGAGGAGAATAAATGCCTTCAAAATGTGGCTATACCGACGTATCCTGAAAATTCCTAGACACAACATGTAACTAATAACGAGGTGCTTAGAAAAATGGGAAAGGGTCTAGAACTGACTTGAACGCTGAAAAAGCGTAAACTGCAACCTTGGACACATCATGAGGCACAACCACTATAGACTGTTATAACTGATACTTCAGGGCAAGCTTGAGGCGAAAAGAAGGCCAGGTCGAAGACGTCATTCCTGGATGAAAAACCTATGAGACTGGTCCGGTCTCAGTTCGATACAGCTTCTTCGTATTGCTGCTAATAAAGTTAGAATGGCTCTGTTAATCGCTGATGTCCGGAACGAAAGAAGAAAAATAGTGATAATTGCCATTTTTCTTACCAATAAAGAGGGGGCTATATCTAATTTGAGACACTACGGAGGATGAAAATTTAGTTTATTAATTGAAAGATTCAATTAATAAACTTCAAATTTCACATAAAATTCTAAACTGTGAATTTCAAATTCAAATGATATATCAACTACTTCATAAATAAACGACTGTATTAATGAGTTCAGGAATAAATATTGGATCATGTAGTGACAATTAATGTTAACATTTTAAATAATAACTAGAAAAAATGTTTGTTTATTCTCTATCTATTTGTTGGTTTATTGTTTATTTTTTCATAAGTTAAAAAAAAATTAATCATTTAAATATACAGATTTAATTTTGGTAATCTATGCAAAATAATTTGCCGACTACGGTGCAAAAAAACGTTAAAAAAATATTGTCAATTAAAAAAAAGTGTCACTTTGCACATGATATCCATGCGCCAAGATTGTTAGTTTTTTAGGGTTATAAAAAAATAATTTTGGCACTTTCCGACTGCAAATTAATTAAATTTAAAACTAATCAGGTCGCATTTTGCGATTCGTTTTGATGCAAAGATTAACGCTTAACCTGAATTGTGATTCGTACCAGTGGCGTTATACGAAATAAACTAAACGCAATGTGAAAATTTGTAAAAATTTATTTGTATGTAATTTGGAGCCTTATTTTCCTGTGTATTTCAAAGTGATAAAAACAAGTCTAAATTGCTTGATCTCCTTTTTTCAAACATTGACAAATACTGCACAAAAATGGCAAAAACTAAGTACACGTTAACAATAAAATAACTTATTTATTTGTTAACTGATACGAAATATATTTTTGTAAAGATTCATAAATACATTATTGCAATTTCGTAGTACAACTACATTTTCAAACGCTTAACTAAGACTAAAACAGATTTTTTGTATTTATTTTTATATAATGAAAGGATCTGGCTATAAAAGTTAGTAAAGCACGAAATTTCGTACATCTACTTGACTATTTAGTAAATTTATAATAGGGTTCTTTGAATGTCTGTAAATTGCTATAGATTCTAAGAAATTTCAGTTTTAACCCTTTAGGTGCAACAAATCATTATCAACTTCGGCCCGGAAAGTTATTCTTTCCTGTAAGATTACATGACCGAAGGAAGAAACTAAGAAATAATTTCGCAGCAGAAACAACCTCTTACTCGATATCAAGGTATTGCAGTCTGAATTAGCTTATAAACTCCACCCGCTAGAATTCAATATCTTTGATGATAATACTAGATTAAGGTTTAGTCAAGTTATTCACAAAATTTACTGAACCCAATCAAAAAAACTTAAAAAATTAATAGAGAATAAAAAATATACTAAAACATCAGATAATACTCAACTAAAAACCTTAGGAAAATTGTTGGGAAAAGGACCAAAATATAAACCTAACTTTAATATAAAAAATACTACCGAAACACTAATATCCGAAATTGAATCTGCCACTAAAAACATAAGTCACCCAAAAAAGAAAAAGTAAAACATATAATAATCAATACAAAAATCACTATAGTCCGTTTGTTTGGAGTTGATAGCACACAACATGGGTTATAACTATTAAAATCATAAACCATAAGCGTCCGAAATTTCTCTACCAGTTATTTGCATTTTTAGTTTTAATCACCTTTATTTCTCTCTACACAACAGTGCGACCTTTTCCTAAAAAATATTTTATTACATGCCTTCTAAACTTTACAATAAGCTGTATAAATCAACGCATTTCAAAGATTATTTTAATGAGTAAATGATGAAACTAAAAATTTTATTTGTATGATAAAGGCCTAAACGAGTACAATTAACAATTCTTAAGAACTAGAAATCTACAGTGTACAGCATTTTAGCAGTTATTGGAATATAATTAACCAAAGTAATTATCGGTAGGTGCCCAAGTACCTAAGTATGCAATAAAAATATTCTATATAAGTATAAAAATAAAGCAAAAACCTATAATATATTTAGTTCAAATCAGAACAGCGATGGCTTTAACTTCCAGTTTTGCCCTGGTCAAACTTATGGAAAATCCTTCATAACCTGACTTTTCGTTGGGAAAAACACAATAGAAAATCTGTTCTTATCGATAAAACAGAAATAATTTTGTTGGAGAAGAGAATATCTACGAGCAATCAGAAAATTTCGAGCCAAAGAAAGATATATTTTTTTTTTAGATCAGACTTGGATTAATGAGTGCCAAACAAGCTTTTATCAAAGGTTGGTCAACTGGGTTATAACCCCCTTCAGGAAAAGGTCGCAGGCTAATTATAGTACATATTGGTAATGAAAACGGATTTCTCGACAGTGGCTTGTTGGAATTCGAATCAAAGTCAACTAAAAATTACCATGAGGCGATGACGGCCGATGTTTTTGAGGAGTACCTCCAACAAATGATTGAATGTATACCAGCAGAATCAGTTATAGAATAGAATATGCCCCATACCATTCTCGATTATTAGAATGGATAAGAGACAAAAATCTCAAACATAAAGATGGTATGTTAAACGTGGAGCATCTCAAAACTGCAAAATAAAATAAGGCACAGTTCAAGAAATATGCAGTCGATGAGATGGCAAAGGAACGGAAAATTACAGTGCTTAGATTACTTCCATATCATTGTGAATTGAATCCCATAGAGCTAATTTGGGCACAAATGAAAGGTTTCGTTTCAAGGGAAAACACCACGTTTAAACTTCAAGACGTAAGGAAATTATTACTCGCCGGAAAAAGAGGGGATCAAAGAGGATAATTGGAAAAATGCCATTCGATATGTTATAGAAGAAAAAAATAAAATGTGGAAACTTCACGAATACATCGAAGAAACTGTGGAAATAGGACTCTTACTTATCCATTTAAGATAAGTCGAGTCTTCAGATTTTGAAGATGTTTTTAATTGTAATTAAAGTACTTATCGTGAATTGTGAATTTGTACATGTACATAGATCTATAGATTAAAAAATTTTTGGTAATAAATCTTATATTTCTATAACTCTATTTTTAAGATAATTTTAACCAAAAGCAGGTTTCGCTCGGACGGCTAGGGCGCAGGTAATTTCCACACCACTAATCCGTTTATGACCTAGACATATTTAAGGGATTGAAATTGCAGAAGTAAATTCCACACCGAGTACTTTCAGGTAGAGGATGAGGGTTGATAAATGGGTGGTGGTACGCACCGGCCTGTTCAATTAAATCATTATTAAACCCTTCTACATATCAGTTTAGTACATATTATTAATTTGTGATTATTACTTGGTTGTGCGTATATTTTTTAAAGTGTTGCTAATATGAAAGCAAAGTTAATAAAAAGTAATCTAGCAAGGGTGAGAATTTTCTATATCAATAAACCTGAACTAACCTGTTTTGTAAATATATATAAATAAATATGTATAGGTTTGTAGCATTATCTAGTATATGAAATTTGTCCAATTGTATTTTATGTATTTAGCAAAAACTTCATGTTTTATCAATATTATCCTACTATGAAATAAAAACATATATTTTTGCAAATATCTAAAATTTTCAATAAAAACTGATTTAAAAGAAATCGTCCAATTTTATTTAGATGAATAAAGCATAATTATATTTGCTTGGTGTGGAAATTACCTGTAAGATTTAAGCACCCTTATAACGTTAGTGTGGAATTTACCTGTTGTATTAAGGGCGCAGGTAGTCTTGGTGTGAAATTTACTAACGCAGGACGGCTATGCTACCGATGAACCCTCATTTACATTTTACGACTCTAGCAGAGGTTTTCTGCCTAAATTAGGATGAACCATTAAAAATGATTCAAAACAGGTAGCAAAATCCAGTAAAATGCATATGAAATGTCTTTTTTTTTGGGTGCATCCTAACAGCATCTACAATGAGAGAATTCTGCTATCAACTCCAAACAAATACACTCTACCTGCAGTAATAAGGACCAACTAACGATAGGGTCCATCTAGTCTAAAATAAATGATAATAACCTAATAATAACAAAAGCAGACAAAGGCCACTCCATTATAGCCCTTGACAAAAACTAGTACATTCAAAAAGTAAATGATTTTTTGGAAATAGAAAATCCAATAAAACCCAAGACCCGGTTAAATGAAACCCTGAGCATTGTGGATGAAAGAGAAAAGTTTAAAATAATAAACCAAAATCCTTCGTCGTCAAACCTTTACGGCTTGATAAAAATACCTAAAGAAAATTCGCCAATAAGACTAGTAGTATCGTACAGCCATAGCCCCGTAAAAAACTAGCAACACATCTCAACACTATCTTTAGAGAAATAACGCAATTCAATGCCAAACACGACACAAAAAATTCTGTTGAGCAAACTTAAAAATATCTCTATCCCAAATAATGCCCTTCTCCAATCCCAAATAAAGATTGTTTAGAAATTATTGACACTACGCTACAAAAAAAAATATCCCTATAACAATACAACAAGATATATTGAAACTTTTCGAATTTTACATAGCCGGAAACTATTTCCAATTCAATAATACATTTTTCAAACAAAGAGACGGCCTTGCCATGGGTTCTCCACTTAGTCCTTTGCTAGCAAAAATTTAGCACTTCTGGAACTCCTACTCATTACCACCGGGAAGTTCGAGAATTTTTAAACGATCGTTACCCACAAAAAAATGAATCGGCAGGGATGGATTCATTCAGTGACCCCCTCGATCATTTGACTTAACACTTTTAGACTTCTTTTTTGGGGCTACATTAAAGATCGTGTTTATGTGGTTCCCCCTACAACACCAGTAGATATGAAAAATAGGATACGGGGTGCGTGCAGGACAATAACACCCTTTATGCTAAGGAAAGTGAAGGAAAATATAGTAAAACGACTAAACATGTGGATTCAAGTAGACGGGCATATTTTTGAACATTTAATACGTCATAATAATTAATCATTAGATAAGTTAAACTTTATTAAAATTATTATTAACTATTTGTTTATGTTTTCACAATAGCGTAAGTGTATTAAAAACAAGGGTAAAAATTGAAATATTCAAAATAAATCGAAAACTATTAGAAATAGGTATATGACATACTTAATAAAAGTTGGAGGGTTTTATAAAATCTATCAGAAAAAATAATAATATACAGGATGTGCCATTTAAAAAATTTGAGATTTTTCAATTTAAAATAGTCGAAATGCATAAATTTATTTTGAACACCCTGTAGCATCTAACTCAAATTTCTTTACATATATCTTTTTTTTTATCTCTAAAGAACGCTCGTATCAATTATGAGTATTCCATCTTCAGAAACAATGGCGCTACTGGCAATTTTTTACAAAACTGAAAAACTAGTATTTTTTTAAAAAAATTGAAATATTAGAAAAACTACTAGGTTTAGGTATATAACATTATTAATAAAAAAGTTATAAAATTTTATGCAGAATTTAAAAATAAATTAGAAAATAGGCTGTTGCATTAAAAAAAAAACATATGTTATATCGGCCACACTTTCTTGAAGTACCCTGTATACTCAAAAATATTTTTAAACTGTGCACCTTAACATTCCCTAAAACTATTTTTTCGTCATTCTCGTCACAAATGAGATAATGAACTTTACTCCATCGTTGACTCACCCTGTACAAATTTACAAAGAATCTTTTGTAATAGAAATCGAAACATTATTTTGTTATGTAATCGAAAGTGATAAAAAGAAGTCTGAAATCTAAGAGAGCAATAATGTAACTTGGGGCAAATTACGTATTCTTAGCACACTAAAACATGTAAGAAAAAAAACTGATCAAGTACAAGTTGGACTTGCGCAAATAGTGCTCCGTACCGTAATTACCTTTAAAATAAAAATTAGCTACACACTAGACAATAAATAACTCTAGCTCAATCTAAATCTAGTAGTCAAAGTTATTATATATATATATATATATATATATATATATATATATATATATATATATATATATATATTTATATTATAAACAATGATATTACTGACTCCACCGTAAACATATTGATATTTCACAGCTCTTAGTCCCGGTTGAATTCCCAATTTTCCAAACCTTCACCATTCTCTCATGCCACATAGTTTTTTTTTTATAGCAGAAAAATTATCAAACGTTTCGTGATAATTTTCACTCAATATACATTTTATTTAGACTCTTCCAGAATTTGTTCTAAATTTTTTGTACAACATTTTTCGAAACAGGGTGAGTCAAGATAAGGTGGGGGACAAAGATTTTTCGCCGTTTTTTACACTAATACAAAGAAAAGTGTACGCGAGTATTACATCATATATATTTTTGAACTCGTGTTTTCACAAACTTTCATTTGACACCTCACTCAATGACCTGACAATTTTTTTTTTCATCATGATTTTACTCCTCAAAACTAATCCATTAAGTCAAACTTTACCTTTCAAAACTACACGGCTCTAATTGGGTCATCAATTCCTATATTTGTGCCAAATTTCAGCTTTCTATGTCACATAGATTCGGAGAAAATCGGGTGTGACAGACGGACAGACAAAGGGACACCTAAGTGATCAACTAAGTGTTCCGTACGGAATACTAAAAAGAGGTCCTAATTTCTGGCATTTGAGCTATCTTTACGTTCTTTTTAATATTTAATAATTTTAACTATTGTAAATCTTTTAAATTCTATTCATCTTACTTTAAAGAAAAACCGACAAAAACTTATAACTTAGTAACCTTTCCATAATTTTCGGGGATCTTTATCTTTATTCAGATCGTCGAAAAACGTTAAATTTTGCACTGGGGCATATCTATAGCTCGGTAAATCACAGAAAGAAAAAGATCTTTAATTCAAGAACGTTTTCTTATTTCATTCTATTAATCTCGAGGGTAGTCTGGTGGCGAAAGACAGATGCTTTATTTCAGTTTTATTAACCCAAATCACCCTTGCGAGTTTATGGGAAAATTTGTGACAATTTCCTTAAGGATTTTTGATGCTAGAATGAAAAAGACTAATTGAGTTCGACCATTCGAGAAAAAAACACTGGAACACGAAAACATATTTTAAAAAGGAAAAAATTTTAACACAATTTTGATATGAACATATTAGCAATTTTGCAACGCTTACACAGGTATACAAAAAAAATTATCTGTCTTTTAAGTGAGACACGTGTTTTCTTAAGTATGTTTTTGTGCTGAATCCAAAAAACTCATTAAAAAGACATCCACCGTGAGGTTTTTTTTAGAAAACACACTTAAAGTTGCCAGAAAACTATTAAATTGGAAAGCGACTTCTGAACCATACAAAACGCCAGGAGCATATGGAATGGAATCTTCCCACTACTTTAGCAAAAAGGGATAGACAATCTGGTATCATTGACATAGTGAACTGTAAACGTAATCTTCACTCCTAAACCTAGACATGACACATACGCCGAAGCAAAGACATGGCGACTAATCGGCGTTTCATCTTTTATAGATAGGCACGTAAAGGAACGTAAAGGAGAGCGTATTACTAGAAAATCATTTACATAAATATCAATACGCCTATCAACCAGGGAACTCATGTGAGACTATTTTACACAACTTCATAGTGAGAGTCGAACCATTGCTGTACCATAAGGAGGTTGCCCTAGGCGCTTTTGTTGACAATGAATCCTTCGTCTCAATGATTGTAGCCTTAAAAAGACATGACATCCACAACACCTCAAGCAGGTGGATAAACAACGTGCTTTTATATCGGCAAGCTACGTGGAGACACTTTTTTTTATGGGTCTAGCACACATGCTGCAGGGAAGTCCCGAAAGCGCTCCATGAGCGGCATGTGTGCGGAAAAAGCGATTCACGTTGTCCTTGAATCGCTGTAAATTGTACTCGGTGGGAAACACAGCGCTGGGCAAATTATTCCAAAGGGATGATGTTCTCCATCTGCTTGAAAAGCGTTGTACGCGGAATAACAAGCTGAACCTCATACGGATGTGAAGCACCAGCGCGACGTGTATTTCTAACATGCACCGCTTTGGGAGGAATCGAGCGGGCTACATACTTCGAGCACTTTCTATGAAAATACCTGTAGAACAGACTCAACCGCCAACCGTTCTTCGATGTTTCAGCGAATCAAGGCCGCCGGTCAATTCCGGGTCTCCAATCAGACGGACAGCTCTTCTCTGAACAGAATCCAACAAATGCAATGTATGTTTGGGAACGGAGCCCCAAACGTGGGAGCAGTATTCCATAGTTGGTCGAATTTGAGCTTTGTAAAGAAGTAACAGTTGTTGTGGAGTGTAAAGCTTTCTGGTTCGAAATAATATTCCCAACTTTTGAGAAGCTCTCCTTGCTATGCCTGCAACATGTTCATGCCAGGACATATTTGCTCCCAAACTAACGCCCAACAAATTGAGCGACGATGCTAGGGGAATGGAGTGCCCCGACATAACCATGTCGGGTGCAGCAACGTTAACTTTTTTAGAAAAAACTGCCGCCTGGGTTTTGTAGCGTTAAATTACACTTGGTTACTGTCACCCCAAGATAGAATTTCTTCCAGGTCTTTGTTAAGTTGAACGACCTCCTGCTGTCTGCGGATATTCGCCTGAGCAGCCGATGTCCGAGCATTCAAAGTGAATGAAGAGACAAGCGGACTGTCATCTGCAAAGCTGTAGATTAGATTCCCGGTCTTTTCCAGCAGATCGTTAATGTAAATGAGAAAGAGAGTAGGAGACAGAATGGAGCCTTGGGGCACACCGGCGTTGATAGTGAAGGTGTTAGAAAGAAATCTATCGACCGCGACTCGTAAAGAACGCTCTCTGAGGAAACATGAGAGCCACAAACAGAACTTTTCAGACACACCACAAGAGCATAGCTTAGTGAACAATCCATCGTGCCAAACACGGTCGAATGCCTTGGATATGTCAAGAGCAACCACTCGAGATTCTCCAAAGTGTTCAATTGCGTTGTTCCAAACATGTGTTACATAAGTCAGAAGATCTCCTGTTGATCTATGTTTACGAAAGCCATATTGGTGATCGCTAATAATATTGAATCGTTCAAGATATTTTAGAAGATGCTGATTGATAACCTTTTCCATGACTTTCGATATTATTGAAAGCAGTGCGACTGGTCGGTAGTTATTTGGCAAGGTCTTCTTGCCTTTTTTTTGGTATCGGCTGAGAAAATAGTCCAACGGAGTCAGATCACATGATGGAGATTACATGTCCAGGAAATTTTCGCTGCAACAACTCAATGGTTTCACGAGCAGTGTGACATGTTGCGCCGTCCTGCTGAAACCAAATGTCCTCCAGAGTATTATTATTCAATTCAGGCCACAAAAATTCAGTTACCATCTCACGATATCGAAGACCATTCACAGTTAGAGCTTCACCAGCATCATTTTCGAAGAAGTATGGACCAATAACACCTCCTGATCATAATCCACACCAAAGAGTGACTTGTTCAGGATGTAAAGTTTTCTGATGAATTAATCGTGGATTTTTCTTACCCAAATATGGCAATTTTGTTTAACATAGCCACCAATTTAAAAATGTGCTGCATCGGAATAGATCTGGTCGTTCTTTGATCTAACTGATACATGCACGACGTTTTGAATGATCCAATGGCTTTAGTTCCAGTGTTATTTGAATCTTATATGCTTTTAGAGTTAAATCCTTCCGTAAAATACGCCATGTTGTGGATTCACTGGCTGTGAAAGGCGACTAATAGATATTTCTGGGTCTACAGCAACACTTTTACGAAATAAATGAATATGCTCTTGTGAACGACCGCTACAACTATATCCTTCTTTTCTTTTATCTTCCACCGAAGCAGTTCCTTGAAATATTTGAACAATTCGATTGATAATGCTTTCAGACGGACGATTATGAAAACTGTAAATATTACGTAATTTTCTAACATTTTCTAAATATTTTTCACTGAACGCCCATTTTCTTAAAATAATTCAACAATTTTAACGCGTTGTTATATATTATACGACTCCATTTTCATAAATGTCATACATTACACTTTTCACACGTCATAAGACCAAGGCGGCACGCCATCCGAGTCTTATTCAAGAATTAAAAAAAACACTCAATCAGAAAGACCCTTTAGAAAATGTGTACTAGTCAATGAGCCGACATTAGTTTTGGAGAAATCCACTATATGAGACTACTCAGTATATATTTTCACTATACCAAACATTTTATTTTTGCACTCAACGTGCGTTTCGCTAACCATGTTAGCTTCATCAGGAGCGATGATTGGCTAAAGATACAAATCTACCATATTTATACTTAGCCTAACACCTGAATTACTCAGGCGGAACTAATGGCATAAGCGAGGCCATCAGTTCCAGTCAAGTAACTAGTAGAAGGAACTATAAGGAATAGGCCCTCTGTCTTTATTTAAACTACTTATACATTTTATAATTTCCATACTTTAATAGGCGTTCAACAATCTCCTATCAGATACATTTTTAATTAATCTTAGATTATCTAATCTCACAGTATGATCAGCTTCAAGGGCATGTTCGGCAATGCTAGACTTTTCTGTTCGACTGTATTTTAAATGTGCTAAATGTTCTTTAAATCGTGTTTTAATTAACCTTTTAGTATGTGCAACATACTTTTTGTCTCAATCATTACAGCTAATTTCATAAATTCCACTTCTCTCACAATTAGGAATCTTATCTTTGGGATTTCCTAAGATATTCCTCAGATTGTCTGATGACTTAAAAACAAGGGGAGGCCTACCTTATTAAATACCTTATTGAGTCTCCTGCTATATTTCGGATTATATGGTATGGAGACATACTTGGTCTTATTTTCTTCGCATATAAAAAAGGTAGAATTCTGAATATTTAACCTGACATAAGTTCAGGTTAGTTTAGGTTAGTATAAATAGGGTAAATTTGTAGTTTAGCTTTAGTCAATCATTGCTCCTAATGAAGCTAACATTATTAGCGAAACGAGCGTCGAGTGTAAAAATAAAGTGTTTGATGTAGTGGTGATATTCCGCCAAAGATTTCACATTCCCAACATAGCCACTATATGAGGTTTATTTAATTGTAGGTATTGGTGCATTCGAGTTTAAAAGGATTATATGGCAAAAGTCTCCGGATGACAACACTCTCGAATCAGCTCCATAGAGAATCGAACAGGGAGAGATTTTATCTTTGAAATTTTGGTTCCGGAAAACCTGTTCAGCCCAAAAAATTTAGCGTATAGAAGCAACGTCACGCAGCTAAAACCAACACAATTGTATCACATCGAGTATCCGATTTTATTTACGACATGACTAAAATTAATACAATTGAAAACTTTAGGATGGAATTGAGATAACTTATTTTAAATTACACTGTATAGTATAGTATAATATGGAAACATGTAAAAAATAAATGAAAATAATGGCAAGTAGCGAAAGTAACAATCAATAATAAAAGGATGTCGAGCGACGATAGAAAACATGTGGCAGAACGCGTTCGTTCGCGGTTTCAGTCAAAGTTTTGTAAGCAGAGGGTGAACAACACATTGTTTTCGTTGAGGCGTCGTTGCCAGTGAAACCCCCAAACAAATAAATACTCTCTTTTGGGAAGAATTTACGCGCCACTTTAATTTTTTTGGGGGTTAACCATTTATAGTGGCACAAAATAGGGTAAATGCATTTTTTTCATAGTTATTGTAGCTGCACCCTTTTAAATAAACTTTTAAGACTTTAAAACAACACATTAGCAGAAAAATGCACAATAAATGAAAAATGTAAAATCGCCAATAGAAATATCATTACTAGTTTTAGTAAAAATAACCTATAAGTAAATACACTTAATTATTAAATTATTTACATAAATAATAAATATTTGTGCTTATCTTAAGTTAATAGCTATTATTGTGAAACCCATCTAAGTAGTTTTAGCAGCAGAGATATGATAAGAGATATGAAGTGGCAAATTAAAAACATTCACTGAAATAAAGGAAGAAAAATTGAGTGAAGGTTTTCCAAATGCACACACAATAGCACTTATCTGTTTATCTTGAGGATGGGAGTTCACACAACAAAATTTGCAGTTTGGCTGCGCCTCATTTACTTTCCAACGAGTGCGAAAAAAGCTGACTTTTGGTCTTCAGCTCAGCAATTTTCTTTTAAGATTTTTAAAAAGAGACTTAAGTACTTTCTAGAATTATTTGGATATTGTCCCTGGCTATTTCTGTATATGTTATTTGCTATTTAGGAATTGGATTTTGGACTCATGTTTATAAGAAGAAGATTTTTATATCCCATTAAATATTGCTGTAATTTCAGATCGGATCTAAGGATTTACTCCACTTATTTTAATGCATATTTTATATTTGAAATGATGCAGTCGGAATGAGTAAAAAAATCTAAGCTTACGAGTCTTGCTTTGCAACTAATACATGATTGGTGGTCTTGTGCATCGATACAAAAATAATAAGTAAATAATCATTTATTTGCACCACACAACTCACGGTTTACTGCTCGTCAGTAATAAACAAATGTCACAAGTATCATGGAAAAGACAATTCTTGAGTGAACAGAAATAACATCGTAGTAAGTGCAACAGTTCATGAAATATCTGTATTAATGTCTTGCACCTAAATTCTTCAACTGGATATTTACTACTACGAGGCGTATTCGAAAAGTAAGGGCCATTTGCTTATATTTAAATATTAGCGGGTCTGAACAAAGTTGTACACATGCAGTGTCATCTATTGATTGTTTCCGAAGCCACTGAAGTTATTGTTTTGACTTAGTAGTCGTTTGCCTGTCGGTGAATGCAGACAACAATGTCTACGAAAATCGTTGCTCCTGCCAGTTGCGAAGTCCGTGCTGTGATTCGTGCAAAAGGATCATTATCTGCTCGGGAATTGTGCCTAGTTTATGGACCTAGAGTAATGAGTGAAGGAAAGGTTAGACAATGGTATCGAGACTTCAAAAATGGCCGCAGAAATGTGCATGATGAAGAGCGGAGTGGCAGGCCCAGTATCCAGAGCGAAGAAATCGTTCAACAAGTGGACCAAAACTACAATCTGATCGACCTTTGCACTTGAAACAGTGACTTAGTGAACAACGGTTTAAAGACGACGAGGATCTCAAGACCGCCGTTGTCAAGTGGTTTAATTCCCAGGCGGAGAAGTTCTATGCAGAGAGATTAAAGAAGAAGCAGCGTTACGAAAAGTGCTTAGAAGTAAACGGCGATATGTGGAAAAGTGAAGTAGGTTTGTAGGAAACTAAAACTGTCAGCAAAAACTTTTTCTAACGAATATATATTTTTTTTATAATCAAATGGCCCTTACTTTTCGAATATGCCTCGTATATTATTTGGACTTAGTTAAAAATTCGGATTTTTTATAAAGCATAAGCGCGTTAAATTTAAGTAAAAATAAGTAAGAATGCAATATTAAAATAATTATTTTCTTAAAGAGAGTAAATACATTGTAAGTTTTATAATTTGATTTCAAATCTCATTTAGAACATCGTAATTTTTATACATATTAGAATTTTTGCATTTTTTATTCTTGGTTAAATACTTCGACAAAAAATTTTGGCATTATTACTTGTGACAAGTAAATGTTCCATGTGAAAGTATAAAAATTCGTTTCTCGGTTTTCTTCTTTCTCTAAGTCTTTTCCAAAAACTTTTTTTAATTTAAAAATTTTCCTTAAATTCTGAAATAACCCTGGTTGGTTGGTTGTAGGTGGGATAGGTGAATGTGCCTGTGTAGTCTGCATGTCGTGAGACCATTATGGATACCCATTTTCTATAAATGTTTCCTCAGGTGACAAGGGCCGGTGATCAGTCCGACCCCTAGTTTGGTATGAGTCCTTGTTAAGCAAAGGACATCAGTTGTTAGTTTCTTTGAATGGCTGCCAATTACGTCTCTCGCATGTCTTTAAATAGATGTTACGAGCCAACCATCTAGATGTTGATGATATGACAATCTGATTGTCGTTTTAACCATTTTTTATGATATACCAAACGAAATAACCCTAAATTTAGTTTATGGTTTCCCTGTATATAACGAATTTCTAAAATGTTTGGAATGAAGTGTGATACAAGTAACAATGACAAACATAGCAATATACTTAAGATAGTACTGTTTAGAACAGAAAATTAATACTGTTGTATCCTTTTAATTTTTTATTTACGGTTTACCTCACTTGCTAGAGAAAAGAGTTGTATTTATGAACAATTGTCCTTTAAGAGTCTTGCGATTTATCACGTGTTAAGGTCACGAAAAATATAGTCTCCTATTTCTTGCTGGTCTGTTTATCTGTTTGTCAGTCTACCCGATAACCTAACGAAATGAGATATCAGTTTCAAATTTGGTGCACATAGTGACTTAATATGAGGAAAGTTTTTCTTGGTTTTTGGTTAGGATAACAAAAATTTTTTAAGCAAAATAATTGTTAATCATATTAAATTTAGTCTACTTTTTGTTTAACTAATCCCCGCAGGATATTCTAGATTCTAAACTATTTATGGTCTGAGCAAGATCGCCAGCATATGCAGTTTTTGAACAGAAGTAACTACATTATACAGTTTTTAGAACCTTTTAGGTGACTGTTTTTTTACAAACCTATAAACATATTGAATTCTTCTTCTTAAAGTGCCTATTCGGTTCGAATATTGGCAATCATTCTGGGTATTATTATTTTATCCACTGTAGCTGGTACCTAGATATGAATATTGTGGAGTTCTTTCTATTTGTTAATTGTTAACTATCAACAAGGTAGCAGGAACCGAAGACTCGCTGATTGTCATGTACTTTGTTTTGGTGATATTAAGTTTCAGGCCGAATCGATTCCTGTTTTCGTTTATTTTTGTCATAATATGTTGTAGACCCTTCAAGCTATCAGCCATAACCGCCGTATCATCAGCATAATGAATATTATTTATTAGCTCCCCATTAAGCAGTATTCCCTTATCAGCCTCTTCCAGTGCCTCTCGCAAGATTTACTTAGAGTATATATTAAACAACAGTGGAGACAAGACACAACCCTGCTTTCCTCCACGCTCAATCGATATTGCTTCTGAACGCTCCCCTTCTGCCTTAATAAATGCCATCTGGTTCCAATAGAGGTTGCCAATAATTCGCAGATCTTTTCCATCTAGCCCAAGTTCTTTCAGAATTCCGACCATTTTGTGATGTTGGACTTTGGTAGTCGATTAAGCACAGATATATGTCACAATTGGCGTCTCTACATCGTTGAATCAAAACCTGCATAGAAAATAAGGCCTCTCTGGTTCCCATTGCATCACGAAAGCTGAATTGTGTAGATGACATGTTTTCTTCGCACAACTTCTATATTCTTCTGTGAATGATTTTCAGAAATGTGTTTAAAAGATCCTTATGAGGTTAATTGTTCGATATTCTTTTCTCGCATTTTATAGCGCCTGCATTTTTTGGCATCGTTATTAACTCAACTTTAACCATCTTTCTGGTATTCTGCCTAAATCATAGAAATTATTTTAGATTACCGTAAGCTACTTAATCCCATCTTCATCCAAAAGCTTAAGAAACTCTCCATGGTGGCTTTTTCCACTTTTTAGTTGATTTATTGCATGCGCACTTCATCGGTGGTAATACAGGGCCCAAACAAGTCTATTGAGCATTGTGGTTGATCTGGTGTGGCATCAGAAAATAACTCTGTGATATAGTCTTGCCATATCTACAGTTTCTCTTCTTTATCGATAACAACGTTTCCTTGATGATCTATAAAACGTCCATTTGATTTCATTCTCCGTTCACCAGGTAAGTCTTTGATTTTTTTTCGATTGATATTAAAGCTATCTCTTTACATCTTTCACCACTCCATCTATCTTTAGCTGTTCGAGTTTCTTTCTGTATTTGTGTGTGTAGTCTGATATATTTTATTACCTCTGTTTTTA
This sequence comes from Pachyrhynchus sulphureomaculatus, assembly GCA_019049505.1. Lineage (NCBI taxonomy): Eukaryota > Metazoa > Arthropoda > Insecta > Coleoptera > Curculionidae > Pachyrhynchus > Pachyrhynchus sulphureomaculatus. The sequence goes on along the minus strand of CM032453.1, from coordinate 102,534,343 downwards.
TGTAACCGTCTTTCCACCATTAGTCTTAGAATGTCATCTGTCATCCATTCCTTCATTTTATATATTTGTTCCATAGTTAGATATTTATTCTTTAGCGCCCATGTTATTTCATTTAACTTTTCTATTTCAGATTCTATGTCTTCGTTTAGCTCTGTGTCACTGAGTTCTTTATTAAGATCTTTTTTAGATATGTTTGTTACATTTTTGTCTTTAACTTGTCGCACAGCGTATATTTTTTTCTCTTTTCCTTTAACTTTTTGAAGATAAATCTTAGAATATTAAATTAAGATAAGTTTAAGCCGCCTTAAATGTGTTTCAAATATAAAATTTATATGTCGAGTTAGTCCTAAAATTTCTGTTTCCGATATTGATTTTATAATCGAAAATTGATATGTTTTTATGGAATGATCTAGGAGATCTATTTTTAAATATTCAAATACTGATATTGTCAATAGTAAGTTTTGGTTTGTAGGCAATACACCAGTGAGGTAAGTCATTACTACATTTTGGTAAGATACAACAATTTGTACCTCTGGCTGATGTAAGCCTCACTTTGAAGGCGTACCTACTTTTTATTGCGGGTGTTTAAGGCTACAGACAGACAGACAAGTTGTTCAACGAGTTACTAACAATTACCACTTGGTAGCACTTTATAGGATTTTACCTCAAGTATTTAAAAATCGACATAAACCACTAAAATTGGACAAAGACCACTTTTCAGAACTTGTGGACGGTTCTATTACCCGTCAATCCATCTAAGGACGCGTTTCGCCGCATCACGGCTCCTACAGTCTGTCAAATAAAAACGTGTCCGCGATAGCTCATTTTTCGTAGATGCGATTTTAGCAATTCAACAAAAAATCGGTAGAGGGAACTTTTGTCTACGACGCATTTTAGTAAAAGTATCATTCGATTCCGAACTTTCGTCGAAATCACGTAAAATCCAAAATGAGTCACTTGCTTGCGCGTCGGTTATAGTCTGTCTTTGTTCCCATACAAAGGGACCTAAAATGACACATTCCGCTTAATATATTAAAAAGTTGGTGTCGTTTGTGAAAAAGTAGGTAAGTCATTTTAATGGGACGAAAAATGTCGACGACTTGCCAAAACGTGGCTTGGTAGGCAAAGTCACTCCGAAAGTCGAAGAATGAATCGTGTCTTTGTTTTCACGGGACCCGAAATTGACGCTGCGACAAGGAGCGGCAAAATTAAGAAAATCGGGTTTAAATGTATCCCATGAGACCAATGGACATTTTCGTGCTCATACTTGGGATAAAATTCTATGAAGATCAACCAGAGATGCAAATTGTTATATCTTGTTTATTCTTTGAGCTAGTAGTGCGACAAGTACTTTAAGTTTTTATTTTCTTTCTCCATCGATCCTAGCTCGGCTGAGGTGCCGTGATACGGCGGACGCGTCCCGGGATGGATCGACAGATAAAAAAACACTCAAAAACTGGTGAAAAATGGACTTTGTCTAATTTTAGTGGTATATATCGATTTTAAAACATTTTTGGTTGCTGCTTCTAATTGTTTAGGATAATCATTACTTAACAGATATATTATTGCGTCGGCACATATTATAATTTCTTCTGTAAAATATTTGAGAAAAGTAATAATTAGTGGAGGCAAATGCCGTAAAATTTTCATAATTTTTCGAAATTTTTGGATACAGCTTAGAAATCGATTACTTTGAAACGGTGCCAACATAATGTAAACGAGTTTTCTCTGCCTAATTTTGATTGCAAGGCCACATTTCTTCTATTTTAGTGCATTTTTTCACTTTTTAACGCTTTCGGCTCACTCTTTCTTAAATATCTCAGCTTCTATTCGTCGTTAGGCGACAGAAAAAAAATTCATTTTACTCGTCATAAAATTGCCTAAAAAACTGCGTAAATTACATTAAAAAATATTAAGTACATAACCGAAAAAAAATATTTACTACGGCAAATTGAAAAACAGTTTTTTACGGGTACATAACTTCCGTTCAAATTACAGGAAAATATAGTTTTTATATTAACAAAAAAGTGTGCTAAATTTTATTAAAATATATTAAGAGGACTGGTCAAAATTGGCATTGTAGTCCAAATCTTATTAAGGATTTTATGGGCAAAAGGTCGTCGCTTTTTTTTAAATATGCAAAATTTATGCTCTGAAGAGCATAAAATTTCTTTCTCTTGACAGATGGTTAGAAGGAAAAATAAAGAATATACAAAAAAAATATCTTAATTTTAAATTTTTTCGTTAACAAATTTTTTTTTTTTCCCTTTTGGTCTAGAAAAGGTTTGGTCCATTCTCGTTATTTCTATTTAATATTTTATCTTAAATATAATATGAAAAAGTGATTTTAAAACAAATACTACCTATTTTACAATAGAATTATGATTTAGATGACAGAAAAAGAAAAAATACAACGAAACAAAAATGAACTACTCGGTATATATCACTACTACACCAAACACTACAAATCAATCATCGCTCCTGATGAAGCTAAAAATGGTTAACGAAACGCGCGTCGAGTGCAAAAATAAAGTGTTTGGTGTAGTGGTGATATATACAGAGTAATGTCATTGTGGCACATATTCCACATTTCCAACATAGTTAAAATAATGCAAACAAAGAAACTGTTGAGAGTCAAAATTTTTTTGAATATTCTTTATTTTTTTTCTTCTAACCATCTTAAAGAGTATAAAATGTCGTATATTTAAAAAAAGAATCCTACGACCTTTTTGCCCATAAGAAAAATCCATAATAAGATTTGGATTAAAATGCGAATTTCGACCAATCTTCTTAACATTTTTTTTATAAAATTTAGCACACTTTCTTCTATAATATATATAAAATGCAACGTCTCTTTGTCTGTCTGTCCGTTAGTGCGCTTATAACTGGAGAACCACTTATCCGATTTACGTGCTTTTTTTTTAAAAACATAGGTACATATATTCTCTGGCCAGGTTATAGGCTATATTTTATTACATTAGGTAACATAAGGAGTAAGCAGTGACGATAATAGTGAATCAAGTCGGAAAAAAGTTTGGTGCTAGCGCATTCTCTTGCAATACACTACCTAAACCAATAAATATGGAACAATATCATGTAGCAAAGAATATCTATAATAATTCGAGGCATGTTTTTTTAAGTAAGTACCGTTTTGCGATTCCGCCGCCGCAGCGATACGGTCGGCGTTCCGCGCATGCGCGCTGGTAACCTACATCTCATGTCTACGCACTGACGCCATTACAGTCTGATTCTTCATTGTATACGTTGTTTACTGAGTGTTTAAGATGCCTCCGACAATCGTGAGTCCCGCCGATTGTGAAGTACGGGGCTGTTATACGATTTCTTAGTGCTAAAGGCGTAAAACCGATCGATATTCATCGTGAGATCTGTGAAGTTTACGGACAAAACATTATGAGTGATGGAATGGTAAGGAAATGGGTGAGAGCATTTAAAGATGGCCGCACAAAATGTGCATGATGAACAACGGAGTGGGCGTCCTTCGGTCGTTAATGAAGATTTGGTGCAGAAAGTGGACGAAAAGGTGAGAAAAACAGACGCTTTACAATTTCATCATTGTGCGACTGCTTTCCTCAATATTCTCTCACATTTGTGATACAGTGGTTAACAAGTCAGGCGGCAGAATTTTATGAGGAGGGTATTCAAAAAAAACTGGTGCCACGTTATGACAAGTGCCTCAATATTCACGAAAATTATGTAGAAAAGTAGATTAAGGTACAGGCTTTCATGTAAAAATAAAATTATAGCGATATCTTTGCACGTCTTTTTTAATTCCAAAACGGTACTTACTTAAAAAACATGCCTCGTAATAGGATATATTTTTTTTACGTTAGGTAACATAAGGAATAAGTTAGTGACGATAATAGTGAATCAAGTCGGAAAAAAGTTTGCCGCTAGCGCGTTCTCTTCCAATACACTGCCTAAACCATTAAATATAGAACAATATCATGTAGCAAAGGATATAATATATATAAAATGCAACGTCTCTCTGTCTGCTGTCGGCCGTCCTTTAGTGTGCTTATTACTCGCGAACGATTTACGTGTTTTTTTTTTAAATTCATACATATGTTCTCTGGCCCGGCTATAGGATTTTATTATGTTAGGTAATATAAGGAATGAGCAGTGACAATAATAATGATGAAGTCCCACGCGAGCGGAGCTGCGGGCACGGCTAGTCTTAATATAAAAGCTATTTTCTTATAATTTGAAGCCGTAATATCGAATTAAACGGAAGTTACCCATAAAAAACCATCAATTTGCCGTAGTAAATACTTTTTTTAGGTTATGTACTTAATATTTTTTTAATGTAATCGACGCAGTTTTTTAGGCAATTTTATGACGAATAAAACGAATTTTTTTTGTCTGTCGCATAACAACGAACAGAAGCTGAGATATTTAAGAAATAGTGAGCCGAAAGCGTTGAAATGTGAAAAAATGTACTTAAATAAAAGAAAAATGGCCTTGTGGTCAAAATTAAGCTGAGAAAACTCGTTTACATTATATTGGCACTGTTTCATAGTCGTTAAATCGATTTCCAAGCTGTACTCAAAAATTTCCAAAAACCATGAAAATTTTAGGACATTTGCCTCCACTACAACATAAATATTAAATTTTTAAAAAACTCCAGTTGTCACATTCATCACTCATAAATCTCTGGTACGACAAATACAAACGTTCTGTTCCCGGCTAGACAGATATTAACAAAATCAAGCTCATCTCAATTCTTTACTTCCTTAATTTTTGTAATAAAATATAATGATCGCTTACATCGAAAACTATCGATAAATCAGACAGGATGACTTCACAAAAATTTTCCCTCATTGCGCATATCATAAACATAGTTTAAAATTTCATGCATGCAAAACCAAGTTGAAAAAGTGTAGTAAAATCACTTTTTTGAAGAACCCTACTAAGCAAATACGTACAGCATTTTCAATAATTTTTGTAGTGACACTAGCGAGTGCGGTAGTTATGTGGTCATTGTGTAAGCCTTTTTTAACAATTGTTGGGCATTTTGCGCTTATTTTTTATAACATAGTTACTACGTGACAATTTCAATTCAAAATTTGATACTTGAAATAGAAAAGGAACCTAATATATATTTACATTACTAGTTCGTATAGGCAGAGTACCTGAGAGTTTATAACTCCTACATATACCACTCTCGGCATATGAAGGTTATAATATTTTTTATATTTATACAAATTACTAAAAAAAATAATTATTATTTCTCAAAATTTACATGATACAGTATGTCAAGTAAGAACGTTCGTCCGCGATAATTAATTTTTTGGTAGATGCGATTTTGCTAGCGATTCAGCAAACAATCGGTAGAGGGAACCTTTGTCTACAACGCATTTTAGAAAAAGTATCAGTTGATTCCGAACTTTCGTGGAAATCACATAATACCTAAAATGAGTCACTTGTTTGCGCATCGGTTCGAGGAAGTCTTTCTCTGTTCCCATCCAAAGGGACCTAAAATGACATTCCGCGACGGATAAATATATTTAAAAGTCGTGTCGTTTCTCAAGAAGTGGGTAAATCATTTTAACGAGACGAAAAATGTCAACGACTTGCGAAAACCGTGGCTCGGTAGACAAAGTCACTCCGAAAGTCGAAAAACGAATTGTGTGTTTTGTGTTTCACGGCCCAAAATTGAGGACGTGCT
>CM032453.1:102413739-102526239 GCA_019049505.1 Pachyrhynchus sulphureomaculatus | reverse complement strand
CAGTTTGAAATCACCAGTGGCATTACCACCCAGCAGAAGTGTTAGTCGATCTTTCGCAGCTTTGAAACCACTGGCTTGACGTTCTTCCTTAGAAATGAATGTTCGAGATGGCATTTTTTTCCAGTAAAGTGCGGTCTCATCAACATTGAAGATGAGACAAGCAGGAATTTTCTCTCGTCTAACGAAGTCTTGAAACTTGTCTGGAAACTCAGCTGCAGCTTGAATGTCCGCGCTGGCCGCCTCGCCTGTTATGTGGATATTGTGAAGATTAGAACGCTGCTTGAACCGATGGAACCAGCCTCTGCTGGCAGCAAAAGTCGGAGTGGCACTCCCTTCTCCTTCTTTTGTTTTCAGCATCTCATACAAAGATTTTGCTTTTGTGCATATGAGATCTTGACTTAGTGGTGTGTTTCTTCTTATTCAAATCTTCGATCCAGAGTGACAGTAATTTCTCCATTCTTTCTAAGATAGATGATCTCGAACGAGAAAGTTTTGTTGCACTTATAGGTGTTGAACCTTCGCTGGAGATTTTAATTTTTTCCCGATTTTTATAAATCGTTCTCACAGTCGATTCTGAGAGTCCAAAATCTCTCCCAACAATTGTTGCTTTGCCTCCATTTTCCATTCTTCTTAACACTTTCATCTTCAATTCCAAAGTGACGCTTTTACGCTCTTTTTTCTTTACAGGCGGCATTTTTAACGTAGGGTTAAATTATGTATGTATGTATCTCCAATAAATATTAAAACAAAACTGCCAGCCGACCGAACTAACATTACGGAACAAATGAACACACGAAACGAACGAGGAAATCCCCATAGAACAAAGTCGAAGGACAGGGAATTCCCAATTCTTCAAAGAGAATATTCAGAGAAAGCGGGGATCCCCCGCGACCATAGAGAAGTTAATGACTACATGAGCGCGAAATTTGAAATTCGCGTTATAGTGAAACCGCGCGTAACGGGGTCGCGCTAAGCGGGGTATTACTGTATATATATATGTATATATATATGTATATATATATATATATATATATATATATATATATATATATATATATATATATATATATATATATATATGTATATATATATATACATATATATATATATATATATATATATATATATTATATATATATATATATATATATATATATATATATATGTGTGAGTGTGTGTGTGTGTGTTACAATAGAGGTTTTCACGGATGGTGGAATGTAACACATTAAAATTCCGGGTTTCAATTCGTTCATCTAACAATGGCAGTTCGCATTTTCAAGTGCTCTTGCTGCTGTTGCTACTCGATACTGTGATCTTACTGCTGCTGCCGCCATTCGAAGTTAACTAGCTAAGAGTTAGCTTCGAGCAGTAGCAGCAGTAAGATCACAGTATCAAGTAGCAGCAGCAGCAAGAGCACTTGAAAATGCTAAATGAGATTTTGGCGAAGTGTCGTGCAAATTCATTGTTAGACGAACGGATTGAAACCCGGAATTTTAATGTATTATATATATATTTATTTATATATATATATATATATATATATATATATATATATATATATATATATACAACTTGGTATTACTAACTAGATCAAAGAAAAAACTGATTGACGTAACCAGAAGGCTAGAAACCGCAGCAAGAAAAGGGGGGTTAGAAATCAATGAAGAAAAATCCACGGTCATGGTGATAAGACCTGAGGAAGAAACTAGAGATGAAAAGCTTGTAGTTAGCAACTGTACGGATGGGAAAATATATCAGTTTGGCAAAACCAGAAAACGTTACTTATCTGGGAGTGAAGTTAAAAAATAGTAGAAATGAAGAAAGCAGATAAATAAATTGCAGAATAACCAAAGGAAGTGGAAGTGCAGGAGCTCTAATGAAACTATTTAGATCAAAATAGGTGTCTAAGGGAGCAAAAGAAAGACTATACAGGACTGTGATAAGACCTGTAACCCTATATGGATGCGAGTTATGGACACTAAATAGAGCCGAAGAACAAAAATTGGAGATATGGAAAAAGAAAATATTACGAAGAATATATGGGGGAAAAAAAAGTGAACGGAATCTGGATGAGGCGAACAAATAGTGACCTATATAAAATTTACAACAGCCATTCAATAATAGCACAAGTAAAATCACAGAGGATCAGATGGCTAGGTCATGTAGAAAGATTGCCGGAAACCAGAGCAGCAAAAAAAAATATTGAGAGAGTAGGTGGTCGGAAACAGAAGGAAACGACGCCCAAGAAGAAAATGGAGGTTGGAGGCAGTGAAGGAGAATTTAGAAAGGTTAAAGATAAGTAATTGAAAAAAAAAGGTCACAGAAATGAATGGAGAAGAATTGCCGATCAAGGCTTAGGCCTATAAGGCCTGTAGAGCTACCTTATATATATATATATATATATATATATATATATATATATATATATATATATATATATATATATATATATATACGTAGCTCTGCCTAACCACTAGTTTAACAATTTTGGGTGATTTATGCATTTTGACTAAAAACTCCTCAATAAATTTGTCGCTTGTATTAGACCTCTTCCGGTAAAGGGGTTTTTAATATTAGGTTGATATCAGTTACAAAATACAGATTGTATATTACTGCTGAATATAGAAAACAGTAAAACGGAACTTTGTACATATAAAATTGCCAATTTCCCAGTAACTATACATATTTCTATTTAAAATTGTATATACCTTCCTTTATAAACCACAGCTTCTCCACTGCAGGAGATAGTCCTCTTTAAGGGTCATGCCCATATGTACTTACTGGAAGTAAACAGCTCTCGTACACTTTTCCTTTTAAGGTTAGGAGATATCTCTGTTTTTTAGAATGAATCCCAGTTTTTGTGGAGTTGCGCAGAATGAATAAAGATCGGGAAGTGCTGACAACTTTGAAAAGCCGAAAATTAAATACATCGATATGACCTACTGCAACTCATTTTGCAAGGCGATCACCAATATGGCTTTCGTAAAAAGAGATCAACAGGAGATCTCCTGACTTATGTAACACATGTTTGGAACAACGCAATTGAACACTTTGGAGAATCTCGAGCCGTTGCTCTTGACATATCCAAGGCATTCGACCGTGTTTGGCACGATGGGCTGTTGGCTAAGCTACGTTCTTATGGTATGTCGGAAAAGTTCTGTTTGTGGCTCTCATGTTTCCTCAGAGAGCGTTCTTTACGAGTGGCAGTCGACGGATTTCTTTCTAACACCTTCACTATCAACGCCGGTGTACCCCAAGGCTCCATACTGTCTCCTACTCTCTTTCTCATTTATATTAACGATCTGCTGGAAAAGACCGAGAATCCAATCTACAGCTTTGCAGATGACAGTACACTTATCTCTTCATTCACTTTGAACGCTCGAACATCGGCTACTCAGACGAATATCCGCAGACAGCAGGAAGTCATTCAACTTAACAAAGACCTGGAAGAAATTCTATCTTGGGGTGATAGTAACCAAGTGGAATTTAACGCTACAAAACCCAGGCGGCAGTTTTTTCTAAAAAAGTTAACGTTGCTGAACCCGGCATAGTTATGTCGGGGCACTACATTCCTCTAACATTGTCACTCAATTTGTTGGGCGTTAATTTGGGAGCAAATATGTCCTAGCATGAACATGTTGCAGGCATAGCAAGGAGAGCTTCTCAGAAGTTGGGAATATTATTTCGAACCAGAAAGCTTTACACTTCACAACAACTGTTAATTCTTTACAAAGCTCAAATTCGACCAACTATGGAATACTGCTCCTATGTTTGGGGCTCCGCTCCCAAACATACACTGCGTTTGTTGCAGAGAAGAGCTGTTCGTCTGATTGGAGACCCGGAACTGACAGGTGGCCTTGATTCGCTGGAACATCGAAGAACGGTTGGCGACTTGAGCCTATTCTACAAGTATTTTCATGGAAAGTGTTCGAAGGATGTGGCCCGTTTAATTCCTCCCCCAGAGCGGTGCATGTTAGAAGTACACGTCACGCTAATACTTCACATCCGTATGAGGTTCAGCTTGTTACTCCTCGTACAAACGCTTTTCAAGCAGTCATTTATATGGAGAACATCATCCCTTTGGAATAATTTGCCCAGGACTGTGTTTCCCACCGAGTACAATTTACAGCGATTTAAGAACAACGTGAATCGCGTTCTCCGCGCGCGTGTCGCTCCTGTAGCGCTTTAGGGACTTCCCTGTAGCACGTGTGCTAGACCTATAAAAAAAAAGGATAAGGGAGAAGAGTCCATGCCGAAGAAGATATATCTTGGCTGCAGAATTTGAGAAAATGGTGGTCGTTATCTACTTCACAACTTTTTCGAGTACCAATAAATAGATCATCCGAAATGGCTAGGCAAGACAAGAAGAGGTGCCATGTTACACGTGAAACCCTGTCACGTCACTTAGTTACCTACGCTGTTGCTGACAGTCGTGGTCCCATTTAAAACCATTCCTTTGAACTGTGCTCAAACACGATAGCCACCACATAGTGGTGTACTGTCGTTGGCAATCGTCGTCTCACTGAAACACATTGCTTCTAAGTAATCTCAATATTTCAATGGCACGACTTCTGCCACTGATGGTGGACCGCCACTTAGTGGTGCAACAGAATGGTCAGTGTGTAAGGTCACTTAGGAATGCTTTCAGATGGTCTACAGAGTGACCTGTCTAAAAAGATTCACTCAGAAGCAATGTTTGTAACTAGGATAGGGTTTTTTCACACGAGCCCCTTTGTCGTTGCACTGTCTGGCGACGCGCATTCGCTGCCAATCGTCGTCTCACTTAAATCCATTGTTTACGAGCGTCCCATGTGAAATAGCACTTAATGATACTGAATATCCCATGTGAAATGGCACTTAATGATACTGAATTAATATAACATGTCAATTATTAGAGAAACACATTAGACGCGTAATTCCCCGACAACTGAGATGCACGAGATTATAATGAGGAATACATCTAATCTTTACTCACCATAGCATTAAAATGCAAAACATATACATATAAAATATTTAGTCCTAAAATTTATTGCATATAATATTAGTCTTGAAATTTACCCCTTATTGTATGTGTAAAAAAAATGTAAACTTGGCAACTAAGCTCTCTTGATTTTTCCTCTGCTTAGTTTCGGCGATGACGGTACCAGAAAACAGCCAGTTGAAATGTGAATGAAAAACTTACTACGGAAGGAAGCGCCAGCGAAAAACTCGAAGCTATGTTGGAGAACAAAAAGAAAAGCATAGAAAAACGCGTGGAAATGTAAGTAAACCTAATTTAATAAAAAAGTTTTGTTGCTGTATCGGTTTTCGATTTAGGTTTGTTCTTGGTTAATATGTTCTTATACAAGAGGAATTTTTGTGAACCCCTTAAATTCTATTTAATCTTTTTATTAAAAATTTATGAGATACAAATAATTACTTTATTATTTTTCCAATTGTAATATTTAATTTGTTTAATTAGTTGTATTGAATTCACCTACTCTTAAATTTTATTACCATTTCTATCCTATTTAATAATTAGAAATAAAATAACGAACAGATAAGCAGAATTAGTAATGGAAATGTTAATATTTAACTAGTCTTTGGAAAATTAATCCGTTTAATTTGACATACTTAATCCAATTTATTTGGAAGTACAAGGGTTGTAAGACAAGTACCGGCCCTTGACGAAAAAAAAACATTTTTATGTATAAAATTTATTTTATTATTCAACATAGTCTCCTTTCAGCTCGATACACTTAATCCAACGTTTTTCTATCTTTTATATCCCATCTAAAAAATACGATTTCTCCAACCCTTCAAAATAGGCGTTTGTTTCAGCAATCATCTCATCGTTTGAGACAATTTTCCGCCGAACCATTTTTTCATATTCAGAAATAGGAAATAATCCCTGGGGACTAACTCTGACGAATATGGTGGATGCGGAAGCAATTTGTATCCTAATTTATGGAATTTTGCTATGGCGAATGACATAAGTGTGCATGCGTGCATTGTCTTGATGAAAGAGATTTTTTTTCTTCACCAAATGCGGTCGTTTTTCTTTCACAGCATGGTTGAAACGATCCAATCGTTTTGCCCTTTTTAAGGTAATCGATGTAGATTATGCCGCGTGCATCCCAAAACACTGTGGTCACGACTTTATTGACCGACAAGGTCGCGTTCAAAATTGTCTACAACCCTCAATTATTAATGAAATGAGACAAATTTTTTTTTAAATACTCGTAAGCTAATTCCAGACAAACGTAAAGAAGCCGATTTGTAAATTATAACCTCAAAATTTTTTAAAATTGCAAAAAACAGCGCGGAACCGGGAGGTGAAATTTCGAAGTTCACGTGATTTCAAGTTTATATATTCAAAACTGGTTCATCGGGGGTTTCTGGGGTCGCTAAATTTATTTTCGGGGCCATTTTGATTATATGCACCCTTAAGGGGTGAAAATGGACGTTGGAAGGAAAGAAATTACGATACTCACCTGAATTAGATTTTTGCGTTCAAAATTGGTTCCTCGGGGGTTTCTGGGGTCGTTGAGTCTATTTTCATAGTCATTTTTATCATATGCACCCTTTTAAGTGGCGAAAATAGGGTTTGAAGGGGGAGAAATTACGATATTCTCTGAATTGGAGTTTAACATTCAAAACTGGTTCCTCGGGCGTTTCAGGGGTCGCTGAATCTATTTTCGGGGTTATTTTGATCATATGCACCCTTTTGAGGGGTGAAAAGGGAGGTTGGAAAATAGATTCAGTTTTGACTGCGAAACTCTAGTTCAGCAGAATATCGTAATTTCTCCCCCTCCAACCCCCATTTTCACCACTCAGACGGATACATATGATCAAAATGGCCCGGAAAATAAATTCAGCGACTCCAGAAACCCCCGAGGAACCAATTTTGAACGCGAAAGTCTAATTCAGGTGAGTATCGTAACTTCTTCCCCTCCAACGCTCATTTTCACCCTTTAAAAGAGTGCATATGATCAAAATGGCCCCAAAAATAAATTTAGCAGCCCCGAAAACCCCCGATGAACCAGTTTTGAACCGTAAACCTTAAATCACGTGAACTTCGAAATTTCCCCTACCGGTTCCGGGCTGCTTTTTGAAATTTTAAAAAATTTTGAGATTATATTTTGCAAATCGATTTCTTACGTTTGTCCGAAATTGGCTTATGAATATTTAAAAAAAAATTGCCTGATTTCTTTAATAATTGAAGGCTCTAGACAATTTTGAACGAATAATCAGATTCCTGGCTCACTCTGCGCCGGTTCGTCACGGCAAACCCACTGTTTGGACTGTTCGTTGGTCTCTGGTGGGCTGTGATGAATCCATGTTTCGTCTACAGTTTTGAATCGACGCTAAAAATCATTCCGATTGCGTTTTAACATCGCCAGACAGTATTTTGAAGTAGGCACACGTGCGGTTTTTATTGTCAAATGTGAGCAATCGCGGCACCCATCTTGCGGAAAGCTTTCTCAGATCCAAATGAATTTTTAAAATGTTCTGCACCCGTTCAATTAAGATGCCCACAGCCTCAGTGAGCTCACGCACTTTCACTCTCCAATCCTTTAAGACTATATCGTGGATTTTTTCAATCATTTCTGATGTGAAAACCTCATTGGACATTCTTCATTAAAAATGCCGGTACGACCACGTTTGCATACAACTGTCCAATATTTTATGGACGATCACGAAGGTGCAGGATCCCTATAAACTTCGCTCCGTTCCGCTTTATCTGTTTGTTTTCTTTTTCAGAAACAAACATTTTATCACTGCTCGATATTCAATTTTCTTCATTATTGCAAAATCACAAAAGTTGTTCTATTTAAATGGTTACCACTCATAAACTAAATCACACAGTTACCTGAAAATTTGACCGAATTCTTGTAAAAGGTTATGTTTACGAAAAATATAATTTTTTAAATAGTAATAGCGCCATTTCTAGACGAGGCCAGGTACTTATCGTACAACCCTCGTACTATAATTTCGATTGTTGAAGTTGACAATACTGTTGAGGTAAAACATTGGTTATGAAATAAATTAATATTTCTGAAAGTAATTCTTTAATAAAGAGGGTTTTATTCATTTTTAAATATTATGCTAAATCTTTTCGAAAGAGCTTAGACATCTGTACAAACCTTCCCGTGGAGGTTCGGGACAGAAATCCACATCCGGTCCTTTCTACCTATCGTAAAAGGAGACTACAAGAAAAAAACCAGATGGTGAATGCCTATATCCCACCAGGCACCGCCCGGTGTAATACAGTTGCATCGGTTTAGGCTGTGTGAAGTTGCCTAACATTTCGTGGCTTTGTCGATGTCCCCGGATACCAGTTTTCTATAGACTTGTCAACCTATCCTACACAAATGGAATATTTCCTTTCTGCTGGAAATGCGCTAGAGTTCAGTCAAATTTTGGAAAACGCTTTCAATCAGCATTTTCTAAGATATCTGGAAAAATTCAATATTAGTAGCGACCATTAAATGACTTTTATAAGCAAAGATCAACGGGAGTTCTTTTAACTTATGTGAGACATGTTTGGAATTTTGAAGCATCTTGAGCCATTGCATTTAATATATCCAAGTCATTCGACTGTGTCTGACATGACGAATTGATGGCTAAGCTATGCTCTTATGGTATGTCTAAAAAGGTTTGTTTGTGTATCTCGTATTTCCTCAGAGAACGTACGAATGACGGTTGAAGAGGTTCTTCCTGGTACCTCCGGTTGATACCGTCGATGTACCCCAAGACTCCATAATGTCTTCTACTCTCTTTCTTATTTAGATTAACAATCTGCTGGAAATGACCAGAAATCCAATTTACAGCTTTGCAAATGACAGTACGCTTATTTCTTCGTTCACCTTGAACGCTTGAACATCAGTTACTTAAGTAAATAACCGCAAACAGCAGGAAGTCGTTCAACTTAACAAAGACCTGTAAGAAATTCTCTCTTGGAGTGACAGTACCCAAGTAGAATTTAACGCTACAAAACGCCAGGCGCTAGTTTTTTCTAAAAAAGTTTACGTTACGGAATCCGACATAATTATGTATGTCGGGACATTCCATTCCTCTAGCATCGTTATTCAACTTCCTGGGCGTTAACTTCGCAGCAAATATGTCCTGGCATGAACATGTTGAATGCATAGCAAAAAGAGCTTCTTAAAAGCTAGGAATATTATGTCGGACTAGAAATTTTGACACTCCACCACAGTGGGATTTTATTTCGCAGAAAAACTGGTTTTCTTAGGCCAACGATTAGACTACATATTTATTTGACAATCCACAAACCAAATGGTATCTTTGTATAATTACATATATATTAACAATTATAGTGCTGTTCTTTTTATAAAAAATCCAATAATAATAATATTTTACAAAGCAGTTTACCTAATGTTCTCTTATTCGTCAAATCCATTTTCTAGGCGCGTTTCGCCCTATTACGGCTTGTCAGTCGAGCTAAGATTGACAAGCAAGAGAACAGAATTTACTGGTACTTATCCAAGTAGTTACGAAACACGATGGTAGGATACAACGAATTGTACTAAGTACTCATACCTAATATGCCATCGAAAGCTGACACAGCAGCCTTCAAGACGACAGAGTGGTTGACACGGTCCACACTTAAAGGCAGGCTGCGTTTTTCTAAGGATCTCCTCAGGCGTATGTTTAACAAAGCAATTTACCTACCCACTATTCTCTTATTCGTCAAATCCATCCCGGGGTGCGTTTTACCGTATCACAGCTCGTCAGTCGAGCTAGGATTGACAAGAGAACAGAATTTACTGGTACTTATCCAAGTAGTTATGGAACACGATGGTAGAATATTCTAACGAATTAAGCTTTAATATGTCTGTGAATAACTGTATGTTAAACATAGGCCTGAGGAGGATCCTTAAAAAGAGCTGCCTCTGTCGGCTTGAAAACTGCTGTCAGCTTTCGATGGAGTGTAAGGTATGCGAGTTATACGTCGGGCCGATGGTTTTTGATTCTTACAAAACACTTTTGTTCTTTAAAAGCTTTATTTGAAGCGTATAACAATTTTTGGTTTTGAAATGGATTACAGAAAAAGGCTTGATTTAACAAATAGACAAACAATAGTAATCTAAATTATTATGTGTAGAAGCTTTTATGGTATAATCTTTCTTATCTCTAGTATGACTAATAGCCACCTAAGCAATATAGAGTATGTAACTTGCGTACTTAGTACGTAGTTCCTTGTATCCTACCATCCTGTTCAATAATAATATTTATTTTCAGCAGATTTATTATAATTCATAAATAAAAATAATTTTAATTTTGGTCTTTTGTTGTTCCATACACATGGATTGTTTTTTACACTATGCCTATGCAACAAGAAAAAATTAAAATTTTATTAAGTAATTACCTACTATGAATGATATAACAATTGCACGAAACTTATCACGATTTATTTTCAGTATATCTTTTTGAATTAAGACGACAGTATTGGATGATGTTCGAACAATCGAACAATACACTTAATGATTGAAAAGATTTTTAGTGTTCCGTACGGAATACTTATCAGATCACTTAGGTATCTATCTGTTTGTCCGTATGTCTGTCTGTCCGTCTATCACACCCATTTTCTCCGAAACCATTTGACATAGAAAATTGAAATTTGGCATCAATATGGGAGTTGATGGCCTCATCGAAGCAGTGTAGTTTTTAAAGTTAAATTTTGACTTAAGGGGTTAGTTTTGGGGGGTGAAATCGGAAGTGAAAAAAAATTACCAGGTCATCGAGTAAGGTGTCAAATTAAACTTTTCTTTGTATTATTTTTAAAAAATTGCGAAAAATCGCTGTCTTATCTCAAAAGTATTGATCAAAAAATTTTGAAAAAAATCCAGAATATGCTCCACAGGGTGTAGATTAAACGAAAATTATGATGAATGCAATAATTTATCTGGTATATAAAAAAAAAAAAAACAATTTCAAGGTCATCAGTCTTCAGTAAAGATTGTAAAAAACTTTGTTGGGGAGTGTTTTGTGAAGTTATTGATCCTTTTATAAATCCGTAACAATAATTTTTATTCTAAAAGCAATCAATGTACGGAACACTAATTGCGCAAGTCCGACTTGCACTTGGCCGGTTATTTGTCAATCAGCAACACGTGTATTGAGTTGTTCGGTGTACGTTATTTTTGCAGTTCTTACAGTATTTAGTTGCTAATCCGTCAATTTAAAATCTTTTCTCGCGGGATGTGTTTCAATGTGTGACAATTAATTAAGCCTGATATATTCTGAGAAGAAAGCAATTAAGCCAAATTATTTTGTTCGTGTATTTATAAACTTCCGTCGTTTGAAAATATTTAAATGTATTGATTCCGAAACAGATATTATTTTTAGTATTTCTCTAGTTTTATGATAACTATACATTTAAAATAATAATTTTTTATTTCAGGATTAGTTAAACAACATACCAAATTTTAAAAGCCCGAAAATGTCGGCAGCAAGAAAACTCTCTCAGTTTCGACAATTATCCCTAAACTGCGAATCACCTTCTCCACAACAAAAACGAAAAACTTTGAAAAAACAGTTTTCAGAGGATATACCTGATTTAAACAATATTTGGTTTGATCAAAGACATGAAATACGAGTATCTTTTAATACTAAAAATAAAAATGAAAAAAATAGTACAAATAGACCACCACCACTAAAAATTGCCTGGGGTGACAAAAGTGAATTAAAAGAAGAAAATTTAGGAATCAATGAAGAATCTGTAATAATTAAAAAGTTTAAAGAAATTAAAAGAGTACCTAGTTGTAGACTTACGAGACATGGTTCACTAGAAAAAGACTCCATTCTTAATTGCAAACAAGATTTTGCAGACAGATTAAAGCTTAAGAATCAATTTACTGAAAAAGAAAATGAGAAAAATGAAAACAAGCCCAACTTACAAATATACTTAGCGCACAATACACAAGACTTTAATGAGGAACTTCAACCAAGTATTCCTGAGAGCCAAACAATAGTTAGTAGTGACCAATATGTAGATAATATCCAACCAAAATTTTTACAGCCTTTAGTAGCAAACGTTGGACAAGATAAAGCTTTTCAAATAAGAAAATTCAGCAATAAAAAACCTTTAGATTCACCTAAGACAGTCGATAATAGTCAAAAGCGGCCAAATTTTAGTAGAAGTAATACAATTGTTGTAGTGCCTCTTGTAGAAAAAAATAAAGATGATAGAAATAATACGTCGAATGATGTAACGCCACAAATAAAAGAGTCTAAAACCGACGACGTTAATGGTATAAATGTAATTATACGACCTGTTACGGCTCAATCAAGAAGAGAAAAATTTCAGAGAAGAACCAACTCTGCATTTCATGGAACATCCAAAGAGCAACCCCTTAACTTTCGACCACCACTGGTAAGGTCTTCTTCAGCACCAAGCACAAAACCAGAGAAGAGTAAGTTTCTAGCTACCAAACGAAAACTTAAGACCTTCAAAAAAACTCACCACTCTCCAAAAGATGAAGACAGCTCTTATAAGAATGTCAATGCAAAAGAATGGAAGAATGCAGCACAAATAGCAACTGAAATAGAAACCATGGTATCGTTAATAAGTCCAAGTGGTAGTGACAATGAAGATTGTTCTGAAGATGAGGTTAAAGAAAGGCCAAAATCTGTTCTTAAAAGAGAAAGTAGTTTCGTAGAGAAAAACTCAAATAACGAAAAGAAGGACGAAAACAGTAATGAAACTGTTAAAAATGTGACACTGAGAAAAACAGTTAAGTCAGGTAAGAAGTAGATTAACACAAATAAATTAATAGTTTGTGGTTTTTATTAAAAGCTAATAAGCCAATATATATATATATATATATATATATATATATATATATATATATATATATATATATATATATATATATATATATATATATGTACATATATTTTCAGATTTGGGTAGGTATTGAGCCCAAATCAGCACAATTTCTTAACATGCCACTCAAAATTCAAAACTACATATCATAAGCTTTAATCTGGACCAACTTGTATCTTCATAAATTGCGTCAAATTATGGACTAATGGGGGGTCCGGTTAACGAAAATGACCCATATATATATATATATATATATATATATATATATATATATATATATATATATATATATATATATATATATATATATATATATATATATATATATATATATATATATATATATATATATATATATATATATATATAATGTATATATATGACAAGTCAAATTTTTTTTTTTTTTTATTTTCTTTGGTCCTACCCCTGCAAAATGTTTAGTCCTATGAAAAAATGAAGCCTCAAAAAAAAAAAATATTAATATTTAGAGGACACATCCATCGATTGAAAATATATTTTTTCTTCATAATCGTTTTTTCCCCTTCAACAGCCCCCCGTTAGACTTCTGGTTTGAATTTAAGACTTATGAAGATGTTTCCTTCTACATTTCTTATTTCGGAATCCATTCCCGAGGGCCGTTTCCCTCTAAAGTTCTTCAATTTTCCGCAATGCTCATGTTAAGTACGCATTAAGGGTGAAAAAATGCGTTTTATTTTCAAAAAGTTCCGCAAAATTAACGGGAAGCATTGTAGATCAAGTTTTATGATGCAAAATCATAAATATAACACAGATCTTTGAGAAATTTTCATGGCGCACGAGTAATATAGTACAAAGACAGCGAGAACGAAGCGCTTTGTTAGGAAAAAGACTGATACACTTAAAAAAATGTCAAAGAATATGTAATCAAATAACAATGATAATGTGGAAAATGTATTCTCTATAAAGTTTTCAAGTGAAGCATGTTACTAGGAAAGTTTGACGCTGCATGAGGGGGGAGACAAGGACTCCTGTAAATACATGTTCGACGGAAGAAAAACAACAAAACATTGACTTGTTACTCGTTTTTTTACCTTAGTTATTAGCTTTTAACACGGATATAATTCTTTTCAAGTGCCACATTTTATTGCAGTTCCAATGAGGCCCAATCAAAATTCAATGTTTACTCAGACGTATAATTCTCGCCGAATTCAAATATGTATTAAAGCTGCTAAGTTTCCATTTAAATTTTCAATTTTGGGACTCATAGAGCGCTTCGTTCTCGTTGTCTTTATTCCATATTAATCGTGCGCCGGGAAAATTTCTCAAAGATCTGTGTCACATCTATAATTTTGCATCATAAAACTTGATCTACAATGGTTCCCTTCAATTTTGCAGAACTTTTTTGAAAGGAAAACGCATTTTTTCAGCCTTAAGGCACACTTAACATTAGCATTTTAAAGGTTTAAGGGAGTTTAGGGAGAAACAGCCCTCGGGAACGGACTCAGCATCAAAAAATGTACAAGAAAACACCTCCATAATCATTAAAGTCAAATCAGAAGTCTACCGGGTGGCTGTTGAAGGGGAAAAAACGATTGAGAAGAAAAAATATATTTTTAATAGATGGATGCGACCTCTAAATATTAATATTTTTTTCTAAAAATTTAGTGGCTTCGTTTTTTTATAGGATTGAAGATTTTGCGGGGATAGGGCCAAAGAAAATAAAAAAAAAATTTTGGCTATATATATATATATATCAGCCAATCAATATGTCATATATATATATATATATATATATATATATATATATATATATATATATATATATATATATATATATATATATATATATATATATATATATATATATATATATATATATATATATATATATATATATATATATATATATATATATATATATATATATATATATATATATATATATATATATATATATATATATATATATATACATATTGATGATTATTCGGCCCTGATGATGGCTGTCGAAACATGCGTCGAGAGTGAAAATAGTTAGGTATAGTGGTAATAACTGTTGCGTAATATAAAAGTATATAAATAAATAAGTTTATCGAAATCATTTGACGACAAATTATTTATAACGACTTACACTCATTTGTAATAAATATGTTTCATAGTTTTTACGATTGTGATTCAGAAATCACAAAATGAAAATGCCTATCATAATGTTTACGAATAAGAGAGTGTTCAGACAAATAGAATCCTTACGAAACAACGACGACGCGGAAGCAAAACATTAAATTTTTGCAATACTGTACTGTAGGATTGCCTATTTGAGTCCCGATTTAAATTTCCCCGTTATCTATAATTAAAAATTAGAAATTCCGTGACGATCAAAAATTGCTTATTTTTCTTAGAATTATGCTGTTTTCATGCTATAATTAGTCACTGATGACAGTATATCGAAAACAACTGAATTGACCTATAACACCTCCTAAAGAGTAGTCAGGGATTTGGTGTAAAATTAGTACGTACCATCTTTTAGTCAACTTTTACATCTGTTTTTTTTTTGCACCTTTAGTCGTTTCTGAGATAAAAGCGTGGAAATATCAGTACAAGATTTGATTAAAGGTTTGTAACCTTACCTAGTTTCAGAATAATCCCTCGTTAATTCGAACGAAATATTTGTAATGCAATGATATTAGGAATTAAAAAAATAAAAATCATTAAATTAGTATGAAAAATAGAGCAACATACGCATTATTAAAGTTTTTTAACCTCTTAGAATAAAGGCTAGTTCACATTTGAGCGATGTTGCCAAGCTGGAAAGTAAAATTTAATATTATTTTGAAAATTATCATACAGAGTAAGTCATAAGCGCAATTATCTCGAGAAAATTCTAATAGTCTTCCGTAAGTATTTTTACAGAGTAAACAAGAAAAATTAGAAAATTAACAATATCTGGAAATTAGGTGAAAATATTTTTGCATGAAGTGCTCTTAGTATTTTTAATACTACCGAATTATAAACTAAAATAATTGTTTGTACTTCTCCAGTAATTATAAATAAGATTTGTATGAGGCGGATACATGTTTTTTTTTAGTTTATAATATTTATTTAAATATTTACTTTGTTCTATTCCATTAACTGTAATACAGAAAATAAAAATTAATCGACAAGATAAATTTTTAGGCTTTCAAATGAAAATAAGTTAAAAAGATACATTTAAAATAATTCACATGATATGGCTGCAAGGTATATATGTATAAGCATTTATTTAAATAATATTACTTGTAAATTATTTATTTTTTTCTTCTTTATAATTTCAATATTTAATTTCGATTTGGGAGATCCACAAGACAATGTAAGTTTGAACTTTTTAAGATTAAAATATGAAATATATTTACATACATAATTATTAGAATTTGGTAGCCATTAAGTTAGTATTCACGTTGCTATAACGAACTTTAAGTAGCGATAAGAAATTTACTTCAACAGAAAAATATTTCCAGTTATACCGAAAATGTAATAACTTGTACTGTAAATTGAACAAATTTCAAGCAATATTCAAATAAATTATTTTTTTGTTGTAATCCTAGGAAACTTGTAAAGACTGACAATAAATTCAATAGGTATATTCAAGTTCGAAAAATGAAGATTACCCTTGTTAAAAAGTTTAAACAACTACTTTAAACTCAGTTTAATGGGGAAAGTCGGCAATTTTGCTACTTATAATTGTTTTTTTATCCATCGATTAATCTAAAGACATAAGTCTCTATATAACTTTCTAAATTAGAAATTGGTTAATCTTATTATTATCCTAAATCAGAAAAAAACCTTTTCAAAAGATATGACTTCATGAAACAAAATAAACAAAAAAAAATACATTTGCATTTCCTTTTCGATCTTGGTCAAACGTGTTTAAATATTAAAGTTAACTAAAAAGTTGCGTTGGCAAAAAGGAAAAGAAAAAAGGGTTATAACACTACTGACAAATCATTAACTAAGACCTTAAAAAGGAGTAATAGTATGTTTTATTCACGGTACCGTTTTGTATCAAGTTTCTTAAGATTTTACTTATAGAATATGTTTGCTTCGTATTAATGATTTTCGGTTCTAAATAGTTTCTTGCTTCACAAACACTGTCTATACAACCCACTTATTTTCCCAATATCTTCCTTATTTTTGAAATTTAAGTCGTTTTACAACTGTTTTTTGCTACAATAATAGTTTAGAGATAATTTACTGACAATCAAATTTTAATATATGGGTCTATTAATCTCAAACTTTTAGGAATATTCACAGGCTAGGAATCCCCCTGACCTTAACTTGGAATATAAAAAAATAGATACTAGTATTATCTACTGCATTGTTCTGTTATTTCTTGCGAGGTTATAGAATACTTAATATACTAAAAATTATCTTAGAAATAAATCGAGCTTTTTTCGATCTAAAGTTCTAATAAGGATGTTCAATGTCAAACTTACAAATTTATTTAGATTCTTTAAAGTTAGTTGAATATCAATAAATTAATTATGGACTTGAACATTACGTACTTTCAATATTCAACTGATTGAAAAAGGCATCTGTTCCGAGCTGCGAATAAAAACAATTTTTATACTTTAAATATGAAAATAGATGTTGTTTATGTTATTAGATAGCATGTTGGAATAATAATATATAAACAATAAGGGAGAGCTTCTCAAAAATTGGGAATATTATTTAGAACCAGAAAGCTTTACACCCCACAGCAACTGTTAATTCTTTACAAAGCCCAAATTCGACCAACTATGGAATACTGCTCCCACGTTTGGGGCTCCGCTCCCAAACATACACTGCATTTGTTGGATTCTGTTCAGAGAAGAGCGGTCCGTCTGATTGGGGACCCGGAATTGACCGCCGGCCTTGATTCGCTGGAACATCGAAGAACGGTTGGCGACTTGAGTCTGTTCTACAAGTATTTTCATGGAAAGTGTTCGAAGGATGTAGCCCGCTTAATTCCTCCCAAAGCAGTGCATGTTAGAAATACACGTCGCGCTGGTGCTTCGCATCCGTATGAGGTTCAGCTTGTTACTCCGCGTACGACGCTTTTCAAGCAATCTTTTATATGGAGAACGTCATCCCTTTGGAATAATTTGCCCAGCGCTGTGTTTCCCACCGAGTACAATTTACAGCGATTCAAGAACAACGTGAATCGCTTTTTCCGCACTCGTGCCGCTCCTGGAGCGTTTTAGGGACTTCCCTGCAGCACGTGTGCTAGACCAATAAATAAATAAAAAAAAATAATAATAATAATAATAAGGTTTGTTAAAATAGTATTGGTTCCAATTATTAAAAGTAAATACCGGCCAAGTGCAAGTCGAACTTGCGCAATTTCATTCAATCTACACCTTATGAAGAATATTCCAGAATTTTTTCAATATTGATTAGTACCCTTAAAGACAGGGTGGCGGGATAGCGATTGTTGACAATTTTTAAAAATAAAAAAAAGAAAAGTTTGCGCGAGTATTAAAATTATATATTTTTGAACTCATGTTTTCACATGCTTTCATTTGACATCTCGCAGATGTCCTTCGAAAAAAAATCTCACTTCCGATTTCGCCCTAAATCTCTAATCTAAAATTTAACTTTCAAAAGCACACGGCTATGATTGGGCCATTAATTACTATATTTGTGACAAATTTCAACTTTTTATATTAAATAGTTTCGGAGAAAATCGGAGTGTTCCATTTTTAGTGTTCCGTACGGAACACTTATAAGATCACTTCGGTGTCTGTCCGTCTGTCTATCCGTCTGTCACCCCCGTTTTTCTCCGAAACTATTTGTCATAGAAAGTTGAAATTTGGTACTAATATAGGAATTGATGGCCTCATCAGAGCCGTGTAGTTTTGAAAGTTAAATTTTGTCTTAAGGGGTTAGTTTTTGGGGGTGAAACCGGAAGGGAAAATTTTTTTACTAGGTCATCGAGTGGGGTATCAAATGAGAGCTTGTAAAAATATGTGTTCAAAAATATATATAATGTCTAACATGCGCACCCCTTTCTTTGTATTATTTTGAAAAAATCGCTATCCCCCCTTTATCTCGAATAGTACTGATGGCCACTGGTCACATATACCAGATCCACTCCTACCTTTTGAAAAACGAACCAAAGCCTTTATGCACAAGATGTAACTCTACGCTAACAGTTAAACATATTTTTGAAGCAGAACATTTAGCAAACCTGAGAATAAAGCACAATATTCCTTCCACACTAACGCAAATAATAAACACGTATCAATTAAACAAGAATAAAATTCGAAACTATCTCAAAGAACTGGAAATAGAAATCTAAAAGAAAATTAGGGCGCCAAATGACCTAAGATGTCGACGTGCCCGATCCCCCAAACATCATCATCATCATCGAATAGTACTGAGCCAAAAATTTTGAAAAAATTCCGGAATATTCTCCACGGGGTATAGATTGAACGTGAAGTGCATTACCTATAATAATTTATCTGGTGTATAAAAAAAAACAAAAATTTCAAGGGCGTCAGTTTTCAGTAAAGACTGGAAACAAACTTTGTTGAAAACTCATTTGGGGTGTGTTTTGTGAAGTCACTGATCATTTTATACCTCTGTAATAAATTTTTTTTATTTCAGAAGCAATCAACGTAGGGAACTAATTGCGCAAATTCAGCTTGCACTTGACCGGTTATTTAATTTTGATACGGAACACTAAAAAATTAATGGATTTTCAGATATTATTAATTAACAATCTATTGACGTTTGAGACAGAAAATACTACATCATAGTTGTCCAGAATTTTCCTAGAATTTAAAAATTTAAAAACATACTGAGTATTCCATTTAAAAGAAGAAATGTCTTGTTTCGGGTTAAACAGAAACTAATTACTAATTATCTCGCTTGTTATCTGGTATGAGAATCTCTTTTAACTATTTTAATGTATCAAATTTCATTATGCTATCTAAAACCATTTAGTTATGGTGCTGTGGTCAGTAACTTCATAGCCACCCGTATAAATACACAAAATAGAAAATACTGCAAAACATATTAAATTAAAAAATATATTTTTATACAAAATTTCCCCAACGTTAAAAATTCAAATATTACAGTACAAGAGATCATTAATACAAATCATAATAATTATAATCGCAAAGGGTGTATAAACTTTCAAACTTTGGCAGTAAAAAGTAATTATTCTGGAAATAAATCGATACTACATAATGCTGTAACAGATTAACATTTTAATAATATATTTAAAAAAAATATTGATAAAAAAGGAATTACAATTTTATGAGCTATAAGTGAATGAATTTTTACTTGCAAATAAATTAAATTTTTATAATACCTCTACCCCTTTTCACCCTCGAGAGGGTATTGTGACTCTATGCTCAATAAATGTCACTGTTCTCGGTTCTGTGCATGCTCTGATGCTTCTGCTGAGATGGCCGAAATACCTCAAGTACGTCTAGTTTATAAGCGAGTTTAGCGTGTTAGTAGTTGTTAGTGCATGTAAAATAGACTGGTTAGTTCGACGTTCCACCCACGACATCCTAAGAATTCGACGATACATCTACATCTCATATGCAGCAATTTTATTTCTATCAGCTTTCTTTATCGTCCATGTTTCCGAAGCATATGTTGCAATCGGAAATATAAGCCTTAACCTAGTCGATCACGAGATGCTTGAGCCTTTCCATATTTTGACTAATTTTGTGGTTGTAGAGCAAGCAATTGAGAGTCTCCTACGTATTTCTAAGTGACACTGGCCGGTATTGGTAATTAGAGATCCAAGATATTGATAGGAATTTACGATTTCATACCCTAGTAGATGTTGAGGTTGATTATCATTCGTTCTACTCATCATTATTTTTTTTGGTTTGGTTGTTGTTTACCTCTAATTCATCGCTTGTACTGATCCTTATCAGTCTTTACATAATAACCTTTAATTCCCTTTCATTTGCGGCCATAATCATGGTGCCATCTGCATAATGCCAGTTCGGTGTGTTTTCCTCCAACGGCGATATCACCATTCCAGGTATTGAAAACTTCGCACATTATGTACTCCGTATAAATGTTTAATAGTAATATATCAAACGATTTCTTATAGTCGATGAACCAGAGATAAATTTTGATGTTAGATTCTCTTCCTTTCTCTATCAGTTGACGTACATTCAAAATTTGCTCCCATATTCCGTTTCCAGGTATAAATCCTCTTTGTTCTTCTGATATTTGGGGCAATAGATAAGACTTGAGACACTCATTCAGTGTGGTTAGTAAAACCTTGCTAGCGTGAAAGGTCAAGAAGACCGTTCCATAATTGGTACATTTTGTGGAGAAGCCCTTTTTGTATATCAGTATGAATATTGACTCTCTCCAGTCCCCACGCCATTCGCCGGTATTTCACACCATAGTGCATATGTCATGTAATAAATCGCCCCCTGCCCCCCCATAGCTTTAAGGACTTCAGCTGTTATGGTATCTGGGCCTGGTGCCTTTCGATTTTTGAGTTTTGTAATGGCATTTTCTATTTCTGATCTCAGAATACTTGGTTCATATTGGTTTCTAAAGTTCTTCACAGTATTCTTTCCAAATCTTTGAAATTTCTTTTTGGTCACACATAATCTCACCTACTTCATTTTCAATCGCCTGTGTTTGGGGCTTGAATTCTCGCGCTAAATATTTTATTTTCTTATAAAGTTCGTATGGCTCATTCGAGCGGAATGTTGTTCGACTTCACTGCATATGCTGTTTATGTAGGTGTTTTTGTCTCTTCTGCAGAGATTTTTAATTAAATGATTTGTGTGTTTTAATCGAGCTTGTTTTATGTCATCAGCTATGTCCATCGTTCTTATATGTCTTCTTTCTTCTATTTCTTTAATTGTTTCTTCGGACATCCAGTGTTTCCTGTATATTCTCTTTGTAACTGTGTTTTTGCCAGCTGCGTACGAAATCCAGCTTCTAGACTTTTCTCATTTTGTATTGATATCGTCTATCATACTCGGCCTTTTAGTTTCTCGAAACAGCTTTTGGAATGAATCTGGATTTGGATTTGTGATTTTTTTCTGTTTTTTGAAGTTTTCTTGTTTAAAATTTGATTTTACAATTATATTATATCACTTACATACATAATAATAGATTCCTCTGATTTGAAAGATACTTACAAAATTATTATGAATCTTAAAAAATAAAGAAGATAAATTGTTTATGGTGTATCAGAGAAACTGAGGGTAATGTACCTTGTATTACCGAAATTAAATTAAGTTTTCCAGTACAAGACATATAATTCAGGGGAGCGTAAATGATTAGGTCTACAGTAGAATGGAGAGTTTAGTTATCATAGAATTTTTAAATGTAAAAGTTAAAACAACACGAATAAATTAAAAAAAAAAAACTGGAAAGAGTTTTTGTTATTCACTAAAATATCTCTCTTAATAATACGGTATTTAAAACATTTGCCCAATAAATGAAGCTGCACAGGGGCGAATAGAGTTCAACACACATATTTAGTGTTCTAGGAGAATTTAAAAATAAATAATAATATATAATATAACAAATAAAATATAACATACATAATAATAAATTTTAAAACATTTTATTTTTATTTTCAATCAGAAAAGTGGGGGAACAAAATATAAATATGTTTTTTATAGACCCAAAACTAGAACGTTTGAAGTTTTTCAAAAAATCTGATTTTTTGTTTATTTAATGCGACATTATATGATAACCTGTTTTATTTGCCTAAAATTTTATCTCTACCTCGATAAAACAGCTATAAATAGTAAATATATTATTCCGTTATCGGTCCAAATAAATTTTTACATGTGTAATAACTCTGAAAACAATGTTAAGAATAAATTCCAACATTTAAAATTATTATTTTTAAAATCAATGTCATAAACTTGAAAATGAGATCGTTAGGTTTTTAAAAACACAAAAAAACATTAATATGATCCAGAATAGTAAATAATATTGACAACTTGCCTTCGCGTGAGTACGCTTTAAATGTCCTTTAAGCATCGTAGAAATGTCGTGCTTTCTTTAACATAATTTGGTTCGTATTTTTTTCTAGTAATAAATCGGGTTTTCGGGTCACTTTAACCTTTAAAAATTTAAACATAAACTGCAAAAACCAATGTCATTATTCATTCGATAAAGGAATCATGAGAGAAATAAAAATGCATACAAAAGCTCTTACTTTCGAAAGGAATGAAAAATGCAGAGAAAATATTTATATTCTATCTCATTGTTATAAAAATATATATTATTTATAATAATTAAACTTTATATTTTTTAAAAATATTCCTAAATATAATCAAGCTAATTTGATGCCATAGGTGTTTTATGTTAATCGCAAACATAAACACAGTAACATTTAAGAAAATATACGTATCATAACTTGTATAATTAGGATATATATTAAATTTTGGGAATAATAAAATTTAACTTAATCAACCAACGGTATCTTAAACATCCTTGTCAATTATTTGCTATAAATTTATATATATATATATATATATATATATATATATATATATATATATAACAATTTTAAATAAACAACTAATTTTAAAATGAGCAGTAAAAGATCAGTTAAAACTATTCGATTTAATGCCAAAAATATTACCGTGCAAAGTTTTCATTTTTGCAAAAACAAAATAAGGTCATAATCATATACCTCAATTCCCGATATTGTAATACAAAATATATCAAAACAAAATTATAGAAAAATATTTACTCATAATACTTTAATATTTGAGGAAATTTTAATATTTTATCTTCCCTGGTTACCATGGTAATTGTTTAATTATTATGAATAAATGGAAGACCCTGTTATTGTTTTTCATACAGAACACTTACAAGATCACTTCGTTGTCTGTCCGTCTGTCACACCCGATTTTCTCCGAAACTATTTGACATAGAAAGTTTGGTACTAATATAGGAATTGATGACCTCATCATGGTTAGTTGTGAGAGGTGAAATCGGAAGTGAAAAAGAATTTTTTTTACAAGGTCATCGAGTGAGGTGTCAAATGGAAGCTGGTAAACATAGAGTTCAAAAATATATGTAATGTAATTCTTGTGCACACTTTTTTTGTATCATTTTTAAAAAATTGCGAAAAATCGCTGTCCCTCCTTTTTATTTCGAAAAGTACTGAACGTAAAATTTTGAAAAAATTCTGGAATATTTTCCACAGGGTAGTAGATTGAACGAAAATTATCATGAGTGCATTACCTTTAATAATTTATCTCGTAAATATATGTATATATATAAATATATGTATATATATATATATATATATATATATATATATATATATATATATATATATATATATATGTATATACATATAAAAATTTCAGGGTCATCAAGGTTCAGTAGGGATCGGAAAAAACTTTGCTGAAAACTTAATTAGGGTGTGTTTTGTGAAGTCATTGATCATTTTATACCTCTGTAACAAAATTGTTTATTTCAAAAGCAATCAACGCACAAAATACTAATTGAGCAAGTCCGACTTGCACATGGTCGGTTATTATTATTAGTATATTCTATAGCTAAATTCAACTACTTTCGAAATAATCATGTAAAAGTTAATATTTTTAAGAATTGAGAACAAAACATTTGAGAACAAATTAGTTTGCACATTTTTAAATGTATTTCAATTTTAATTTTTCATCTTCTCTGCAACTGCAACATGGAATATTTTACTTTCGGTGAAACCGAAGACTGACTTTTATATAAAAAAATAAAATATTATGTTAAGAATGTGCATATCATTTTGTTTTGGGATGTATCGATTAGAAGTTGTGTCAAAATACGTGTGAGCATATCGAGAACTATTGAGTTTAAGTGTAGGGTATGATACATAAAAAATGCCTAGTTTTTCATGGGGAATTCGGAAAACAATAAATACAAATGTTATTCTCTTTTTAAATAAAAAGTTGGTTTACAAATATGCTAAACTCTCGAATATGTTCGAACTTTCCCTACGTTCGTTTCAGATCCGAAAACCCATTTGACTGCGCTAAGGAGAGTTCCGATATCATTTACGCTCTCATGAAAGATTTTATCTTTTATGCAAAGAAATCTTCTTCCAATGGTAAACTCTGATTCGACTGAAGACGCAAAGACGCTGTTGGTTCTAAAACAGCTTGCGTACCGACAATGACATAAAAACCGTACCGCCATAAATCGTAACATGTTCATTCGTACCAAGAGCAGATGCAAACTACATAAATTCAGTAAACCAACACCTGAAATGAAATAAGCCTTATATAGTCGCTCTCTGCAAAACTAAGGTCAGTTCATCGATCAGTACAGTTAACTTTCTGTCGACTTCTATTACCGGTTGAGGTGTAACTTTGAAATCCCTTTTTTTATGAGAAGCAATTTATTTTGCCAACCAGAAGAGACTCTGGATCCCCGAAACTTTGACATTATGTGGTTGAAAATAACGACTCGACAAACCACAAGAATTATTTGCTGCCTCTATCGACCACCAATTGACACTAACTTTAGAAGACTTTTCGCTTCTTTTGCAGACATCATCGATCATATACAGATTAATTATCCATGTGCCGAAATTTCCATCCTAGGCGACTTTAACGTCCACATCATCAACTGGCATAAGGATTCAAGTACTACCGACGAACAAGGCCGTGAAGCTGAATCATTCTCAATCAGATTTGGCTTTACTCAGCTTATCGATGAACCAATAGGGATTCCTGATCATGACAGAAAGTTCGCTAGAGTGCTTGACCTGTTTTTAACCACTAATCCAGAGATTTTCACCATCACCGTAAATCCGCCGTTACTAGTCTACCGTTCAGTGACAGCGAGGCGCCTAAACCGCGCAAGATTTGGCACTATATATATGCTAAATAGGAAGAATTCATGGAATATTTTCGAAGTTTCTCTTATTTGAGATCACTCTTGTAGCGCCTTAGGAATTTCTCTGAAGGACGTGTCCTGTCCATAAAACAGTAGCAGTTCGTTATGATAGATTCCATTTTTTTAAATTACGTATATATATATATATATATATATATATATATATATATATATATATATATATATATATATATATATATATATATATATATATATATATATATATATATATATATATATATATATATATATATATGCATTTCTGGGTCACTCCGGTATCTTAATTAAATCTTTCTCGACAATTCTTCTAATTCTTATTATTATTTTATAACACTGACCCAAACTATTCGACGTACTGTCCTAAAAACTCTGAAAGAACCCTTATCAAGGTAGTCAATTATACGTAAGTCCCTATCGGATCCTAATATCTGTTTTCTTGAAGTTATCGAAGGTCAAACACCCGTTGGCGTGACCCGGGGAGGGAGTTCGACTTTGCTACTTCAATTAAACTCCCGCAATTAAACGTTAAAACTTAACTTTTCGTATTATTGCACGAGGTTGCCTTGTTCCGTTAAGCAAAGAATTATTTAACTTCGAAACTTTTAGACTTTCCGAAAAACTTACAAAGTGATTGGCGTTTCCGAAAATTTAGATTTTGATGGTGTAATTGCGATTTTATTCATTCGCCTGATTCCAGAACTTTCAATCTACAAGGTCTCTTACTCTTTTTTACCTTTTTATTTAACACAGTAACATATATACATATATGTGTATATATATATATATATATATATATATATATATATATATATATATATATATATATATATATATATATATTACTTGTATTGTTTTAAATTGTACACAACAATGGCTTGCGAAAAAAATATAAAGTTGTATTAGGTTCCCTATCAGATATATGAAATTGAAGTTCGTAAATTACACAAGTCCACAAAAAAGTTGTTGTTCTTGGACAAAGATCATATGGAAGACGTGTATTCTGATGTTCTGAAACCTACCTTACCACCAGAATGCTCAAATGTTAATTTTTTTTTTCGTGACACTTATAGGTGAATAAAATAAATGCCTGAAAATAACTAACTTTTTTACAAAATCCGAAATTGGTGGTAAGATAAGTTTTAGATCATCAGAATACATGTCTTTCATATGGTCTTTGTACAACACATTCTTTGTGGACCTGTGTTATTACAAATATTAACTTTGCTATATTATTTAAATAAACTATATGTACTTAGACATATGTTCATATAAAAAAACTTATATTATTTTAATAATATATAAATAGCGTAAATTGTTATTTAATGATTATGAAAACTAAAATTGTATACGTATACTCCATATTGTGAATTTTATTACCTCACGATGATGAAAATTAAAATTAAAAACCAGCAAGATCACGAAACGGCATAAAAAGTCACTCCGACTTGAAGAACCCTGAAAAGGACGTATAATCCGATAAACACCGTTTCAACCCTTTATATGTTTGATTATAATTAGTTATGTTCAAAATTTTTGCATTATTCTAACCACAACCCAGAAAAAATTTTCATATCAATATTTAACGACTCCCACCCCTTTCTCTAAAGCAATATAGACCAACTGTCAGACAAAGCGGCGGACATTGGAAACTCTCCGATCTTGGGACCCTAAAACGTGAAAAACATTTTGGAGGGTAATTTTTTCACGAATTTCTTTTAGCAGGGGAAGTAAAAAATTATGTTTGGTTTAGAGAACTAGGACTAACCGACAGTTCGAAAATATTATTATCGTATCAGTAGGTGTGTATGTAAATATTTCCAAATGCTAAAATTTATATATCACTTGAAACAATAACCGGCCAAATGTAAGTCGGACTTGCGCAATTAGTGTACCGTATGTTGATTGCTTTTAAAATAAAATTTTTTGTTACGGAGGTATAACATGATCATTGACTTCATAAAACACACATCCAAATGAGTTTACAACAAAGTTTGTTTCCGAGCTGTGTTGAAAACTGATGACCTCGAAATTTTTGTTTTTTTTCCTATACCAGATAAATTATTAAAGGTAATGCACTCATGATAATTTTCGCTCAATCTAAACCCTGTGGAGAATATTCCAGAATTTTTTGAAACTTTTTCCAGATAAGGGGAGAGATAGTGATTTTTGTCAATTTTTTAAAAATAATACAAAGAAAAGTGTGCGCAAGTATTACATTATATATATTTTTGAACTCGTGTTTTCACAAGCTTTCATTTGCCACCCCACTCGATGACCTGGTAAAAAAAAATTTACTTCCGATTCCGCCCCCAAAAACTAACCCTTTAAGTCAAAATTTAACTTTCAAAAATACACGGCTCTGATGGGGCTGTTAATTCCAATATTAGTGCCAAATTTCAACTTTTTATGTCAAATAGTTTCGGAGAAAATTGGATGTGACAGACAGACACCTAAATGTTACGTACGGAACACTAAAATCAGGAAAGAATAAAAATAAAACAATATTATATCTTAGTCATACTACGCAAAACGAAAAGGCTTAAAAATATTAAATAATCTACAACGGATAGTTTTAATAAGTAAACATTACTTCGTTCAGTTTAGTAAATTTTGTTTAAATCGGAACCCTAAAATTCTCGAAAAATAGTAACTTTACTAATAATCTCCTTAAAATAGTTCGTTTTATCAATAATTATGAATTTCATAATAATATAAAAATCAAATTTTTAAAAATGGTAACATTGCAAATGTAAGTTACAAAATGAATACTAAATTTGAGTTTCTTGCACTAAAAAATAATCTAAGCATTACTACTAGGCATTTTAAAGAAAGAAATAATACCTTATGGTGAGATATTAATCACAAAACATTGGAAGCTACGAGGGTTGTATAATAAGTACCGGGCCTCGGCCAGGGATGACGCTACTACTAATTAAAAAATAAATAACCGGTCCAATGCAAACTGAACTTGCACAATTAGTGTTCCGTACGTTGATTGCTTTTAAAATAAAAAATTTTGTTACGGTGGTATAAAATGATCAGTGACTTCACAAAACACATCCTAAATGGGTTTTCAACAAAATTTGTTTCCAATCTTTACTGAAAACGGATGACCTCGAAATTTTTGTTTTTTTTTATATACCAGATAAATTATTAAAGGTAATGCACTCGTGATAATTTTCATTCAATCTACACCACGTGGAGAATATTCCAAAATTTTTTCAAAATTTTTTGATCAGTACTTTTTGAGATAAGGTGGGGGGGGACAGCGATTTTTCGCAATTTTTTAAAAATAATACAAAGAAAAGTGTGCGCAAGTATTACATTATATATATATATATATATATATATATATATATATATATATATATATATATATATATATATATATATATATATATATATATATATATATATATATATATATATATTTACTCGTGTTTTCACAAGTTTTCATTTGACACCACACTCGATGACCTAGTAAAAAAAATTTTTTTTTCACTTCCGATTTCACCCCCAAAACTAACCCCTTAAGTCAAAATTTAACTTTCAAAACTACACGGCTCTGATGCCGCCATTAATAATTATATTATTACCAAATTTCAACACTCTATCACAAATAGTTTCGGAGAAAATCGGGTGTGACAGACGGACAGACAGACAGACACCGAAGTCATCTTATAAGTGTTCCGTACGGAACACTAAACATTGTATTTTTTGTAAACATAACCTTTCACAAGAATCTTGTCAAATTTTCGAGTCGCTGCGTGATTTAATTTGCGGGTGGCAATGATTTAAATAGAATAACTTTTGTGATTTTACTACAATGGAAAAAACTGAATATCGAGCGAAGTTTATGGGGGCTCCGCACCTTCGTTATCGACCATAAAATACGGGATTCAGCTGATAGCTGAATTCAAACGCGGCCGTATAATCATTTTTGATGAAGAACGTCCAGGTCGTCCAAACGAGGTCACTACATCAGAAATGATTGAAAAAATCCACGAATATATAAATGAACGGAGAGTGAAAGTGCTTGAGATTGCTGAGACTGTAGGTATCTCAAATGAACGGGTGCAGGACATTTTAACAACTCATTTGGATACGAGAAAGCTTTCCGCAAGATGGGTGCCGCGGTTGCTCACAACTAAGAATAAACAAGCACGTGTGTTTCAAAAGAATGTTTGGCGATGTTAAAGTGCAATCGGAATTATTTTTGGAGTCGATTCATAACTGCTGACGAAACATCGATTCATCACAGCACACCAGAGACCAAAAAACAGTCCAAACAGTGGATTTTCCGTGGCGAACCGACGCCAAAGAAAGTCAAGACGACTTTATCGGCCAACAAAGTCATGGCCACAGTGTTTTGGGATGCACGAGGCATAATCCACATCTTTTATCTCGAAAAGGACAAAACGATTAATGGAAAGTATTATGTCAACTTATTGGATCGTTTCAATCATGTTGTAAAAGAAAAACGGGTGCACACTTGTATCATCGACATGGCAAAATTCCTTAACTAGGATACGAATTGCTTCAGCATCCACCATATTCGCCAGATTTAGCCCCCAGTCATTATTTCCTATCTTCGAATATGAAAAAATGGTCCGGCGGAAAAAAAAATTGGCTCAAACGTTGAGGTGATTGCTGAAATAAACGCATATTTTGAAGGGTTGGAGAAATCGTGTTTTTTATATGGGATACAAAAGATAGAAAAACCTTGGACTATAACGAGCTAAAAGGAGACTATGTCGAAAAATAAAATTATTTTTACACATAAAAAATGTTTTTTCTTGTCAAGGCCAGGTACTTATACAACCCTCGTATCGTACCTGCCTGTCTCAAATTCGTTACGTCGCTTAAATGTGAGATTGAAAATAGTTAGATTTAAAAACAAGTAAAAACTAAAATAATGCTTTTTATTTCTTGAGGTCACTTACAATCACATCTCAGTCCTCTCTACAACTGATTCCGTCAAAACTGGAACAACAATTTTTATAAATCTCGATTCTTTTACCTCAGCAATATTACTAACAAACTCTAGGTTTCTTTCCTAGTGCAAGTATTATAAATGTACCAAATTTAAAATCAACGTATAATTTCGTTTGATAATTATCGCAGCAACATAAGAGAGAAACATAAGACAGACATAAAACACGACCTATACTAATTCTCTTCTTTAACCCCCTCCTCTATCTCAGTAAACGCATACATGGTTAACCATAAATAATCGAAAATAAAAATGACACTTTTTTCAAGAAATATTGTCGACAATTTCAGTAATATGGAAGACTTTGAAGTTTAGTTTTTTTTAATGTATAAAATTAAATAATATTACATAATAAGCAAAGATCAGCTAATACAAGCCTTACACATTCAATGAATATTGTTAATGTTAATTAATATTAATATTTAACGATCAAATTTTTTTAATAAGACCAGACTAGGTTTTTTGTTTAGGTTTTTTTGTTTAGGTTTTTTTGTCGTTAAATTCATTTACAGCCTCCATTGCTTCATCATCAGAGGATTTATGAAAATGACAAAACGCTGTGTAAAATAGGTATTAATTAACAAACATTTTTAATAAACGAGCAAACATTTTTTACAAAAAAAAAACATTGAAAATTTGTATATAACAATTCTGGGGTCCATACTTCTGGAAAAATAAATTAAATAACTTTTTTTTAAATTTAACATCATAAAATAATCTGATCAATGCCTCAATGTATAAAACACATATTCACAGGCGTCTGGTAATACCATATTTCGTATTCCATATTAAATCATTAACACATAGATAATTTGTTTTCAGATGGAGAAATGGGTTTCCTTGGAGATCCGAGACTACATCCATTGGTCAGTGTTATTTTGATTGGAAAGTCGCAGTCGCTTACTGAACTCCGATGAGTCAGCATCGAAAATGCCAAGTGAGACCTTGGTAAAGCATCTGCCAAATTCCACCTAGAATATAACAGATGAACGGATGTATTCTCAGATTAACTCATCTCCATCCGTGAATCACTAACGTAACATACATAAGTAT
Organism: Pachyrhynchus sulphureomaculatus; assembly: GCA_019049505.1. NCBI lineage: Eukaryota > Metazoa > Arthropoda > Insecta > Coleoptera > Curculionidae > Pachyrhynchus > Pachyrhynchus sulphureomaculatus. The sequence continues at coordinate 102,494,509 of CM032453.1, read as the reverse complement.
ATCTATATATATATATATATATATATATATATATATATATATATATATATATATATATATATATATATATATATATATATATATATATATATGTATATATATATATATATATATATATATATATATATATATATATATACATATATATATATATATATATATATATATATATATACATACATATATATATATATATATATATATATATATATATATATATATATATATATATATATATGTATATATAACACGTAGGCTGAAAAATTTTTTGGTCTGACACATAGATGTCGCCCTTTTCAAAAAATCCATATGATTTTTAGGAAGTATCAACCTTCAAACGATACGTGTCAAAATTTCATAACATTTCGACGATTAATTTACAAGATACAGTGGTTTTAGTGACGCTACTTTTGATATTTTCAAAACAATAGAAAAAAAAAAAAACGAATTTCGTGTGTTGATTAAACACTGTTTTTTGATGGGAAAAAATACCGTTCAAGCAAAGCAATGGCTTGATAAGTGTTACGGCGACTCTACCCCTAGAAAAACACTCATTATTTACTGGTATGCTGCATTTTAAACGCGGTCGTACAGACACAAATGATGCTGAACGCTCTGGTGCCCAAATAAGGTGGTTACACCGGAAAACATAAAAAAAATCCACAAAATTGTTTTGGATGACGGTGAAGTAAAATTGCGTGAGATAGCTGACACCCTAAAGATATCAAAAGAACGTGTTGATCATATTTTGCATGAATATTTGGGCATGAGAAAGCTCTGTTCAAAATGAGTACCGCGTTTGCTCACAGTGGACCAAAAACAACAACGTGTTGATGATTCTAAGCGCTGTTTGGAGCCGTTTAAGCGCCATAAAAAGGATTTTTTCATGCGATATGTGACAATGGATGATCCACCAGTACACACCGAAATCAAATCGGCAGTCAGCTGAGTGGATAGCAGCCGGTGAAAGCCGCCCGAAGCAACCAAAGATACAACAGTCGGCTGGGAAGGTTTTGGCTTCTGTATTTTGGGATGCGCATAGAATAACTTTCATCGACTATGCTGAGAAGGGAAAAATAGCGAATATTATATAAAGTTATTGGTGCGTTTGAAGGTAGAAACCACAAAGAAACGGCCCCAAATGAACAAGAAAAAAGTGCTCTTTCATCAAGACAATGCACCGTGTCACAAGTCAATGGTTACGATGGCAAAATTGTATGAATTGAAGTTCGAATTGCTTCCTCATCCACCGTATTCTCCAGATTTGGCCCCCGGGAATAATTATCTATTCGCAGACCTCAAAAAAATGCTCGCGGGAAAGAGATTTGGCTCCAGTGGAGAAGTTATCGCCTAAACTGAGGCCTATTTTGAAGGAAAAGACATATCTTTCCTCCAGAAAGGTATAGAAATGTTAAAAAAAACGTTCGACTGATTGTATCGCTCTTGCAGGAGACTGTGTTGATGAATAAAGTCGAATTTTGCAAAAAATGTGTGTTTTGAGTAGCTAGACCAAAAACGTTTCAGCCTCTATATATATATATATATATATATATATATATATATATATATATATATATATATATATATATATATATATATATATAGTAAACTTGAAATTTTTGGTGTAGGCGGTCATGGAAAAAGAGCTAAAAAGTTCTAAACACCTTTTTACCTACGCCAAGCTTTCGAAAATACTTTATTTTCTTCTTTTTACAAAAGAAAAAACCTAAAATGATCAAATTACTTACTGCTAGATGGTGCTTATTAGAACAATTTCTTTCAATGATAATTATTAACATTGTTTTTCGTATCCATGAGGAAAATAGAGAAAATTACGACAGAAAATGTTTAAAAACATAAATAAAGTTTACTCCATTTTGTTAGACCGGCTACAGGCAACAGAGTGATTTTAAGGTGATTTTATTTAAAAAATTTTTATATCTTTACATTCCTGTTCTTAAGGTCAGCTTTTTTTTACCTGTTTCATTTTTAATAGGTTCTCCAACACTTGTTATTTAAACAAAATGTTTTCCCGTCTTTTGATTTGTATAGAGCAATTTTTTATTTTACTGTCATTTGTGTTCTGACTTTTCCTGCATTATAATGCATCATATAAATGTTTTACATTCTCTTCAGCTTTAGGCAATAAAAATGCATACTCCAGGAAACCATTTATAATTTATGATTACATTACCGACAAAAACGTGGTTCAATTTAAAAAGAGATAACAAAATGTTTTGAGTGTTATAATTTACAATATGATTAATAGTTCCAAAATAAACGGTTGAAAAGTCAAAAATATGTAACATTACGGGGAAGAGGATTATTAAATAAAAATATATGAAAAATTACAATGGATTTTCAAATTGAAATAAATATAAGCAAGAGTGGGTAGTTTACTTCCTACCAAACAACAAAAACTAATTTCAGTTTTGAATATAGAAGAAAAATTATGAATAAAGTACAGTCGTGGCCATATAAATCGTATATCCGGAGTACATTTTTATTGCAAGGTGTAAGCAATCCGGCAGAATCGTAACGCAATTGCTATTAAACATGTCTGGGGGATCAAATGTTATTGTATTGTAAATAAGCGAATGCAGATTATTTTTAGATTTATTACAAGTCGGTTTTCTTGTAATAAAGAATGACGATCGGTATTTAACTGACTTTTCTTTCAGAGAAAGTTTATGTTTAGGAAATATCTATGAACGACAAACATGATTTTTCAGTAAAAGCATTTTTTAGCTTAATTACGAGAAAAAAATTAAGATATAAAGATGTGCAATTAATTCTTGTTTTAAGAGATAAAATTAATCTATAGATGACTCTCTATAGGTAAGCAAAATTTATTCGTATCATCTAGTAGTCATGAAAACTACTGCAAACGAGACAAGGGCTATATATGGTAATAAAACGTCTTTTATATTTAAGTTTAAATAGAAAAAAAAATCAATAAATTACAGACCAAAAATGCGTTCTATGATTCTTTCTTTCCTTGCCAATGGAATCGTGACTTTTTCACGTTTCAGGCATCAAAAACAACATAGTCCTCCATTTCGATGAGTCGGTACGCCAATTGGTCTGTTGGTATAATAACTTTCGAACGAAATGAGATATCGATTTTAAGTGTAGTATATATAGAATACTTGCAATGGAAATAAAACTTATAGTTTTTGAGCGATATCTCTTGGGGGGAAGGGGGTCAATCATCAAAATTTTTCTTGGATTTTGATTGAAATAAGCAGATGAAAACAGATTTGAAACCCAATTATTTATAGTTATGGGTCTTAGAGGGGTTGGTTAAAGTATATCCTGTTATACATCCTTTTAAAGGTTTTTGAAGATGAGGAGTCTAAAAATTGTTTTATTTTTTTCATTATTTTCAACTATTTAGGATTAAGCACATTAGGAATCAATGAGGTGCCGGAGGAATTTAAAAGAGTTACTTTGTATAGGTCGGGTTATACGTCGTTTTTAGTAAAAGTAAAGTCAAAGAACGTGAAAATTACGTTGTTTTTTTTTTCAATATTTTCAATTATTTATCGTCAAACATCTCGGAAAGATACGGCTCGATTATTTGTAAAATCATTTCATGAATTTCAATTAATTCGAAAATTATATGGTTTATAGACAAATTCTTATTTTAGAGAAAAACAATACAAACTACTACTCCAAGTAGATTTATGTGTCGCAAGTCAAAGTCATAAGGCTAAATAGAAAAGCAAAATGTGTTCATAAGATGAATTTTTTCGTATAATATACGAGGCTGGTTTGAAGAGTCCGTGCAAAGTCCGAGAGATGCCACCACCGGCGCGTATCGAGGTCATGTCTAGTTAGTAGCATCTCTTGAATGAACGCACACCAAGTTTCAGCCATATTGGTCTATTTCTTTGTGTTTGGCATTAGTGTGAATCAAGGAAGTCGAGTGATTTTCAAGAAATGGACGAAAAAGAATTTCGTGTGGTGATTAAACATTACTTTATGAAAGGCAAAACGCCTCAGGAGACTAAAGAGAAGCTTGATAAACATTATGGTGACTCTGCACCTTCGATTAGAACAGTTTATAAGTGGTTTCAAAATTTTCGGACTGGCCATATGGGCACAAGTGACGCTGAACGTTCTGGACGGCCTGTGGAGGTTACGACTCCAGAAATCATTGATCAAATCCATGATATGGTGATGGATGACAGAAGAGTTAAGGTGCGTGAGATTGCTAGTGCTGTGGGCATCTCGACTGAACGGGTACATAATATTTTGCATAAACATTTGGACATGAGAAAGCTATCCGCAAGATTGGTGCCGCGATTGCTCACGCTTGACCAAAAACGGAATCGTGTGAAGTGTTGCAAGGATGGTTTGCAGCTGTTCCAGAAGAATCCGGAGGACTTTAAGCGTCGTTTCGTCACTGTGGATGAAACATGGATACATTACTATACTCCTGAGACCAAACAACAATCTAAACAATGGGTTTCCAAGGGGGAATCTGCACCAAAAAAGGCGAAAACCGTTCCTTCGGCCGGAAAGGTTATGGCGACTGTCTTTTGGGATTCGCAAGGGATAATCCTCATCGACTATCTAGAAAAGGGTAAAACTATTACAGGTGAATATTATTCATCGTTATTGGACCGTTTGAAAACCGAGCTGCAAGAAAAACCACACACAAGAAAGTCCTTTTCCATCACGACAACGCACCAGCACACACCTCAGCAGTTGTGGTCGCAAAATTAATGGAAATAGGATTCCAACTCGTTTCACATCCCCCCTATTCTCCAGACTTGGCTCCCTCGGACTACTATTTGTTCCCCAATTTGAAGAAATGGCTGGCGGGACAAAGATTTTATTCAAACGAGGAGGTGATTGCAGACACTAATGGATATTTTCCAGACTTGGACAAATCCTATTATTCGGAAGGGATCAACAAACTAGATCATCGTTGGACGAAGTGTATGTATAAGCCTAAAAGGAGACTATGTCGAAAAATAAAAAAGGTTTACCCCCAAACACATAAGTAGTTTTTATTTTTGCACGGACTTTTCAAACCAGCCTCGTACAAAGCACAATCATTCTTTAGCAAGTACAAACTAGTTTATAATAAATAGTGTTTGAGAAGACATTTGTCAAATATATTTCAGCTTCTTATTATTCCTGAGATTTTAAGGAAAGCGTTAGAAAGTCAATTTCTGAAGGGGGGGAGAAGAAATAGAAAGAATATGTTTCGTAAATACTACTCACTATTGCCTAACAGAAGTTCCTGAACACCAAAACATAGTCAGAAATCATTGAACGACATCGTCTATTATCTATTGCCAATATGTAACAATAATCTAGAGAAAAAATACTTAAATGATTTCCAAATTAATTATTACCTTTTTTTATGATAATCCAAAAACTAAAAAAAATAAAAAATTGGAGGTAGCTTCATACTCTATAATTTTTGCTCGAAAAAAGGCATAACCAAAAAACTGTTTTTCGGATCCATTTTTTCAAAATTGTCGTTTTCTTGAGGGCACCTATCTATACTAACATACCAGATATAAAAAATTCTAAACATTTTTAACTTTTACTCTTCTGCCAAACTAGGAACATAGATGGCGTCAACAAATAGAGCAATTAATTTTTGTTTAAAATCATGCGGATATTTTGCTGCTATGCACGGAAGTCGTCCTTGCTTTGGACTATTTGACCGTTATGACATAAGTTTCTTCTTTGTGTAGATCCTTAATTCGCAAAAATATGTAAATCGAGCGTGTGATTAGTTTGTCTCACGGTTTGTTCGGTGTATTTTAGGAAGTTTTTTCATGTGTATGCGTGAAGTTTTCAAAATAATTACATGAATAAACATTTTAAAAAGTGGTCCCCTCACCACAAGAGTCGGAACTCTCTGGAGCCAGAATAAATGCCATAAACAACACACAATGTAAACCGAACAAACTGATCCCACTTACAAACTGTTGCCTTTGAAAGTGAACACGCAGGTCAAACATCCTTCCTCAGCTGAGGAGTTCTTGCGGATTTAAGAACTGAACATGGGAGAAGTGAGACAGGAAATTTGCAAAGACCGATGTCATGACACCCGAACGGCCCAGCAAACGATAGTGATTGCTATTTCCCGTACACGGAAGGCGTCTTGACAAAACCACGCTCGGATTGAGAGGAGGGAGAAGGAAGGGGAGGGTGCGAAATATGGCATGTCCTAGCTTGATGACGGACAACTGGCACGCCTGAGGCGTCCATTATTCTTGGATTTTCGACTTTTAATGCAAAGGCAAAACTCATTAACGTTCTTAGCCCGATAAGCCATAAATAATAGTATTTAAAAACTAATAGAATAATATTGACAGAAAGATTTACGAGGCTGGTTTGAAAAGTCCGTGCAAAAATAAAAACTACTTATGTGTTTGGGGTAAACCTTTTTTATTTTTCGACATAGTCTCCTTTTAGGCTTATACACTTCGTCCAACGATGTTCTAGTTTGTTGATCCCTTCCGAATAATAGGATTTTTCCAAGTCTGCAAAATATCCATTAGTGTCTGCAATCACCTCCTCGTTTGAATAAAATCTTTGTCCCGCCAGCCATTTCTTCAAATTGGGGAACAAATAGTAGTCCGAGGGAGCCAAGTCTGGAGAATGGGGGGGATGTGAAACGAGTTGGAATTCTATTTCCATTAATTTTGCGACCACAACTGCTGAGGTGTGTGCTGGTGCGTTGTCGTGATGGAAAAGAACTTTCTTGTGGGCCAATCGCGGGCGTTTTTCTTGCAGCTCGGTTTTCAAATGGTCCAATAACGATGAATAATATTCACCTGTAATAGTTTTACCCTTTTCCAGATAGTCGATGAGGATTATCCCTTGCGAATCCCAAAAGACAGTCGCCATAACCTTTCCGGCCGAAGGAACGGTCTTCGCCTTTTTTGGTGCAGATTCCCCTTGGTAACCCATTGTTTAGATTGTTGTTTGGTCTCAGGAGTATAGTAATGTATCCATGTTTCATCCACAGTGACGAAACGACGCTTAAAGTCCTCCGGATTCTTCTGGAACAGCTGCAAACCATCCTTGCAACACTTCACACGATTCCGTTTTTGGCCAAGCGTGAGCAATCGCGGCACCCATCTTGCGGATAGCCGTCCAGAACGTTCAGCGTCACTTGTGCCCATATGGCCAGTCCGAAAATTTTGAAACCACTTATAAACTGTTCTAATCGAAGGTGCAGAGTCACCATAATGTTTATCAAGCTTCTCTTTAGTCTCCTGAGGCGTTTTGCCTTTCATAAAATAATGTTTAATCATCACACGAAATTCTTTTTCGTCCATTTCTTGAAAATCACTCGACTTCCTTGATTCACACGAATGCCAAACACAAAGAAATAGACCAATATGGCTGAAACTTGGTGTGCGTTTATTCAAGAGATGCTACTAACTAAACATGACCTCGATACGCGCCGGTGGTGCCAACTCTCGGACTTTGCACGGACTTTTCAAACCAGCCTCGTATTTAAAATCTTTAAAAATGAATTTGATAAATTTTATTTTACACTCAAAGTAAGTAAAATGTTTACGTTGTTTTTCTATTTTTCTTATAATCATAAGTAAATTAATTTTCAACGTTAAGGCCACGCGAGACACGCGATTTAACCATTCTAAAGTCTTAAATTGCAATTTCAATCACACTTAATAAAATTGTTTAAGGCGTTATAAATAATTTAGTGTAGGTAGAGTAGAACTACTATACGAAAACATAAATTATATGGGCACTAAATCTAAAACATAAATATTTTAATAGCTTAGATAAAAAAAACATTAGTAAAATAGAAGAAATTCCAAACGAATCGAAATAAATAACAAATATGCATACAAAGTGATCCACTCGTGATATATCCTTGGAGTTCTCAAAAAAAATGTGTATATACTCGGGTCATTTTAGGGGTCTTTTCCACGAAAATTAATAGATACACAGAATTATGCAATATTATATCAACTAAAAACACGGTAGCTATCTAGGCAGACCGCGACGTGTTTTTAGCTTTCTAAGTCATTTTTAAATGTTGTAAATATAAAAAATATATTAAATGAAAAAACTATAGATGAATGACTATTAATTACAACTGTTTCCGACGTTTTTGCAACAGTTACTGTGGTAAAATAAAAAAGGAAAAAATATCACGAATATCGTAGTGGTCCAAGTGGCGGTGGAGCATACGGATATAAAAGAAAAAAGAATATTGTAAGCAAACTGACTTATAAAGGGGGGCCAATCGACAACCGGGGGTGGAATCTCTTAATATAAATAAAACCTCTTACACTGATAAACCCTTAAAATCAATGACTAATGGAAGATTTTTCACATTATACACGAGAATTTTCCCTAATAAAAAAAAAGCCCTGTCTCTAAGAGCACACTATTTTCCCTTCCATTGTGGCAGAAGGGGCATATATCCCCTTTAGCTAGGCCACAGATCTTACGTAAACTTGCTATATACTTTGTACCAATAAAGTAAATATAGTTCAATATTTTAAGAATTATTAAAAACATCTACAAACTTTAAACGATGATCGTTGGAACCTAAAAGTATTATTGGTGCAACATCTTGTACCAATTGGAAAACAAATGGCGCTATGATTCAGATTTTTTTATTGCATTACTATTGTACAGTACTACACACTGGTGAGCAAAAAAATCGACTCAAATGATTTTGCTTCATTTAACACCGATCCTAACAGTTCCAAAAAGTTTTACTAATTAAAACGGTTTTATTCAATAGAACCCTTTTTGCTCGCTCAGCAACGTACTCGTTGCGCGCTATTCATCCCTATAAAAACACATGCAACTGCACTTTCCTATCAGTCCTTTATATCAATGTATCTGCTGTATCTGCTCACTAATTACGTCATCGGAAAACGGATACTACCCCGGAAAAAATGGCATAAGTCACTAACCTACTGCAAGAAGGATATAGCCAACGTGTAGTCACTGCGCAACCGCACCTGAGCCAGTCAGCAGTGTCCAGAGTCTACAGACGTTACCAAGAGACTGGCGCCTTTACACGGAGACCAGGATCAGGAAGAAGAAGGTATACCTCGGAGCGAGACAACCACTTCATTGTCAACATAACTCTAAGAAATAGTGGGTTGACCGACGCACAGTGGGGAAAAAAAAAAAAAAAATCGTGTTTCAAAATTGTCTAGAGCCTTCAATTTTGGTTCGATTTGGACGATTTTTTTTTAAATTGAAGCTTATTAAATTCCAAACAAAGTCGTCGGAGCCGATTTTTCAATTAAACTTTTGTTTCAAAATGGCGGACGTTGGTTTCTGATTATATAGCGACTGAGACACAGAAAACGCTTACAGTTTCAAACCAAGTTGTGCTAAAATGCGTGTATGTATGTTTTTTTATGTCGCAGATAATATATCTAATATCACAGTTACAAGATTAATAATAATGAACCCAAAATGGCTGCCATGAACAATAAAAGTATTATAAATATGAATAAACGTACCATTATTATTTTATATCCATAACATTTGCATAAATAATTTCTTTAAGGTTGTTAATTATAAATATGTTTCAACAATTGACTTAAAATGACAAATCAAGTATGGCGGATGCCAAAATTGAATCGAGCAAGAAAGTTTCTGTGTGGCAGTCAGATCATTCAAGTTATTCAGGTTTAGTTGCGGGATTTAAATTTTCATGCAGTTATTGCTAGAATATTGCTGCTGTAAATTTTAAGTATCGTAGACAATTTTCTAGCAGATACAAAAAACAGCGATACACGCAAAAAAGGACAGCTCACACAGCTAGAAAATGGCTACAACAGCTAAAACGTTTTGTTAAAATAGGGACAGCTAAATATTTTGCTGCACTAGCCACATTGTTTGCTATTGTAGCAAAAAAGTGGCTGCTGTTGCTAAACAGTGGCTAATGCAGCAAAATATTTAACTGTCCCTACTTTAGCATTTCTCTGCGTGTATTTTGTAAGAGTAATAATAATCTTTATTAACGAGAAAACCCTTTAGTACATATACAGAACTACTGAATTATAGGAATAGACTAGAAAAATAAGAAAATAAATATGTCTAACCTTAACTTACTCTTACATAAAATATTTAGCCGTCCCTATTTTAACAAAACGTTTTAGCTATTGTAGCCATTTTCTAGCTGTGTGAGCTGTCCTTTTCTGCGTGTATGGCTGTTTTTTGTATCTGCTAGAAAATTGTCTACGATACTTAAAATTTACAGCAGCAATATTCTAGCAATAACTGCATGAAAATTTAAATCCCGCAACTAAACTTGAATAACTTGAATGACCATCTGACTGCCACAGTCTAAATGCCACGGAGAAACTTTCTTGCTCGATTCAATTTTGGCATCCGCCATACTTGATTTGCCATTTTAAGTCAATTGTTGAAACATATTTATAATTAACAACCTTAAAGAAATTATTTACGCAAATGTTATGGATATAAAATAATAATGGTACGTTTATTCATATTTATAATACTTTTATTGTTCATGGCAGCCATTTTGGGTTCATTATTATTAATCTTGTAACTGTGATATTAGATATATTATCTGCGACATAAAAAAAACATACATACACGCATTTTAGCACAACTTGGTTTGAAACTGTAAGCGTTTTCTGTGTCTAAGTCGCTATATAATCAGAAACCGCCATTTTGAAGACGTCCGCCATTTTGAAACAAAAGTTTAATTGTAAAATCGGCTCCGACAACTTTGTTCGGAATTTAATAAGCTTCAATTTAAAAAAAAAAATCGTCCAAATCGAACCAAAATTGAAGGCTCTAGACAATTTTGAAACACGATTTTTCGTTTTCCCCCACTGTGCGACGTCGAGGCATCTCACTGGATGCGAAAACCGATTTGATTTTCGTTCCTTACGCTGGGTTTGCTGGCGATAGCTTCGTGCTAACGCACGACAATGCGAGGCCACATGCTGATACATCAGTGCGGCAACACCTGGTGGAAGTAAGAATACCCACATTAGACTGGCCTACGCGGAGTGCTGACCTCAATCCAATCGAGCACATGTGGGATGAGCTCAAAAGAAGGGTTCGAGCCAGAAATCCAGCCCCTGCATCGCTGAGGGACTTAAAAGTTGCGATGGCGAAAGAGTGGTGAAAATGCTCACCTGCTTCATGAAAAACCAGCTGGAAGCAGTAATAAGGGATAAGAGGGTAATACAAAATATTGATTTTGGTTTTTATCAATAAATTTAACTCTCAAACTTTTATCCAAATTTTTTGTCTTTTATCTATAATAAAACTGTATGTTTCGTCTTTGCCCCTAACTTTCGTGCCTCTATTATTTTCCCCAAATAGTGAATAAATTGCCTCATATGATGGGAGTAACACAATTTTTGCAAACACTTTAAAGTGGTACATCCTGAATTTTTTCTCAATAGATAAAATTTTTCAATAAAAATTTAATTTATGTAACAAGTAGGCTGAAAAGTTTTTGATCTAGCTACTTAAAACTTTTTTTTTTGCAAAATTCGACTTTATTCATCAATATCATATCATCAAGAACGATACAATCAATCCAACGCTTTTCTGTACCTTTCTTGTAGAAAGATTTGTCTTTACCTTCAAAATAGGCCTCAGTTTCGGCGATAACTTCTTCATCGGTGCCCAATCTCTTTCCGGCGAGCATGTTTTTGAGGTCTGCAAATAACTACTAGTCACTGGGGACCAAATGTGGAAAATACGGTGAATGAGGAAAAAATCCGAACTTCAATTCAAACAATTTTGCCATCGGAACCATTGACCTGTGACACGGTGCATTGTCTTGACGAAGGAACACTTTTTTCTTGTTCATTTGGGGCCGTTTCTTTGCGATTTCTACCTTCAAACGCAGTCGATGAAAATTAATCCATCCGCATCCCGTATATAGAGGCCAAAACCTTCCCAGGCGACTGTTGGGTCTTTGGTCACTTCGGGCGGCTTTCCCGGCTGCTGTCCACTCAGCTGACTGCCGATTTGATTCCGGCGTGTAGTGGTGGATCCATACTTCATCCATTGTAACATATCGCATGAAAAAATCCTTTTTATTGCGCTTAAACAGGTCCAAACAACGCTCAGAATCATCAATCCGTCGTTGTTTTTGGTCCACTGTGAGCAAACACGGTACCCATTTCGAACAGAACTTTCTCATGCCCAAATGTTCATGCAAAATAGGATCAACACGTTCTTTTGATATCTTTAGGGTGTCAGCTACCTCACGCAATTTCACTTTACGTCCATCCAAAATAATTTTGTAGATTTTTTGATGTTTTCCGGTATAACCACCTCCCGAACGTTCAGCATCATTTGTATCTGTACGACCGCGTTTAAATTCAGCATAGCAGTAAATGATGAGTGATTTTCCTGAGGCAGAGTTCCCGTAACACTTATCAAGCCATTGCTTTGCTTGAACGGTATTTTTTCTCACCAAAAAACAGTATAACAGTTCAATACACGAAATTCGATTTTTTCCATTGTTTTGAAAATATCAAAAGTAGCGTCACTAAAACCACTGTAACTTGTAAACTAATCGTCGAAATGTTATGAAATTTCGACACGTATCGTTTGAAGGTTAGTACTTCCTAAAAATCATATGGATTTTTTCAAAAGGGCTACATCTATGTGTCAGACCCAAAACTTTTCAGCCTACGTGTTATATATATATATATATATACATATATACATATATACATATACACATATATACATATATACATATATATATATATATATATATATATATATATATATATATATATATATATATATATATATATATATATATATATATATATATACATATATACATATATACATATATACATATATACATATATACATATATACATATATATATATATATATATATATATATATATACAAAACCTACGAAATTAAATAAAAATAAACTAGTAGACCAATTAACTTAGGTCTATTAGATATAGTGGCAGATAATCGAAAGCAGAGAAATAAAACTTTGTAGCTTTCTAGATCTGAAAGTCTTCTTTCACACGAACATTTAAAGAAAAGTCACGACTGAAAATCGGTGCCGTCATCTTTATTAATATATCATTTGAGTTAGTTTTCCCTAAAAACTAGAAAACTATTAGGATTTTTGTAATAGATATATTACAAGAAATAGGGGCTTAACGTGGGAAGCTTCGAATATATCATGATATATGTTCTTTTTAGGATTCTTGAAGTCGAAAAAATGATATTTTCACATAATTTCCAATCTTAAGGCATACAGTAAGTAAAGGGGACTGAGATGTGACCTAAGAAATGAATTGCAATATTAAATTTATTCCTCGTCCTTGTTGGAGAAAAAAGCTATCCCTTAGCTTTTTTTCTCCATCAATAATATATAAAATACATCTGGGCGGCGAAAGAAGGTAGCTTTCAATATATCGTGTTATTATTATCAATGTCAATGGAAAATTTGAAAATCATGCTGAAACGGCCAACAGAAAGAACTGTCGTACTATCGACAACTGAAAACTTACATTTTGACTACAAGTTTGTAATTATAAAGGGTGAGTCGTTTTTATTTATTTTGATAATGTATTCAAAGGGATTCATCGATCTAAAATACTAATTTAATGAAGGCAAAAGCTTGGAGAAAAAAAATTTATTAGTGTTCCGTATGGGTATTTTGGGGGGCGAAATCGGAAATGAAAATTTTTTTTACCAGGTCATTGAATGGCGTGTCAAATATTGTAAAAACACGAGTTCAAAAATATATATACTATAATACTTGCGCATACTGTATTATTTTTGAAAAATTACGAAAAGTCGCTGTCCCCCCCTTATCTCGAAAAGTACTGATCAAAAAATTTTGAAAAAATTCTGGAATATTCTCCTCAGGGTGTAGATTGAACAAAATTATCACGAGTACATTATCTTTAATAATTTATCTATAATATATATAAAATGCAACGTCTCTCTGTCTGTCCGTTAGTGCGCTTATCACTGGAGAACCACTTATCCGTTTTACGTGGCCAGATTATAGGATATACGAGTATTTTATTACGTTAGGTAACACAAGGAATAAGCAGGGACGATAATAGTAAATCAAGTTGGAAAAAGTTTGCCGCTAGCGCGCTCTCTTGCAGTACACTACCTAAATCATTAAATATGGAACAATATCATGCAGCAAAGAATATAATATATATAAAATGCAACGTCTCTCTGTCTGTCTGTCCGTTAGTGTCCTTATTACTCGAGAACCACTTATCCAATTTACGTGTTTTTTTTTAATTCATACATTTGTTCTCTGGCCAGGTTATCAATAATATATATAAAATACAATGTCTCTCTGTCTATCTGTCTGTCTGTCTGTTTGTCCGTTAGAGCGCTAATTACTCGAGAACCACTTATCCAATTTATGTACCTTTTTTTAAAACATACATATGTTCTCTGGCCAGGTTATAGGATATATTTTATTACGTTAGGTACCATCTATAACATATATAAAATGCAACGTATCTCTCTCTGTCTGTTTATCTGTCTGTCCGTTAATGCGCTTATCACTGGACAACCACTTATCCAATTTATGTGCTTTTTTTTAAACATACATATGTTTTTTTCTGGCCAGGTTATAGGACGTATTTTATTACTTTAGGTAACATCTATATAATATATATATATATATATATATATATATATATATATATATATATATATATATATATAATGCAATATCTCTCTATTTATCTGTCTGACTGTCTCTCTGTCTTTCTGTCTGTCTGCCTGTCCATTAGTGCGGTTATCACTCGAGAACCACTTATCCGATTTACGTGCTTTTTTTTAAAAACATACGGGCCAGGTTATAGCATATACTTTATTATGTTAGGTAACATAAGGAATAAGCGGTGACGATAATAGTGAATCAAGTCAGAAAAAAGTTTCTCTCTTGCAATTCACTGCCTAAACTATTAAATATGCAACAATATCATGTAACGTCTCTCTGGCCGTCTGTCTGTCCGTTAGTGCGCTTATCACTCACGAACTACTTATTCGATTTACGTGTTTTTTTTTAATTCATATGTATGTTCTCTGGCCATGTTATATGATAGATTTTATTACGTTAGGTAATATAAGGAATGAGCAGTGACGGCAATAGTGAATGAAATCCACGCGAGTGGAGTCGCGGGCACGGCTAGCCTGGTATATAAAAACTGAAAACAAACCTCAAGGGCATCAGTTTTTAGTAAAGATCGGAAACAAACTTTCTTGAAAACTCATTTGGGGTGTGTTTTGTGAAGTCATTGATCATTTTATACCTCCGTAACAAAAATTTTTATTTCAAAACCAATTAACGTACGAAACACTAATTGCGCAAGTCCAACCTGCACTAGGCCGGTTCATTTTTCTGATTAAATGAATATTTTTCATTTTTAGATAAAGAATGAAACCGAAGCCAGAAACATATAGTAATGAAATTACCTACTGTGTAATAAATAAGTTTCGACAAATTTAAACTTTCATATTTCTAAAACTCCTTCTGTGATCAACCGGAAATAACTTTTGTATTACAAGGTGTCATTTAGACCAAAACTTCATTCAAAATCTTGTATCTCTCTCTTGAAATAAAAAAAAAAATTCTGGGATAAGTCTTCTAATCACCTCCCCATTAGTGACTTTGTCAACACAATTTTTAAAATCCGGTGTTCAGACTATGAATGATACAGTGATACAGTGAACCCTTTCAACGCCTTTTCTATTATTGATATGTTTATATAATAATAATTACCGTTTAAAGTTGATTTTTTTTCAATTAGAAACAGAGAAAACCAAATAATGCTATCGATTTTTTAGGTCACTAAAACAACTGTCGCGGTGTCTAGAAGTTGCCGTGAAATACAAATGTATGTTTCGGCACTTGAACAACGTTGACGGATATTACGACGTCCTCGCCCTATTTAAACGCGAGGTGACCGATAAAAAAAATATTCCAAGCTAGGTGTTTCACCCTGATTCCTTAACAACTATAAAACTCTTCTAATTTAACAATTTATCAAGAACTAAAGTTATGAGCTTTTTTAGTGTTCCGTACGGAACACTTATAAGATGACTTCGGTGTATGTCTGTCTGTCTGTCACATCCGATTTTCTCCGAAACTATTTGACATAGAAAGTTGTAATTTGGTAATAATATAGGAATTAATGGCCTCATTAGAGCCATGTAGTTTTGAGAGTTAAATTTTGACTTAAGGGGTTAGTTTTGGAGGGTGAAATCAGAGGTGAAAAAAAAAATTTACCAGGTCATCGAGTGTGGTGTTAAATGAAAGCTTGTGCAAACACGAGTAAAAAATATATGTATATATATATATATATATATATATATATATATATATATATATATATATATATATATATATATATATATATATATATATATGTATATATATATATATATATATATATATATATATATATATATATATATATATATATATATATATATATGTATATATATATATATATATATATATATATATATATATATATATATATATATATATATATATATATATATATATATATATATATATATATATATATATATATATATATATATAAAGGGTGGGCCATTTAAAAGTTTAAATTTAAAAATGCAATAAAACAAAAACGGTTTGAAATTTTGAAAAATTTATTTTTTTGTTGTGAAGTACAATTGTTCCGGTTAGAGAAGGAATATTATTTCATTCATATGGCTGCCGCGGCTGGCCTCACAGTACCCCATTCGATCGGACCAATTTTCGAGCACTTTTTCGAGTGTATGGGGTCGTATCTCGGCAATGGTATCACGAATGTTGGCCTTCAAATGCTCAATTGTCTCTGGTTTGTCGGCATAACACTTGTCTTTAACGGCGCCCCCCCACAGAAAATAGTCCAACGGTGTCAAATCGCAGCTTCTTGGCGGCCAATTGACATCACCATTTCGGCTAATTAAACGGCCATCAAACGTTTGACGCAATAAATCGATTGTGGCATGAGATGTGTGGCAAGTTGCACCATCCTGTTGAAACCAAACATCGTTCACATCAATACCATGAAGAGCGGGTACAAAAAAACTGGTGCGTGAAATGTTCAATTCTTGAGAACGATGACGAGTTGATGTTGATGGATTCTCACGCACACTCTCAGCCACAGCTTCGATATTTTCGGGTGTACGCACTGTACGAGCACGCTCACGTCTTGGCGCATCGACAATGAAACCAGTTTCACGAACTTTAGCAATAAACTTGCGTATACCGGGCACTGTTGGTCCTTCTCTGCGATCAAATTTTGTACGACATTTTCGTGCAATTTCCGACCAATTGTCTTTGTTTTGGAAATAAATTTCCAATAAATCCCAACGTTGCTCAAGCGTAAATCGATTCATTTCGTTCAGTGGAGATAATATACTGACTTTTGTGACAGAATAGAATGACATAAGTATTGCCAGATTCGAAATAACCGGTCGTTCAGGTTCAAATTTAAACCGATAGATGGCCCACCCTATATATATATATATATATATATATATATATATATATATATATATATATATATATATATATAAAGGGTGATTCATTTAGAGGTACTTTTTTTTAAATAAAAAAAAAATGAATAAAAACAATTTTATTTTATAATCTTTATTATCATATAAAAGAACCATTCTTTACAATTATTTCTTAAAGATAATTTCTTTCAAATGTTGTCCGCGACTACGGTTAACAACGTCCATTCTGAAGTTCCAATTTTCAATGACGCGCGTGAGTATTTCGAGTGGTATTTGGCCAATGACTCGAGTAATATTGGCCTCCAATGCCTCAATTGTAGCTGGCTTATCCATGTAGACTTTGGACTTTACATAGCCCCAAAGGAAAAAGTCAAGAGGTGTGATTTCACATGATCTAGCCGGCTAATTCACTGGTCCAAAGCGTGAAATGATCTGTTCGCCGAATTGCTCTCGCAGTAAAGCCATGGTTTCACGGGCTGTATGGCAAGTGGCGCAATCTTGTTGGAACCAAATTTCGTCGAGACCACGGGCTTCAATTTCTGGCATCAAATAGTCTGTTATCATGGCGCGATAACGGTTACCATTCACAGTAACATTCCGGCCGGCCTCTGTTTTGAAGAAATATGGACCGATTATTCCACCGGCCCATAAACCCCCCAAACAGTTGTTTTTTCTGGATTTAATGGCAGCTCTTGAACCTCTTCAGGTTGTTCATCACCCCAAATACGGGCATTTTGTTTATTCACGAACCCATTAAGCCAAAAATGGGCCTCATCGGTGAACAAAAGTTTTCTCGAAAACAGTGGATCTTCCGCAAGCTTGTCAAGAGCCCAACGACTAAAACGGAAACGATTCGGAAGGTCGGTCGGCTTCAGTTGTTGCACTAGTTGAATTTTGTATGCTTTTAAAGAAAGATCCTTACGTAAAATACGCCAAGTTGTTGAATATGACAGGCCAAGCTGTTGAGAACGGCGACGAATCGACACTTCACGGTCTTCGCGTACACTCTCCGCTACCGCCCCTATATTTTCTTCACTACGTGCTGGATGTGGTCTATTCGGTCGAGCATTATCCAATAATGAAAATTGGGTCTCAAACTTATTGACGGTAGAGCGAATTGTGCGTTCGGTAGGCCGATTATGTGGACCATAAGTTGCTCTAAGCGCCCGATACACATTCCTCGTAGAACGCCCATTTTCGTAATAAAGTTGAACAATTTGTAGACGCTGTGCCGGGCTAAGTCTTTCCATTATGAATTGTCAAACACTACTGAACAGGAATGCCACTTCAGTTGACACGACGCATGCGCAATCTGCAATTAAATCCCCATCACAAAAAGTACCTCTAAATGAATCACCCTTTATATATATAATGTAATACTTGCGAGCACTTTTCTTTGTATTATTTTTAAAAAATTGCGAAAAATCGCTGTGCGATCGCCTTATCTCGAAAAGTACTTATCAAAAAATTTTGAAAAAATTCTGGAATATTCTCCACGGGGTGTAGACTGAACGAAAATTATCACGAATGCATTACCTTTAATAATCTATCTGGTATATAAAAAAACAAAAATTTCAATGTCATTAGATTTCAGTAAAGATTGGAAACAAACTTTGTTGAAAACTCATTTGGGGTGTGTTTTGTGAAGTCACTGATCATTTTATACCTCTGTAACAAAATTTTTCATTTTAAAACAAATCAACGTACGGAACACTAATTGCGCAAGTTCAACTTGCACTTGACCGGTTATTTATAATTAAACCAATGATATGAAATATTTCTATAGGGCTACTGTCAGAGCCCCCATGTGCAGTGTCAAGTTTGAAAAATTTAAATGTTCACGTTCACGACAAACTCATCGAGATACTTACAACAACAGAGTTAGATGAAAAAGATATTAAAATAACTGGAAACCTTTATTAGGGACAACAAGCGAAATTAAATCTTGACGGCCACATGTCAAACGCGATCGAAATCTGTAAGGGTGTCCGTCAAGGCTGTGTTCTTTCCCTAACCCATTTAACATTTATTCTGAACGAATAATCCAAGGCAACAACAACGGACAGCACATCAACAGTATTAGATGTTGATGATACTGCCATTGTGGCTGGTAATCTTGAAGACCTACAAAACTCAGGGGAAAAAGTCCATCAATATTCAAAACTATATGGCCTTACCCTCAATATTCCGAAAACCAAGTACATGATAGTTTATAAAAAACCAACCCATGACCGGGGATCTTCGACAATTAACAACACAGTAGCAAAGCAGGCGAGAATGTTCAACTTTTTGGGTGTTACAATCTATGACACATGGAACTATGGTGCAGAAATTAGATGTCGCGTCGAAATGCTAGAGTAGCATTTCTTTAGATGAAGAGATGTTGTTGAGTTGAGTTTATTATGAGGCGCATCAACTGCGCCACTGTTGTTATTTTAGACAAAGTTGTAGTATTTAATATCTTTGAGATATAAAATGATTTTAGTTATATTGGTTGAAATGGTTTCGGGAGCAAGTACTGATTTCAGTGTATGTGGAATGTGATATTTGTTTCTAATGTCCCCATGTATGGAATCCTCAAATAAGTGTTGTACAGATAGTAGTCCATCACAGAGTTGACATTTAGGTGGGGCTTCATTTTGGAGTGGGTGTGGGTAGCATAGATATGGCCCACAAACAATCTGCGCCATAGTGTGTTTTCTCTTCTGGTGAGTATTTTGTTATGAAATGGTGGGCTTCACCTCCCAGAGCTTATTTGACGTGTCCAATAAATCCCATTGTAACTGATGAAGATTTCTAAATGTTTGATTTAGTAGGTTATAGTATTCAGTGGGGTGATTTTCCTCTTTTATGTTCTGCCCTGTTATTGTGGCTCTTTTTGCCAGGAGTCAATATGAAATCGATTGTGATGTTTTTAATTTTTGCTACGTATAATAGATCATAGATATGCCTAATGTAAGCATAGCAAAGTTTTCCTGAGGCAATTGCTTTCAATGCGCTTTGGGAATCCGATACAAGATATTTCCGATTTTTATTGAGTTTGACCACATCTCTTATACTTTCTTTGATTGCCCACAGTTCGGCAGCAAAGATCGAACAGTGGGATGGTAATCTATACATTTTTTGTGAATTTTTTGAATAATAAGCCGCACCAACACCCACACTGGATTTGGAGCCATCAGTGAATAGTAGTGTGTGGTTTTGATATCTTTAGCCAGAAATTTTGTTATAATAATGTTTTTGTGGTCTGCCGTAGTTAATGGCGATAAAGAGAAGTTGATGAGAGGGAGTGGTGTTTTCCATGGTGGAAAGGAGGTGAATAAGGGGTAGGAGTATGTAGGAATGGGTAAATTGAGGGAAAGTATTAGTGCTCTGGTTCTGTTTTGAATAGAGTTTTTGGGAAAAGGGAGATTTCGATGTATGTTGGTGCGGTTTATGGAAGATTTGAAGTGTGGACGGTAAAGAGTTGAGGCTAGATATTTGAGGATTTCTGTCGGACTAGATTTAGGGGGGAAAAAGATGAAATACATTACAAACTTTGAATGGGGATGGTTCTGAATGCACCCGTGCTGAGTGCTTGATTTTGCACTGTTTCTAGTTATTTTTTAATTTGTTGGTTTGTCGTGTCATAAATGAAATCACCGTACTTTAATTTAGCTAAAATCAGCGTTTTATATATTATGAATAGAGACGGATAGTCAGCTCCCCAGGTTGTGTTGGCAAGTGAACGTAAGAGGTTAAGATCATTTGATGTCTTAGTTCTCAGAGCTTTAATGTGAGCAGTCCAATTTAGTTGTTAGTCCCAAAATATTAAAGAGTGTTTTTTATTGGAATGGAAGTGTTATTAATTGAGAGGGGATTTATTTTTGAGCAAGTGCTGGAATGACAGAAATGTATTACAGAGGATTTAGATGAATAGAAAAGAGAATCCATTTGCCTTTGATCAAGTTTCAGTGTTATTAATGGGTTTTGGAGTGTGGTATTTAAATAGTCATTTGTTGGTGAGTCAAGGTAAAGTATAATATCGTCTGCGAAGAGCTTATATTTGGCATCTTCGGGGATGTGATTTATCAAGAAAGTCATGGCTATGTTGAATAGTGTGAGGCCTTGTAGAACCCCCCCCCAGTAATGACATGGGAATTTGAGGTTTGATTGTTAGCCTTAACTTTTATTATCCTGGAACAGAGGAAGTTTCTTATAAAGCGGGGTAAGTTCCCTTCGAATCCCATGTCATTCAGTTGGTGTAGGATTAGATTGTTGCTGATGAGATCAATAGTAGAGAGATACTTACGGAACCCATATTGGTAAGGCGACAGTAGTTGCCTTGTTTGTAAGCATTCTTGGTGTTCCGGTTTTGTGTATTGGAACGATCAGTGATTCTTCCCAGGATTCCAGATATGGTCCATGAGTTCATATGTGATTATAACAATCAAGGAGTAATGTTGAAATGTCATGGGGAAGGTAGTTTGAGAAAGTGCCTGGGAAATTTAGATGAAGACCTTATTCACTTCGAAAGACCTGAGTTTACAACTGAAGGTCAGAATGTTGCGCTGCTACGTCCTCTCTGTTCTACTTTACGAAGTCTAATCGTAGACGATCAACGAAGCAATAATAAGGAGAATAAATGCCTTCGAAATATGGCTATATCGACGTATCCTAAAATTTTCCTGAAGACAACAACAACATGTAACTAATAGCGAGGAGCTTAGGAGAATGTGAAAGGGTCTAGAATTAACCTGGACACTGAAAAAGCACAAATTGGAATACCTTGGACACGTCATGAGGCACGGTATAAAACTGTTGCGACTGCTACTTCGGGGCAAGCTCGAAGCAAAAAGAGGGCCAGGCAGAAGACGTCACTCCTAGACGAAAAACCTACGAGACTGGTTCGGTCTCAGTTCGATACAGCTTTTTCGTATTACTGCTAATAGAGTTAGAATAGCTCTGTTAATCGCTAATGACCGGAACGGATGAAGAGCTATTTGAAGAAGAAGAAATGTCTACGTAAAATTTTTTTAGTTGATTTTTGCGTTTAACAATAGAATATTAAGTTATTATAATATAATAACAATATCATAATATAATAATAAGAGGAAGGACAATAACAGGGCACTGGTAACAAACAATCGGAAGTTTAACTACTGGGAAGCGCCCTTGTATGAGGAGAAGAGATGAGCAATCAAAGATCTACAGGCTCTAGTATCTGCTTTTTTATTTCTGTTATCAAGCTTTCGCTGCCTAATTGGTAGCTTCTTCTGGATACTAAAATGCAAACAAGGTACAGAAAAATAATGTTAAGACGTTCGTTATGAAATGTGATTTATAAATTTATAAGGTTGTATGAGAAATTACTCACAAAATTTAGCAGTTAATTCATCTCTGGTGAATACAATAAAATTTGCATTTTGTTGGCCAGGTAGCAAGTATAATCACAAAAAAAACATGACAAAAGGACACTTAGAGAATTACACAGGTATCGGAAAATAAAACATTTAAAAACACTTTTTGAGACAAAAACAACTGTTAGAAAGACCATAATGTTGAAATGGTACTCTATTTTAAATTTTTTGACATCGTATTTAGTAATTTTTTAGTAATATTTGAGTCTGAACTGGATATTGTTGGTAGTCATCAGCAGGTCGACAAAAAACCCAGACATTAAAGTTAGAAATACAGTAAATTTTGGTCTATTAGAAAAGTTATTTATTATTTATTATATTTATTCTTTAATTTTATAACAAAGAGACTCATAAAGTAATTTAAAGTATTTAAAATAATTCAAAATTAATGCCATCATTGAGAAATTATTTATTATTTATCATATTTATTTTTTTAATTTTTAATTATATAATAAAAAGACACATAAAGTAAATAGAAATATTTAAAGTGCAGGAATAATAGAGAAGGAAAACGTCAATTTTACTGGAAACTAATTTTTTCATAAAAATCGTTCTTTTTTATTGGTTTGGTGTGATTTTGTGTTAGCAAATAGGTGTAAATAAAGCTCAATCCTTCTATGTCTTTTCTGTGATTAAGATTATTTTTGCAAGAAACTTCTTCTGAAGTAATTAGTTTCAACATCCAGAATGAAGCTGTTATTATATTGTACTCTGTGATCTGTATTATTTACGTGTGAACTCAAGCTGGTTGCGTTAGGTTTATGTTTGATATCCTTTCGTGTAACGCTAATCTCTTAGAGCGCTTTTGCGAAGTTGTCCGATGTAAACCAAACCACACTGACAGGGAATGCCATAGATTATATTAGATCTTTGTAAAGTATCAGTTATACTGATAAATACGCACCTCATTTACTGATGTTAAGACAGCTGATTATGGATCTGATCATCGGTTACTCCTAGAAAAAATTAAAATTACATATCGAATAAGAAAACATCAAAAAACAGAAATAACGATCAGAAATCCAAATCCAGAGATATCCCAAAGGTTGCTTCGAGAAACTAAAAGGCCAAGTATGATAGACAATATCAATACAAAATAGGAAGAGTCTAGAAGCTGGATTACATACGCAGCTGAGAAAAGTACAGTCACAGAGAGAATGCACAGGAAACAGTGGATGTCAGAAGAAACAGTGAAAGAAATAGAAGAAAGGAGATATTTACGCTTAATTAAAACATACAAATCATTTAATTACAAATTTCTGCAGAAGAGACAAAAACACCTACATAAACAGCATATGCAGTCAAATCGAAAAACATTCAGCTTAGAATGAGCAACACGAACTTTATAAAAAAATAAAATATTTAGCGCAAGAATTAAAGCCCCAAACACAGGCGATTGAAAATGAGACAGGTGAGATTGTGAGGGACCAAAACGGAATTTCTGTATTCTGTGATCAGAAGTAGAAAATGCCATTGCAAGACTCAAAAATTGAAAAGCACCAGGCCTAGATATGATAACAGCTGAAGTCCTTAAAGCTATGGGGAAGCATGGGGACGATTTACTACATGACATATGGAGTATGGTATGGAATACCAGCGAATGGCTTGGGGACTGGAGAAAGTCAATATTCATACCGATATACAAAAAGGGTTGCCCCACAAAATGTACCAATTATAAAACTATCTCTTTGATCTCTCACGCTAGCAAGATTTTTCTAATCACACTGACCGAGCGTCTCAAATCTTATCTATTGCTCCAAATATCAGAAGAACAAAGAGGATTTATACCTGGAAACGGAATATGGGAGCAAATCTTGAATGTGCGTCAACTGATAGAGAAAGGAACAGAATATAACATCAAAATTTATCTCTGCTTCATCGATTATAAAAAGCGTTTGACAAGGTTAGATGGCCGAAACTATGGTCGATTCTGACAAAAATGGGAACTCCGTCACACTTATTAAAGCTAATACAAACACTCTAGGAATTCAACATAGTCAAAGTGCGTGTTAATTACATGTACACCGACAGCTTCACCATGAAAACTGGTGTCTGGCAAGTATGCATTCTTTCACCACTACTATTAAAAATTTATACGGAGTACATAATGCGCAAAGTTTTCAATAACTGGAATGGTGATATAGGATTTTTTGTAGGAAATTGGAAAAATTGGAGAAAATCACGTACAGAATTTGCGCTATGCAGATGACACCTTGATTACAGCCACAAATGAAAATGAATTATAGGTAAAGACTGACAAGGATCAGTAAAAGCTACGGGGTGGTAAACAACAAAACAAAAATAATGATCATTAGCAGAACGAATGATAATCAACCTCAACATCTACTAGGGTATGAAATAGTAGATTCCTATCAATACCTTGCGTCTCTAATTACCCATACCAGCCAGTGTCACTCAGAAGTACATAGGAGACTTTCAAATGCTCGCTCTGCAAGTTAAGGCAAGCAAGAACGCTTAAATTTCCGACATATGCAACATATGCTTTGAAAAATGGACGATAAAAAACGCTGACAGAAATAAAATTGCTGCATTTGGGATGTAGGTGTATCGTCGAATTCTCAAATGATCGTGGGCGGAACATCGAACTAACCAGTCGATTTCACAAGAATTTAAATTTACTAAAAGACTGAACTCGCTTATAAATCAGACATATTTGAAGTATTTCTGTCACCTCAGCAGAAGACATGACCTGGAATCACTAGTCATACAGGGAAAGGTCGAAGGCAAGCGCTGCAGGGGTAGATCATCTTCGCGTTGGATGGATCAGATGAAACAGCTATCCGGGAAGTTATTACATGAAGCATCAGAGCATGCACAGAACCGAGAACAGTGGCAGATGATAGTTCAATTTATTTATTGAGCACAGAGTTACCAAACCCTCTCGAAGGTGAAAGGACTTAGGAGGAGGAGGATATAATATATATACATATATATATATATATATATATATATATATATATATATATATATATATATATGGGATCTCACGGGATACCCGAAAAAACCACTACTACATTTCACACCCGTGAGAACATTCGTCAAAACATATATTATATATATATATATATATATATATATATATATATATATATATATATATATATATTTATATATATATATATATATATATATATATATATATATATATATATATATATAATAATCGTCACTGCTTATTCGTTATGTTACTTAACCTTATAAAATATATCCTATAACCTAGTCAGAGAACATAGGTATTTAAAAAAAAAAAACAGGTAAATCTGATAAGTGGATCTTGAACGCTATATATTATGGATTTTTTTTTGATAAATATTAAGTTAAGAATTAAAAAAAAAAAAACACGTAAATCGGATAAGTGGTTTTCGAATGATAAGCACACTAACGAACAGACAGACAGACAAAGAGACGTTGCGTTTTCTATATATTATATAGATTATTATTATTATTATTATATAAACTGGCCAAAGAACAAATGTATGAATTAAAAAAAAACACGTAAATCAGATAAGTGATTCTCGAGTGATAAGCGCACTAACGGACAGACAGACAGATATTCCATATTTAGGCAGCGTATTGCAAGAGAGTGTGCTATTATGGGTCTAGCACACGTGCTGCAGGGAAGTCCCTAAAGCGCTCCAGGAGCGGCATGTGTGCGCATAAAGCGATTCACATTGTTTTTGGTGGGAAACACAGCGCTGGGCAAATAATTCCAAAGGGATGATGTTCTCCATATAAAAGACTGCTTGAAAAGCGTTGTACGCGGAATAACAAGCTGAACCTCATACGGATGTGAAGCACCAGCGCGACCTGTATTTCTAACATGCACCGCTTTGGAAGGAATTAAGCGGGCTACATCCTTCGAACACTTTCCATGAAAACACTTGTAGAACAGATTCAAGTCGCCAACCGTTCTTCGATGTTCCAGCAAATCAAGGTCGCCGGTCAGTTCCGGGTCTCCAATCAGACGAACAGCTCTTCTCTGAACAGAATGCCTGCAACATGTTCATGCCAGGACATATTTGCTTCCAAACTAACGCCCTACAAATTGAGCGACGATGCTAGAGGAATGGAATGCCCTGACATAACTATGTCTGGTTCAGCAACATTAACTTTTTTAGAAAAAACTACCGCATGGGTTTTTGTAGCGTTAAATTCCACTTGGTTACTGTCACCCCAAGATAGAATTTCTTCCAGGTCTTTATTAAGTTGAACGACCTTCTGCTGTCTGCGGATATTCGCCTGAGCAGCCGATGTCCGAGCGTTCAAAGAGAATGAAGAGACAAGCGTACTGTCATCTACAAAGCTGTAGATTGGATTCCCGGTCTTTTCCATCAGATCGTTAATGTAAATGAGAAAGAGCGTAGGAGACAGTATGGAGCTTTGGGGCACACCGGCGTTAATAGTGAAGGTGTTAGAAAGATATCCGTCGACCGCCACTCGTAAAGAACGCTCTCTGAGGAAACATGAGAGCCACAAACAGAACTTTTCAGACACACCACAAGAGCGTAGCTTAGCCAACAGTCTATCGTGCCAAACACGGTCGAATGCCTTGGATATGTCACGAGCAACCGCTCGCGATTCTCCAAAGTGTTCAATTGCGTTGTTCCAAACATGTGTTACAGAAATCGGAAGATCTCTTGTTGATCTATGTTTACGAAAGCCATATTGGTGATCGCTAATCATATTGAATCGTTCAAGATATTTTAGAAGATGCTGATTGATAACCTTTTCCATGACTTTCGATATTACTGAAAGCAGTGTGACTGGTCGGTAGTTATTTGGCAAGGTCTTCTTGCCTTTTTAACGTATCGGCTGAACCGTGGCACATTTCCAGCAGGACGGAAATATTCCCTTTCTGTACGATAGGTTGAAAAGTCTACAGAAAACTGGTGTTAGTTCCCTTGCACAGTTTTTGAGAACTATGGCAGGTATTCCGTCAGCGCCAGAAGCCTTTTTGGTGTCTAGCTTCATTAAAATACGCTTTATGGTACGCTGTCTGAAGACAACATCGGGCATCTTTGACTGCTGGCGGCAAACTTTTTTCCGACTTGATTCACTATTATCGTCACTGCTTATTTCTTATATTACCTAACGTAATAAAATATATCCTATAACCTGACCAAAGAACATATGTATAAATTAAAAAAAAACGTAAATCGGATAAGAAGTGATAAGCGCACTAATGGACAGACAGACAGACGTTTTATATATGTATATACATATATATATATATATATATATATATATATATATATATATATATATATATATATATATATATATATGTATATATATATGTATATATATATATATATATATATATATATATATATATATATATATATATATATATATATATATATTAGGGTGACCGCAAAAAATCGATGTCGGAATTTTGTTCGTCTGGACCCCACAAAACGATTCCCCTTTCCAGATATTGAGATAGCCGAAATTTGAGCTCGATTAAACGACGTTAACCCGTGCCGCTCGTCGCTCAAAGTTTGAAAAAATCCAAATTTTTGGCCAAAAAGCTGACATATGGAGCCATAACTCCAGAACGGTAAATAATAGAAACACGCTTAATATCTCAAAAGAAAGCTAATGTTGTTCTTCAAAATTTATATTCTATACATAATTGTTGTTATTTTAAGTCAAACCGAGTTACAACAGCCTTTAGCCCCAAAAACATGACCTGGTACCAGTAGGAGCCAGTTTGGGAGTATTCTAAGAATTTACGGGTTTTTACATAATGTGTCTCGGAATTAACATTTTTTTGTTGTTAAAAAGTATTTTGGAACTCAATTTTCAAACATAAAGAGCCTTTTGTTCAAATTTAATCTTTTATTATATGGGGATTACCTGACTAGTTTACCAAAGAAAGACCCGTTTGACAGGTAAAAAGGAGGGTGAATCTAATTTCTATTTTAGGGATGGTGATTTTACTTCAGCGTACAACCGACCTTTTATTTATTCAGTTTAGTTTCTAAAGTGCCTTTGAGCTGGTTAGATCGAACAATTATCTAGTGAAGATATTTTAACGTTTTTTTTTTTTTTTTTTTTAATTTTCCAAGTGTGTGTGTTATTGTTTTTATAACTATTATAGTATTATTTTTTAAAAGACATTTGAAAACATTTTATTGAAATTAAAGTTTGCAATATATTTTGTTTCATTTTCCAAGTTAACTGTTATTTACCTATTGGCCTCTGAAATGGCATCCACATCAGGTGTACAAAGCCGGACCAAGGATAAAATATTTCTTGTAGGCTATCCCATTCACCAGATCACCGGTTGTAAACTACCCTCAAATCGTCAAGTTTTGTGTGCTTTATTTTATAATTTACGTACTGTGAAATTAACTGTAAGAGAATCAGCAAAACTTACAATACGAGAAGTGTTCATTTTTTGGGAGAAAGCTCGAATCCCGACTAAACATGAGCAAGATGCAATTACTAAGCTGGAAAAACTTCACGCCGAGTGGAGAACTCTTCAAAAAGACCGGAAGAAAACATCGAAAACGGCCAAGAACAAATTTAAACAGTTTGTTGAAAAGTTGGATGATCTCTTTGATATTGCTCAACAAGATGCCTTGGCTCTGATGAAATCGGAAGAGGATAAGGCGTTTCTCGTGAAAGAGAGGCAGAAGGGCCGCCCAGGTTCCATGACTGGAGTGGATCGCAAGTTGTCTCGAGCTGAAGAAATCAAGGTGCAAAAGGAACTTGCAAAAATGAACCGACAAATCCAAGATCAACTTTTGATATTGGTGAGTTTTTTTTTATTATTAGTATTCTAAAAAATAGATAAACAAATAAGTAAATAGTTTCATTATAATTGAAAGAAAATTGTACATGAGAGCATGATTTGGCATCTTTATGATTGAGTTTATATTTTTTAAATAATACCTTTTGATAATTAGAAGTAGGTAATTTAGTACCTATGTATTATTACTATTCTGCTAAAACGACAAGTTTTTATAGTCTTTTTTTTTCTCTTTCTTTTGTTGCTTCTTAGAGACGGATGATGAAGACAAGTTCGAAGAAGGAGAAGAAGACACTGAAGAGGACAGCATCTACCAGGAACTTGAGAGCTTGGAGGAAATGGACATCCCTGAAGAAGCTGCAGAAGATCCAGGACCATCTGAGAGCAAGAGGATGAAAGTTTCATTTGCAAGGGGCGTTAAAGAGATTTTAAACATGAAATTGTCCATTTTATTAGATCGATGTAAGGTATCCGCCAGAAATGCCACGAGAATTTTAATAGCTACTCTAGAAGCACTAAACCTTGACCCTTTTGAGTACAAAGTCTCGAAAACGTTATTACATGATAGAAGGCAAATGTTCAGAGAACAATATAATAAAAAAAATTTTGATAAAGTAAACATTCCTGAAAAAGGGTGTCCATTGGGACGGTAAACTTTTACCGGGTGTTTTAAAAAAAATGAACAATGTGAGCGAATAGCTATAGCTATTTCATATGGCGAAAAGGAACAGCTGCTGGGAGTTCCTGTAACAGCAAACAGCTCTGGAGAGAAGCAAGCCGTAGCCGTATATGAATGCCTACATGAATGGGGTCTTCTCAACACCGTCAAGGCGATGTGCTTCGACACTACAGCATCCAACACGGGAAGACTCAAAGGAGCATGCGTCATATTGGAGCAAATGTTAGGAAGAGAATTGTTATACCTAGCTTGCCGTCACCATATCTTGGAAATTCTGTTAAGAGGCGTATTCGACACAAAAATGGGATCAACCACTGGACCTCATCCAGACATTTTCAAGAGATTCCTCACTGTGTGGCCCAAGATAGACAAAGGAAAATACGACACAGGTATCAGTGACAATCTAATACAAAAGCAGCTAACTCCAGAAGTAATTGCAAATGTTACTGCTGAATTCGAGACCAAATTAACTGAGAGCCACCGCAGAGATGACTACAAGGAGCTATTGCAGTTGGTTCTCGTATTTGTTGGATCACTAGACGGCAATGTTGTGGGTTTTAGAACTCCAGGAGCCATTCATCACGCTAGGTGGATGGCAAAGGCTATTTACTGCTTAAAAATGTTCATTTTTCGTCGTCAATTTAAAATGTCTAAAGAAGAAGAAAGTTCTGTGCGTGCCATTTCTGTTTTCCTAGTTAAAATTTATTGTAAAGCTTGGTTCAATGCTCCAAAAGCTCATCTTGCACCAAATCAAGATTTAGGTATTTTGCATAATCTGTTAGACTATAAAGAATGTGACAACGACATTGCAGAAATAGCCCTGACCAAATTTTCGAACCATTTGTGGTATTTGAATGCAAAGTTGGTGGGATTATCGTTTTTTGATCCCACCATTACAGACGATGAAAAGTTGTTAATGGCTAATAAATTGCTCAGTAGCACAGATGAACCATCACAGCACGCTAGAGTTGTAAATCCAAAAGTTAGGAAAGAAAACTTAAAAGAGGTAGTTGATGGTTTGGTAAATTTACTTACCAAAGAAACGTTTACATTCTTTGACCAATTTAATATAAAAACAGATTTCCTAAGACAACATCCAAACACCTGGCCTCAAAATAATGACTTCCGAGAAGGATTGAAAATTGTCAAAATATTAAAAGTAGTTAATGATATGGCTGAGCGTGGTGTTAAATTAATAACCGACTTTAACGGCCTTCTGACAAAAGATGAAGACCAAAAGCAATATGTCCTGCAAGTTGTAAGTAAATGCCGAGCATTATATCCTGACGTTTCAAAAAACTACTTTAACAAAAGCTCTAGAATAGATTAGATAACTATGTAAAATTATCAACTCATGTACGAGTAGGTACTACGTCTGTATCTTTTCTGTGTCTGTTTTGTATGTATTATATACCTAATTTTTATATTTTAAAATAAAAAATGTCATTAGACTTATCAGTATTACTTGTTTTTTTATTATATTTCTACTTTAAACTCAAAAATATACCAAAAAAAAACAAAATTTATCACTTAATAACAAAATATACGAAGTATGCTCCTAGTGGTACCAGGTCACGTTTTTGGGGCTAAAGGCTGTTGTAACTCGGTTTGACTTAAAATAACAACAATTATGTATAGAATATAAATTTTGAAGAACAACATTAGCTTTCTTTTGAGATATTAAGCGTGTTTCTATTATTTACCGTTCTGGAGTTATGGCTCCATATGTCAGGTTTTTGGCAAAAAATTTGGATTTTTTCAAACTTTGAGCGACGAGCGGCACGGGTTAACGTCGTTTAATCGAGCTCAAATTTCGGCTATCTCAATATCTGGAAAGGGGAATCGTTTTGTGGGGTCCAGACGAACAAGATTCCGACATTTTTTTTCCCCCTCTATGAGATCCGGTCACTCTTTTATACTAGAGAGCTAGATGATTTAGTGATTGTTATTTTTTTTTAAAATATATGCATAAATTAGTATAGGAAAATTGGCACATAGGAGTAGTTTTAATAATGAATTAGAGGCTGTGTACAGAAAGTTTTTATTCAAATATTTATTATTATCGACATAACACAAAACTTTAATAACAAATTGGCTTTTCTAAGTCACCATTTAAATAAAATTTTAGTGAAAAAATTAGTAAAAAAAAAATAAAGAGTTCGAGCTTTCTTTCACGCAACACAAATTACTTCCTAATTTTAGAAACTTGCCATTTATTGCATATTTTAATGAAAAAAAGTGATTTAAAAGAACTAAAAAGGAAGTTTAAAGAAATTCACACTTTAATTAAATTTCCTGGAAATTTTACCTTCCCCTTGTTACGAAGTTCATTGCCAAAACACTACATAGAGGAACAAAGACATAATTGAAATTTACTGAAACTATAAGGGTAACTTAAAAGCAACTTAGTTCAAGGTTATATTACTATTCTTCTATTGTTCCTTTTCATTTAAAAAGACGGTATAATTAATATGAAAAGTTTTATATATAAGTTTCCACGAATTAGATATATTGTATATAATAGAAAATATTTTACAAACTATTAGCACAAACAATAATAGCAAAGTGAATTTTATTAGTTACTAGCAACCGTCCGAGATTTCGTTGGCGTGGAAGTATTCTTTTTTCAAACGCTTTTTTTTTAATTTAGGCACCTATGTTAATTGGTTAGAGCTTTTCTGTATACTATGTTTAATATTTTATTATTTTCTGGTAGCAAAATGTATTGGTTTTCGGGAGTTCCGACTCTTGATAACCCACCATATAATTGGCCATGAGAAAAACATTCTTATCTCAAAGCGATTCCCGCGAGTTCCAAAGTTTATCCCTGGGACTTGTTTATTATGAGAGTTGCGATTTTCTTTCAGGCATAATGTTATCTTTAGATTCTACTTTATCTTTAATAGCAGCCACACATGCACAGTTTTTTAAATGTAAAAAACTACTTAATAAAAATAAAACAGTTGCATCCTACACTTCAAACTGAAATTAACGACGTAATAATTGTGAAAGGAAATGCAATAATTGCACACGATTTTTAATAGATATTTCAGAACACGCTTACTAAATAGCAAAGAACTCAAAACTACATGAAGTAGGTATTTAAGTGACAGTAAAACAGTACGTATACCTAAAGTAGGAAAGATGACTAAAATATTATTTTCTGCCGAAATGAATCTCACACTATTAGGTGCTTATTACACAAAAATACACTAATAACAATAATATGCAAATGTAAATAAATGTTTTTTCTGTTATTTAGTACCTATTGACACCAACAAAGTACCTACAATATACCTACAAAAAGAATGAAAGAGATTTAAAATTACGAATAACAAGAACTCTAATAACAAACATTTTCGTCTTCAAAAACATAACATCAAGGAATAAGAAACTAAACAATAATTAGTTACAAACAAAATATTATGTATCAAGTCAACAAATCATATCTAGTTCGTGTCACGTAAACTTTCCAAATGAAGAATGAACTCAAAAGCGAAAAAATATAGTTATAGATCGTAGGACATGGATCGATAAAATTGAACCGAAATATAACATCGCGCGAGCGCATCGGCTGGTATGTCGATCGCCTGGCGCGCGACGCAGCTTTCCTCCCGCAGAACCGCTCGCTCATGGCCCTTTCTTTCCGTGTCAGCTACCTTGTGTTACACCCTCACAAAATATAGCCCATGTTCATCTCAAAAGCTCAAGCTACATACATACCAAAGATGTTTTTAAATCGGATTGGTAGTTTCATAGATTACCTCTAAAAAACCATCAAACATACAAACTTTACTTCTTTATTATATTATAGATGTCTATCCCAAAGATCCAGGCTACGTACCAGTAAAAGATTTTTTTAAATCATGAATCAAGTCTATTTTTAAGACCTATGTTTTGATTTTGTGGGTTAACCTTAGCAGATAGATATATGCTGTCGCGGACTTTTTTGTAGACTCACTTATGTTCTACAATTCTTCTGTACATCATTTATATATGTCTTTTACTGTAAAGGCAGCGTTTGCCAGAGAGCCGCCGGCTTGACCGTTTTTACGTTGCCACGAGTCACTAAAATTGTCACTGGTCCGCTCCCTTTTCTCATAACTTCATAATATAGAACCTATGTTCATCCCAAAATTCCTGGCTACATACCAGTAATAGATTTTTAAAATCAGATTAGTAGTTTCAGAGATTACCTCGAACAAACGAACATACAAATTTTACTTCTTTATAATATTATTATAGATTATAATACTGTTTCAGGGATGAATTAATTTGAATCTGCCTCATCAATTATTTCAACTGTATTTGGAAAAAAAATGAGCCTTTTAAGCGGATTTGAAGATTAATATCGTATACAGTGATATTTTTTTGAAATGATGTATTTTCTGCAAAAAAATAGACTAAGAAAACAAAATCTTTTTTTGTTTATCAGATTAAAAACATAAAATTTAATTATGCATATGTAGTATAGATAAGGAAATAGTGGCATTAGCTAGTCGTAACACATCTAACGAAAGTTGTAGCAAATGTATCAAACAGATAAATGCATTTTAATAGTTACTGTCATCCAGATTCACTAAAGGATCTAAAAATAAGACCCGGTCTGCTTGCCGGCAAATCTAGAACCTCTAGCTGTCAAGTTGCCTTTTGTTTTTGGCAATTTGTATTTTATATATCTCGAAATAAAGGTTTTTATAAACATCGAGAGTAAATAATTTGAAACAGATAGGAAATACAACAAGCTGCCCAGGGCTGTGTTTCCCACCAAGTATAATTTATAGCGATCCAAAACAACGTGACTCGCTTTTTCCGCACACGTGCCGTGCCTGGAGCGCTTTAGGGACTTCTCTGCAGCACGTGTACTAGACCCATAAAAAAAATTAACTTTAAAAGTAATATTTCATTTTTACAGATTTAATTTAAAATAAAAACGAATTATCTGGTCTTGGATTTAGCTGCCTCACAACTTTAGTTGAATTACTGACACTATTCTCAATTTGAACCCCTAATTAGCAAAACAGATTAGTCTTAAAGATCGATCTTTTTAGTGTGTGTACGGTTTTAAATCTTCTTATCCAGAACAGTAGTTAAATATATTTGAAACAATAAAAAACAATTAAAGTATGATCTATGGCTTGTGACGTAATTGACTGCGACGGTAATTTTCTTGTAAATTTTTCTCCGTAACCACTTTTATTTGAGTCTTCTTCCCCATAATTAGTTAAATGAGTCCAGTGGCGTAATAAAGTTAAAGGGTATATGTATACTAAAAGGAGAGTGAGAAAGAGGACATTAAAGGTGATGATATGGGGGAGGGTGCCAATAGATAACTAGGAGTGCAGTCTCTCGAAGAAAAAAAATCTCCCTGGCTACAGAACTCTAAAAATTTAGACCGTCCCCAATACAGTAAAATTAAAATCGATGACCAGGAGGAGATTTTCACACAGTGAAACATTAACAGTCTACAACAAATTTAAAAAATTGATGACCAGGAGCGGGAGGCTTTTCACAAAAAGGTGTAGAGTAGCTTTAATACGTTAAACAAAATTTAAAAAATCGATAACCGAGGAGTGAGAGGGGGTAGAAATTTCACAAAAAAAAAAGATAACCGTTTCATTCTGTCGAACTCTAATAGCTTAAACACAATTTAAAAAATAGATGACTGACTTTTAGGCCGTACTTTCTGAGATAGAGGAGGGACAGCGATTTTTCCAAAATAATACAAAGAAAAGTGTGCGCATGTAAGACATTATATATATTTTTGAACCCGGGTTTTTGCAAGCTTTGTTTCCGATCTTTACTAAAAACTGATGCCTTGAAATTTTTAAAGGTAAAGCACTCGTGATAATTTGCGTTCAATCTACACCCCATGGAGAATATTCGAGAATTTTCTCAAAATTTTTGGATCAGTACTTCTCGAGATAGAGGGGGGACAGCGATTAAATAATAAAAGTGTGCGCATGTAAGACATTATATATATTTTTGAACTCGTGTTTTTACAAGCTTTCATTTGACACCCTACTCGATGACCTAGTAATTTTTTACTAACTCCTTAAGTCAAAATTTAACTTTCAAAACTACACGGCTCTGATAAGGCCATCAATTTCTATACTAGTACCAAGTTTCAACATTCTACGTCAAATAGTTTCGAAGAAAATCGGGTATGACAGACGGACAGACAGACACCGAAGTGATCTTATAAGTGTTCCGTATGGAACACTAAAAAGCATTTTTTTGGGAGAGTACTATTTTCTACATCTGTAAGTCCGGGGTGCCCCTCTGCAATTCTGACTACGAAACTGTATGGGCCTCATTTTAATGAGTCCAGTATTAAAACCTTGAGGACTAAAAGAGATAGAAAAAGTTTTATATAAGGAAAGTTTTACAGACTTAGGTGCTTAAAAAAATGGGTCAAAATCATTTAGAACGTTCTTTAATTTTCTGAGTTATTAGTAAATACTCGAAATTCATTAATTTTGTTTCTTTTTCGTCGATTTTGACTTTCCCTGATAAAGAACAGTACTGTATTCGTAAAAAATCACCGAATGCGCTTGTTGCATTTTCCCACGGATCATGAAAAATCTAGCCCCCCATTTCCGTCAATCTGTCGGTCTGTCTGCTGTTGGGACGATAATTCGCGAATGAAATGAGACATCAGTTTTAAATTTAAAACACATATAATACTTGGAGTAGGAATGGAACCTATTCTTTTTGAATGACTTCCTTAAAATGCAGAAGGGCTATCGATAAATTTTATTAATCTTCTATATCATGATGGGAATTTTTCTTGGTTTTGGATGCACACATTTTAAGCATAATTATTTATTTATTAATTATATACGAGAGGGTCAAGATGTAGGGGCTGTTGGTCCAAGGGCTTGCTTCATCCATGGAAGAATAATTGAGTTCAAGGAATATGAAAATTGTGATATTTTTCATTATATTTAATCGGTCAGACATGTAAAGGGTAAATGAAAGAAATTCTTCGTATATATCATGTTATAAGACCTTTTCACGGTTCTTTAAATCAATGAATCTGAGAATTGTGTTATTTTTTCATTATCTTGTAGGGGAAGGGGTTAGAAGTGTCATTTCGATATATATATATATATATATATATATATATATATATATATATATATATATATATATATTTTCTTTTGATATATAGAATATATATATAGGTTCGTATATATTTCTACATATAACCCTTTTCTTATATAATATATATATAATATAGAAACAAAATATATATATATATATTTTCCTCTATATATAGGGAAAATATATATGGAAATATTTATATATATATATATATTTATATTGATAATCATATATATATATATATATATAGTTATATATATAAGATTCGAAATATATGTTTATATATGTATATACGATATATATATGTGTATTGTATAGTATTGTATATATATTTGATTGTATAATATATATATATATGTATATATATATAGGAAGAATATAAATATATTGAAAGCTTATATTAAAATCATGCAAAATAACACAATTTGCAAATTCCTTGGCTCCAAGAACCCTGAAATGGACGTTTAATACTCTATATATATATATATATATATATATATATATATATATATATATATATATATATATATATATATATATATATATATATATATATATATATATATATATATATATATATATATATATATATATATATATATATATATATATATATATAGTATTAAAAACGTCCATTTCAGGGTTCTTGGAGCCAAGGAATTTGCAAATTGTGTTATTTTGCATGATTTTCAAATAATCAAACATGTAAAGAGTTACTGAAGTGGAGGAGGGGGCTAAAGTCGGATCGTGTATCGTAACATCGTGTTTTATGTCCTTTACTGAGTTGTCATTAATTCATTAAAATAATTAGGACACTCTTCAAGTTCTTTTAAGCCATCTTTAACATGTATCAACATTTTTTAAAAAACAAATATTAAATTTAATATTTTATTGAAGGCTTGGAAAATTTCCATAAGACCTTATAAGTAAAAAAGAAATCGATATATCGCAAGTGAGGCCAGGCCACATTATTACCTGATCCTATAAACGTACCTGCAGAATGTACTAACTACTTTGCCACATTAAGGAAAATATATTAAATATTAATAAAAAAAAATGAAAAAAAAAAAACACGATTTAGATCTCTATTTGATCAAGTGAAAATATGAAAAAATAATAAAATTTTTAGATTCATCAACTGAAAACACCATCAAAAGAACGTAATATACAACGTAACCCCTTTAGCCCCATTAACCCTTTACAAGTTTAACCAACTGAAAATAATGAAACAATAAGACAATTTTCAAATTCGACGTCAAGAACTGTGAGTATGTTTGAAACGACCTCTCTAATATCCTCCCCTACCTCGCTTATCCCTTACAGAACTTTATCGATTCCAAGAACTATGAAAAAAACATATAACATAACACACTCGAGGCAACCCCTCTAACTTCTTACCCTACCTTAAAAACACGTACAGGTTTAATTAATTGAAAATATTGAAAAAACAATACAATTTTCAGATTACCTGACTTCAAGAACTCTAAAAAGGACACACTACATATTCGAGGCCACCCCTCCGATCCTCTCCCTATCTCAATAACCGTTTACATGTGTAAACAAGTTAAAATAAACATTATACTACCAAAACTATACAAAATGCATCGACTTTCACTCCTTTCATCCCCTTCCCTTACAGCTATGTGGTTCAAAAACTATAAATCCATTCCTACTACAAATATTAAATGTGTACTAAATTTGAAATTGATATCTATTTTGTTCGAAAGTTACCGTGCCCACAGGGTGACAGGATTGACGGAAATGACAGACTTTGTTTTTCGTGATCTAGCTTGAGGCCTTAAAACGTGAAAAAATGCAAACGTAGGATGGGATTTTTTCGTTAAATTTGGAATTGATATCTTATTTTGTTCGAAAGTTATCGTACCCACAGGGTGACAAACTGACGGAAATGACAGACAATGTTTTTTCGTGATCTAGAGACCGTAAAACGTGATCTGGAGACCTTAAAACGTGAAAAAATGCAAAAGTATAGGATGGGATTTGTTCGCGAATACAATACTTCCCTTTGGCAATGGAAGTAAAAAGACAGGTTTTGAAACTTTCTTTCCTAAACTTTATATATTGCCGAATTTATACAGAAAAAAACTAAACGTTAAGCAGTGAGTCTAGGCTCTTTATTACGGAAGAAATGGAAGAGCTAAATCTATAATATATATAAAATGCAACGTCTCTTGGTCTGTCTGTCTATCCGTTAGTGCGCTTATCACTGGAGAACCACTTATCCGATTTACGTGCTTTTTTTTAAAATATACATATGTTCTCTGCCAGGTTATAGGATATATTTTATTAGATTAGGTAACATAAAGAATAAGCAGTGACGATAATAGTGAATCAAGTCGGAAAAAACTTTTCCGCTAGCGCACTCTCTTGCAATACGCTGACTAAACCGTTAAATATGGAACAATATCATTTAGCAAAGAATATAATATATATAAAATGTATCGTCTCTCTGTCTGTCTGTCTGTCTGTCCGTTAGTGCGCTTATGTCTTGAGAACCACTATCCGATTTAATTTGTTCTCTGGCCAAGTTATCAATATTCTTCTATAATATATATAAAATGCAACTTCCCTCTGTGTGTCTATCTGTTTGTCCATTAGTGCGCTTAACACTCGAGAACCACTTATCGATTTGCGCGTTTTTTTTTTTTTAAATTGATACATTTGTTCTCTCGCCAGGTTATCTATAATCTTCTATAATATATACAAAATGCAAAGTCTCTCTGTCTGTTTGTCTGTCGATCCGTTAGTGCGCTTATCACTCGAGAACCACTTATCAGATTTCACGTGCTTTTTCTTTAACATACATATGTTCCATGGCCAGGTTATAGGATATATTTTATTACGTTAGGTAATATAAGAAATAAGCAGTGACGATAATAGTGAATCAAGTCAGAAAAAAGTTTGCTGCTGGCGCTTTCTCTTGCAATATACTGCCTAAACCATTAAATATGGAGCAATATAATGTAGCAAAGAATATAATACACATAAAATGCAACTTCTCTCTGTCCGTTAGTGCGCTTATCACTCGAAAACCACTTATCCAATTTACGTGTTTTTTTTTTTTTTAATTCATACATATGTTCTCTGGTCAGGTTATATAATAATAATAATAATCTATATAATGGATGATATAAAACTCTACGCTGCCACAAAAACACAGCTGAAAGAACTCCTCAAAATCACAGAAATATTCACCTTAGATATCAATATGGAATTTGGTATAAGTAAATGCTAAGTGCTCCACATCAACAAAGGCCAATGGAAGGGCCACCATGAGACAGAAACCATCAACAACGAAACACTCGATAACATGCTCAACAAAGAAACATACGAATATCTAGGCTTCCAACAAAGCACCAAACTCAACCACATTCACATCAAAACAGAGCTCAGAACCAAATTCGAAAACAGACTCACGAAACTTTTACAAACAAAACTCCACTCCAAAATTCTCACTAAAGTCCTCAACACGTTCGTTATACCTATACTCACATATTCATTTGGTATCATCAAATGGTCACAAACAGACATAGAAAACATTCACTCCAACGCACGCAAAGAAAGAATTACCATCAAGAAGATGGCAGGAGGAAGAGGAATCGTAGACGTCAGATCACTACACACAAAACAAATACAAGCACCTAGGAAATTTTTTCACAGCAAGCAAACCAGCTTCCACACAGCAACAGTGAAAGCAGACAACAACTACACACCTCTCGACTTATCCCGGACAGACCCCCTAGCAGACACACACAGTCACACCCAATTACAACAGGAAAAGATAAAAACGTGATCAGAAAAACACTCCACGGAAAACACAGATACCACATAGAACAAGACCACGTAAATAAAAAACAAACATACACCTGGTTACAAGATGGGCAGCTCCCCTTTTTACTTGCCATCCAAGATAAAGTCGCATTAACCAGAAACTACCAAAAGCGTATCATCAAAGACCCAACTATTACAAAAGACAGATGCAGAAAATGCCACCAACAGAAAGAAACGATCGAACACGTAACAAGCGGATGTAAAATATTAGCCGGAACGGAATTCACAGCCAGACATGACTCAGCTGCAAAAGTAGTTCACCAAGCACTAGCCACAACATACAACAAACTTATAGAACACAGATTCCTACTACAAATACACACCAACATCTATACTTGAAAATAATGATTACAAGCTCTACTGGGACATCAGTATCCATACAGATAAAACAGTCTCCGCCAATAGACCCGATATTACTTTTTAGTGCAAAAAAGGAAAAGTCACCTATCTAATTGACATAGCTGTCCCCAACGACACAAACATCCAAACGAAATACATAGAAAAAGTCTCCAAATACACAGACCTTGCAACAGAAATAAAAAGGCTATGGAAACAAGAAAAAGTCATCATTGTCCCCCTCATCATATCAGCCACAGGCCTTACACCAATACTTAGTACTTAGTACAATTAGGACTCAATACAAACATACACAGAAACATACAGAAGTCAGTGATTTTGAAAACATGTGACATTATCAGGTCATTCCTTAAAACACAATGGTAATAGCGTTTGTGCTGACTTGGCTTGGGCCTGTCAGCCGAACATGAAACCACATTGACCAAATGTGAGAAAAAAGAACTTTTTTGTGATCTATATAATATATATAAAACACAACGTCTCTCTGTCTGTCCGTTAGTATGCTTATCATTCGAGAACCACTTATATATATATATATATATATATATATATATATATATATATATATATATATATATATATATATATATATATATAAAAATAAAGAGAGAGAAAGCAAAAGTTGCCGTATCTAACAAAATCCTAAGCTATGAAACTAGTTGGGGAATATATATATATATATATATATATATATATATATATATATATATATATA
This sequence comes from Pachyrhynchus sulphureomaculatus, assembly GCA_019049505.1. Lineage (NCBI taxonomy): Eukaryota > Metazoa > Arthropoda > Insecta > Coleoptera > Curculionidae > Pachyrhynchus > Pachyrhynchus sulphureomaculatus. The sequence goes on along the minus strand of CM032453.1, from coordinate 102,452,096 downwards.
TATATATATATATATAAATATATAAAACGCAACGTCTCTCTGTCTGTCTGTTGGTCCGTTAGTGCGCTTAGCACTCAAGAACCACTTATCCAATTTATGTGTTTTTTTTATAAAATACAGATGTTCTCTGGCCAAGTTATAGGATATATTTTATTACGTTAGGTAACTTAAGGAATAAGCAGTGAGGATAATAGTGAATCAAGCCCTCGCGAGCCGAGCCGCGGGCACGGCTAGTTACTTATAAAATTACTTATATATCTCAAAGTCCAAAGCACTTAAAACATAAATGCATCTTGATGCAATTAAGTGCAACAACTGTCCACCAAAAATTTTTAGGTAAGAGTATACAAAATTTTAATTTTTATTTTTAGTTTTTACCTACCAGTTTTTTGTGTTTGCAAAAATGGTAACAAACAGAAATTTAAGTTCGGACAACTTTTTTCCAAGGACATAGATTTCTCAAAGTATAATTAATTTTATTAAGTAATACTAAAGGTAGATGTCAAAGGAGATACGGCCCTTTGAAATTTTTTATACTTTAACAGGTCTCTCTGAAATTCTCGAAACCCTTAAGCCACTTCCCCTTAACAATTTGTTTACATTTCTTTATTCAATAAAATTTTTCTTGATAATACAGATAATTTCTGTAGAAATACAATAACGTCCGTCGTAAAAAAGTGTCGTAAAATATGTTTAGACACCAGGACAACGTTGATGGATAACTGACATTCTCGCCAGTATCCCTATCTATTCTTGCTTTATTAACGGCCTGTCTGTTGTGTTCTGCTGAAGTTAAGCCGAACCACTGAGACAAATTTTGAAGACATGAGTTCCTTCTTCCGGGAGCTCACCTTCCATCCACTTTTCCTTGCAAAATAAGCTGAAGTTGATATTTATCGTTCTTCATTAGATGCCCAAAGTTTTCGAGTTTTCGTGAGTATGACTTGCTGTTGTTTTCCAATCCGTCTCAAGACCTCTTCGTTTCTTATCCTATCAACCCAGGATGTCCGAAGTCGGCGACAAACCCACATTTCATGAGTTGTTCTGTAACGGTCCATGCCTCAATTCGGTAGAAGAGAACGAGAAATAAATAGCATTTAACGAGTCTTAACTTTAGCCGCAAAGAGATATCACTATTCAAAAATATTTTCATCATCTGGAGAAAATTTACGCGGACCCTTCTGGGTTTCTTCTGGGTTTAACTTCCATTGACATATCCCACTGTCTGTAAATAAATGTCTCCATGTACGTGTATTTATCGGCGTGTTCTATATCGGATCAAACACTCGATAGGCATGCAGTTCTTACTAACCATCATCCACTTTGTTTTAGACACGTTTAAGCTCAACCCGTACCGCTCAGATACCGTCTATAATCTCCGTAAAAGATTCTGCAAGTCAGTGAGACTGATAGCCAAAATGACGGTGTCGACCGCATATCTGATGTTCAAGAGAACTTCTCTAAAGATAACTTCTAAAGATAGGTTAAAAAGCGTGGGTGAGAACACACAACTCTGACGAACTCCCTATTTAACATGTACTTTTTTTGATAGTGTTTATACTGGCAATTTGATTCCAATATAATAAAAAAAGCTGGCTTTAATTCTCACAGCCTTACTGTCGAGACTTACGTCGTTCAATACGTCGTTTTAATATTTTGACAAAGCATATATATATATATATTTTATATATATATATATTTATATATTATCGAAAGCTTTGGGAAAGTCTACAAAGCATATATATATATATATATATATATATATATATATATATATATAAATATATATATATATATATATATATATATATATATATATATATATATATATATATATATATATATATATATATATATGCGTCTCGACTCATATCTCTATATCGTTCTATGAAGACTTAAAGTGAAAAATGGCTCCTCTCGTTCCAAAAGCATTTTTAAAACCTAGCTGTTATTCCGATAATTGTACTTCACATTTAGCATTGATTCGATTATGAATGACTTTGGTGAAAATTTTCGTTATATAATTAATGAAACTAATCAATCCATACTGATTATCTCTCTAATGTAGTAAAAGATAATCTGTATTGAGACGAGAAGGTAAACGCTAAAAAAACTATCTCAGTTTTGGAGGTTGACAGGTGAATTGTAAACCATGTTACGGTAACAGCCACATATAGTCGCGGTCCTACTTTAATTAAAGCTAAATTTCGGCTAATGACAACCATTTAATAAAGTAGAGTGTTTCTATACACTTTTAGTATCATATTTAATATATCAGTGGAATATGAAGTCAATTCTTAATAAATTTCAAAGGATTCTTAGCCGACAAAATCTGAAGCTTTGGTGGTAATAATAATTCCATTAGACATCTTCGGTAAAAGACTGATACATATCTTTTATGTTTTATGTCAAACAATTAGGGCAAGCAGTAATTAATGTGGGAAAATGCGAGGGGCGGTCAGAAAATCGATGTGTGCTTAGTATGTCTTGCAACTTAGTATGTCACTAATTATATATATAATATATATATATATATATATATATATATATATATATATATATATATCATATATAGATATATATATATATATATATATATATATACATATATATATATATATATATATATACATATATATATATATATATATATATATATATATATATATATATGTAAAGTAAAGTTTGCGCCCTATTTGTTTATGAGTAATCGCCACAGTCAAGTCGAGTGTTGTACTGTAATTAAGTATCTCACAAAACAAGAAAAAACGCATCAATTATCCCAGAAAAAACATGTATTTTCAAGCATGGCAGAAAATCGAGACAAGAATATTCTCGCTGTCACTTCTTAAATCATTGAAAAAATGAAAGAATCTATACTGGAAGATGCTTAGAAACCACCATTTTGCGACTACCCAACAATCATCTTAGTATGTCATAACTCTGTGCTATATGAGAGCAAAAACACCAGCGAGTCATGGAATTAAAGCATTTTATGGAACTCTGTGAAGAAGATCTGGTCTAGATATGGAGCAAATTGCTACTATTGAGAAAACCTGAATCCAGAAATGAGTCTATGAAATAATATAACAAGTGCATGACACCGCCCAAGGTATCTCAATCGGCCGAAAAATAGACGAAAGGCAATGTTGCCTTTGCATGACAACGCACCCGCTCCCAGGAGTAATGTTGTGAAGATATCTCTTCACCTCATGGTCCGGACCGGCCCTCAGTGATAACTATTTGTTTCCAAATTTTAAAAATGAACTTAAGGGGAATACATTTCAAAACGATGAAGAAATCAAGGCATGGAGTTCGCAGTAATTTGACTTTGCAGATATATACAGTGAAGTCTGCTTATAACAAACCCGTTTATATATCGCACGAATTTCCGGTTTTTATCGGTTAAAAACTTCCGAACTATTTTATATTGCACGAAAAAACTTCCACAAGACCAATACAAATTTTTTCCGCGGTTATAACGAATTTCCGGATAAAGCCAACCAAATTTGAATGTTTTTTTGTCCGTTTTTATAACGAACTTGCCACTCCCTGTGCTCGATGTCGCGCTTTAGTTGTAAAAAAACTTTAGTTTGTAAGAAAATCGAGTCGAGTTTAGTCAAAAACGACAAGAATATCTTCCTATTACCGGCTATACTTTCAAGAGAAAGCTAGTGAATTGGGAAGGAAAATAGAGAACACCGAGTTTAACTGTTCTAGAAGTTGAATTGAATAATTTAAAAAGCGATATAATATTAGTGGGGTAAGATAGTAGAAACTGCAGGAGTGGCTATGCCTGTTGTTGATACGTGGTTGGCCAATATATGGCCGGAAATTCGAGAACGTTATAAATATGTGGACATTTTTAATGCGGATGAAACAGGTTTCTTTTACAAGATGACGCCTGATAAGGCATTAAAGTTTGCCGGAGAGAATCGTGCTGGTGGAAAATTATCAAAAGTAAGGATTACTGTGTTGGTAACGGTAACTGCAAATATGTCTGAAACAGAGAAAATAAAATTGTTCGTAAGAGGAAAGCCCGCCAATCTCAGGTGTTTTAAAAACAAACATTTACCAGTAAAAGTACAAATCAAACAGTAAAACCTGGATGACATCAGAAATTTTTAAAAACGAACTGATCGAATGGGACAAGGAATTAATATTCACAAACAGAAAAATATTACTTTTGATTGACAACTGTCCAGCGCACCCTGAAGTTGATATACAGCAAATATAATTGGTTTCTATGCCTCCAAACACAGCTCCAGCCTATGGATAAAGGTGTGATACATCCTTTAAAATGTCATTATAGAAAGATTTTACTTATGAATATGTTAGAGACAATCGAAAAAGGCAACATTTTTTCTGTAACTCTCTTGGACGCTATAAACTTTATCCATATGTCTTGGCAAAGAGTCAGTAGCGAAACCATTGCAAACTGTTTTAAGCATGGCGGATTTTTAAGGAAAGAGTGTAGATATGACTCAGATGATGAACTACCGTTGATTCAATGGATTGAAAAACATCGAGAAAATCCTACTGATTGTCTAGAATTTGTTTACGATGCTGACATTCAACAAAGTACAGTGGAAATCGAGATTAAATAGATGTTTAATCAATTTAATTTTGAAGAATATGTATATGCTGATAATGAATTAATGACGAGAGAAATATTAACTGATGATCTAATTGCGACATCAGTGACTTCTGGAAAGATTTTAAGCGATAATGTCGACGAAGACGAACTTGGAGAAGGAAATAATATTTATGTTCCATCCACTTAAAAAGTATAATCCGAACGAGACAACTCAAATTCATTTTGAGTGTGAATCCGAAAGGGTTTCAGGGAACCATAGCCAATATTGGAAGCTCCTATATAATTATGTTTATTATGTATATGAGCCGAATAATATATAATTATTTGTAACCATTATTTTTTATTTGCCCATGAAGACTGCTTGTACTGTTTTTTGGTCAGAATTAAAAAAGAAAAAGGAAATAATAAAAATTTACTCCGTTCCCATAAAACTTTATATGTCTGAGACAAAAATAAAATTATAGGAAATATCCCCTTTTAAATTTCATTACAATAAATCTTGTTCATATGATAATAATGTCAATAAAAGTAAATGGGTTTTATTGGAATCACGAACTTTAAAGAGACCCGCGACCTAGCCCTTAATCCCTTATCGACCCTAAAGAATTAAAATCTTCAGTTTTATTCCAGTGTATTTTCCGTAGGCATACAAATGCCTTCATTATAAAAGTCTATAAATATTCTTATTTAATAAGAATAAAGTTTAAAAAGTTAATAGGTATTTTGGTTCTTTGATAAGTATCAATATCCTTAGTTTCGCTTTTGTGTCATGTTTCTATCTCATCAACTTTTATGTAGCCTGGATAGTCTCTTTCTGTGAACCATAAGTTTATGACAATATGACGTATATAAATATGTAAATGTAGGATATCTTTGACTTTCATTGTATTGATTTAATATTATAGGTGACTTTTTATACACATTCGTCTTTTTAGCGAATTCTTAACCTCGTCATTTGTGTCCTGCCTTTTAACCAAAATAGGGTGAGTTTTTCTTGGTTTTATTGCTACACATATTCACGGATATTAGGTTTACTAACTATGAATAACTTTCTCTTTTTGTTTTATATAAGATTTATTATCTTCGGTCAACTAACATGTAACTGCAATTTGAAAAAATTAGCATGTTTCTTACTAAAAAATTTCATTTCTGTTCTATGTATAAACTAAAAAAAATTTTCAACGTCATGGCAAATAATAAAACTGGGGGGAGACAAATGCGTAATCCCTCATAACTATATTAAGAGCAATATTTTCGAAAAAAATGCTTCTAAAGACATGGTGAAAAATTATTGAATATGTTAATGCTACGATTGAAAAAAACCGACAAGACTTTATGGAAAGCATCATTCTGTAAATGTAAAACTCTTAATAGTACGAGTATACAGAGAGTAACGTGTATATTTAATTGATAACTTCTATAATTGTTTAAAATATTAATAATAGTTATTCAATTAACCATCAATCCCTTTGTGACGATGTTCTCGGCGACTCATATTTATGCCAATTTTTAATAGTTTAATGCTCCCAGAAAATAAAAATAAAATTTTACCAAGAGGTAGGGTAAATTGGGGAACATTTCTGCGGGGTACTAATCTCGACGGCCTGTTCGACCATTTCCTGCATTTCTCTATTTCTCCTGAAGTCAAATTAATTATTTAAAAGCCTTTCTTTGTACTTTGCTACATATTACTCCGTAAATGAAACATGTTAAGAATTTTGAAATAAGGGATATTAAGCTAATTATTAGATAATTTTCACACCTATCACAGTATATCTTTTTAGTGTTCCGTACGGAACACTTATAAAATTACTTCGGTGTCCGTCTGTCTGTCTGTCACATCCGATTTTCTCCGACACTATTTGACATAGAAAGTTGAAATTTGGCACTAATATAGAAATGGATGGCCTCATCAGAGCCGTGTCGTTTTGAAAGCTAAATTTTAATTTAAGCGGTTAGTTTTGAGGGGTGAAATCGGAAGTAAAAAAAAAAAAATTACCAGGTCATCGAGTGGAGTGTCAAATGTAAGCTTGTAAAATGACGAGTTCAAAAATAGATATAATGTAATACTTGCGCACACTTCTTGTATTATTTTTAAAAAAGTGCCAAAAATCGCTGCCCCCCCTTATTTCGAAAAATACTGATTAAAAAATTTTGAAAAAAATCTGGAATATTCTGTACAGGGTGTAGATCGAACGAAAATTATCACGAGTGCATTACCTTAATAATTAATGTGGTATATTAAAAAAAAAAACAGAAATTTCAAGGTCATCAGTTGTCAGTAAAGATCTCAACAACTCGACGTAACTAATTGCATGCGCAATTTTTAGCGTTCCGTGAGGAACACTTACGGGATCACCTCGGTGTCCGTCTGTCTGTCACCCGATTTTCTCAGAAACTATTTGACGTAGAAAATTGAAATTTGGCAAAATATACGAAATTGATAGCCCAATCAGAGCGGTGTAATTTTGAAAGTTACATTTTGATTTAAGGGGTTAACTTGTGGGGGCGAAGTGAATTTTTTTTTTTCTAAGGTCATCGAGTGGGTGTCAAATGAAAGTTTGTGAAAACACGAGTTCAAAAATATATATGATGTTATACTTGCGCAAACTTTTCCTCATATTACTTTTAAAAAGATGGCTAAAAATCTGCTAGCCCCCCCACCATCTCGAAAAACACTGATCAAAAAATTTTGAAAAAAATCTGTGATATTCTCCGTAAAGCGTAGATTGAGCGAAAATTATCACGAGTGCATTACGTTTGTTTTTATTTGGTTTAAAAAAAAACTGGTTGACTTGACAATATGGTGGAGGTTTTCTTGGGAAAGTTGTGAATTTGAACGGGGCTAAGAGCTGCGAAATATCAATACGTATTCATTGTAATCAGTGATATACTCATATTCTTTTCAGTACATTACTACCTTAAGCATTTAGCCAATCACAGATAAAATAAATTTCCATAAGGACTGATAGGTACCGAGACAAAATAATTTTATTTTATATATTTATTAAACATATTATAAATATTTAGGTAGTAAATATTTGTTCTAAACCTTTGACTACAAGGATGTCTCGCTTTTTATATATTCTTGGTAATTCTTATATTGAAGATGAATGGGTGACTGAATTTCATAGAACACTTCAGCAATAATGGTACGGAACAATAATTGTGCAAGTCAAACTTCCATTTGGCCGTTTTTTTTTAGGAAGGACTTCCCACCTCTACACACCAATCATTAAATAACAAATTGGATGTTAAGCGGATGTACAATAATTACAAATTTACTTTTATTATAATATATTTTTTTTGAGACAAGCGTTCGTAGGTCAAAATTTACACCTAGAAAGTTGGGTTTTGTTGCATAAATGTTTGAAGATATCCTATAAATTATGTGATTCTCGTCCTTATAATCCACGTAAATCTTAATTCTTTTGTAAATACTGAATTATTATTAGTAACGATAATTCAAGAGTAAAACTATTTATAACTAAAATTTTTAATATTTTCCTGTTATTTTATGCATCAGTCAGTCACGGAGGGAGGCATAAAATAACTACAAGGATGGCCTCTCGTTCGCAACGATATTCATATTGCCTATATTGCAAACATTTGTAACACTTAAATACCATTTATAAAAAAAAATAAAATAATTGTTAATTTCAATAGTATAAGATCGGCCAAATAATTTTTTTCTGTCTTTTTAAGATACGAAATTCCCGCCCCTAAAAGAATTGTTGAATCTCCTTAATGATTGTATATATTTGCTGTGTATATTATTAAATAACACCTGTATACATTTTTTCTATGTTAAAGTATTTTTCAAATCAAATCTTCTCTCTCTTTAATAAAATTAATGGTCTGTTATCGTGACACATTTTGCAGGTAAGTTTTTTTATTCTATTTGGTATCACACATATTTACTTATTTATTTATTTATTTATTTATTTATTTATTATCAACGGTAACACCATTTCTACAAAAAACATCGACAATATGCAAGAGAAAAAAAACAATGTGAATGAACAATATAATTAAAGCTAAATCTAAAACTAATAGGTCAGAATGCAGGGTATTACAATCTAAATTAATTATTCCAAAGGTAAACAGTACTAGACATATAATACCAATGGGAAACTACCCGAAAATTAAAAGAAACTCTATAGCAAGGTCAGTTGCTTGACCATATTTTTGAATCGGTGTACTGGGCCATCAATGGCAAATTATATTTATCAAAATTACGCTGCATTCTAAAGATTGTACTATGCAAGCCATAGTTTCTGGTGACATTGGCTGGGTAAAATAACGACCTGGCGCGGGTACGATGTACGGTATGAAAAGATAATTTACTAAGTAAGTACTTACAGTCAATATACCCATTTAGTAGCTTAAATAAGAAATGTAGTTCAGCTTGTATTCGTCTGTCCTGAAGACTGCACATATTTAACAATTTTTGTAACAGGTCGTAGTTGGTATGTCCCTCAGTTAAAACAATTTTTAGTTTAAAAAACAGATACGTAAGAATTTTTTTTGGACACTCTCCAACTGATTAATATGGACATTAAAGGAGACCACACCGGGCTTGCATACTCCAAAATCGGTCGAACGTACGAGCAATACAATAATTTAAACACATTACATGAAAAATGGACCCTAAACTATCAATAAAACCCAAACACCTACCGGCTCGCTGCACCTCACACTCATTTGATAGCCAATGAAAGATAAATAACAATCAAACATCACACCAAGATCCCTAATCTCATGTACCCGCTTTAAAATGGTTGTATTTATACTATAATCAAACTGCATAGGACTTTTTAATCTGGAAAATGATATACAGGAGCATTTATCAGTATTCAGACTTAAGCCGTTTAAAGTTGCCCATTGGAAAAATATGTCAACATCCGCTTGCAAAACAAGACTGTCCACAGGACTAGAAATAATTTTGAATAATTTTAGATCATCGGCAATATGAGAAAGGAAGTATTGGTCAGGAAATCCCTCAAGTCATTTACAAATAAGAGAAACAAAAGGGGACCGCAGTGAGAGCCCTGGAGAACGCCCGAGGATACTATACTTAGGTTAGAGATATAATTATTTATTCTTACACTTTGCTGACGGCACATTAAAAAACTCTCCAGCCAACGAAGAATGTGAATGCCGAACCCAAGCGACTCAAGTTTGCTCAACAATAACCGATGGTTCACTTTGTCGAACGCCTTGGAGAAGTCAGTATATATGGTATCAACCTGACAGCCCCTCTCAAATGCGCCCAACAGGTAATCCTCATATGTCAGAAGATTAGATACACAGGAGCGAGAACGCCGAAAGCCATACTGTTCATTCCATGATCACCCGCCTACAGTGCCAAGAAAGACAAGAAGTGACCAATGAGTCAGAAAGCTTTGGTATGGTCGACTGTATGCAGATACCCCTATAATTAGTCACGTCGCTACGACCACCAATTTAAAAATTGGGGTTATATAGGAAGTTTTCCAATAATCAGGAAATACTTCCAAATCCAATGAGAGATTGAACAAAGTGAAGTGGTTTGCTTAAGATGCACACACATTTCATTAATAATAGAGGCGGGACACCAGCAGGGCCACTTGAGGTTTTAGGCCTGAGCGACATTAGTTCATTAAAAATATCAATCAAACTAATAATCACGTTATTTAATGTTGTTAATTCAGTAAGGCTCGAGTAGTAGTCCGGTATTTCCAAAGGGGCATCCTCATACACACTCGAGAAATATTCAGCAAACAAATTAACCGTAAGATCACCACTACTGCTCGTCCTACCCCTAAATGTATGGAGTTAGGATACCCATTCGATCTTTTGCAGTTATTTACATGTTTCCAAAATTCTAACGGACTTCTGTTGAGATTGAATTCTATTCTATTTATGACTGATATATATATTCTATATATATATATATATATATATATATATATATATATATATATATATATATATATATATATATATATATATATATATATATATATATATATATATATATATATATATATTATATATATATCTATATATATATATATATATTATATATATATATATATATATATATGTATATAAGTATAAAGTTTCAGTAGGTGTCTAGCGTTTCGCCTACGATTATATGAGGCATCTTTGGGTATCTTTACCCTTCGAGATTAGATGACTGAATGAGCTCCAAGGAGCACAAGTCCAGTATTTATAACTGAGTATTGTTCATGGAATCGTGACCAAATATAATAATCGCTTTCTACATGTGATGCCGATCATAACCAGAATCTTTATTAACATCGTGAAGGTTTTTGAAAATTCGATTGATTCTCTAGAATTTCGTTTATAGAAATTGAAGATTTGGTTTCTCTTAAATTAATGGCATGTCCTTTAATGGATTAATTTTCAGCTAGGTCTGAAGGCACCATTTCATTTGATATGTATTTTGAGTGTAAATTTTATATTTGAATGTGATGATTCTAGTCGAAGAAATTATCTTGCTGTAAAGTGTCGATTAGAGAACTACCACCTAACCAATCCGACGCTATTCGGTATGGAACAACCCAGATTATGAAACACACCCAACCATCAAGGCCAAACCTAACAGCAGGTCAAAAAATTACCTAAAAGAACTTAACAACAACGTGTCAATACTGGTTATTTCAGCAAACAAGGGCAAACGCAACAGTTGTCATGGATAAAGACAAATATGTGGAGAAGTGCAATAAACTACTGACAGCACCTATAGGTTTATTCAATTCTACCCAACTCGGATAATCCAGACGCGAATTACAAACTTAGTAAGCGCCTCTAGTTTATCTTCTAGAGGAATAAATCCATCAACCCGAGCAACTTGAATATGCATCGATTTTACGGACTTTCAAAAGTTCATACGACCCGTATACTACTTCGTTCAATCATTAGTGCAATAGATTCTTCGACATACAAATTAGGTAATATAATATTTTAAGTCCTCTTACAAGAAACGAATCAGTTATTAAAAACGCACAACCTTCTATTGAAAGGTTACAATTATAAAGTTGTGCCCTGGAGATACGCTGGTCAATTGTAACGTTGAGTCATTATATAGAAATGTTCCAATTAACGATTCGGTTTTTAGAATATGAGACATTTCAGCAAAATACATCGATTCATCTTTGATAGATTTAATAAATACTTGTTTATAGTCTGTATATTTCATTTTCTAAGGCACAGTTTATGGAGACTCTTCAGGTGTAGCGGTAGATTCTCTACTGTAGTTTATTTTATATTTTCACGGTAGCCTTTGAAGCAAATCTCTAAACCTCTAAAATCAAACTATCAGTGCAGATATGTTATCTGACCTCATGGCAAAGAAAACCTGAAAGCTTTTTTGAACAACCTCAATGAACAATATTTAAACTTAAAATTTACAATGAAAATTGGGTCGAATGGTGCCCTTCCTGTTCTAGATATACTGGTACAAAAAATAACGGCATTTGGGACATTCAGTTTACAGAAAGTCAATTTGACACGGTCTCAGTATAGGTAAAAATTTTCATAATTCCAACCTTTTTACGTGGCAGCAAAATAAAACGAAATATATTACCGTACCATATAAACAAAATATAGCAGGACACTCAATAAGGTACAGCTTGGCCAAAAGTATTAGGCAGCCCTAATGAACAAGTGAAACTCATAATATATTAAAAAAAGGACTAATTGTTTTTAACAATACTATAGACGGCGCTGTCAAAAGCTAACTTAAACAATAGACAATCTCTTTTACAGGTCCATAAAACACCTGGCCCACAAAATTGCGATAATGAGGTTTTTTGAAAAATATTTTCAATGTTTTATTAGTCTCCTTTTACTACTTGTAGTGTCAAGAAGCTTCCGTGCGTGTTTTATTTGTGAACTGGACATTCTTATATTTGAGAAATGCCTAAGAAAAGTGAGCTTGGTATCGAAAAACGAATTAAAATTCAAACCCTCCATGAACAAGGCAAGTCTCAAGTAGAAATAACCAAGTTAGTGAAATGTTCTCGGTGCACAGTGCAATGTGCTATTAAAAGGTTTGTGGAGACTGGCTCCCATGCCAACAAAATGAGAACGGGCAGAAAACGTAAGACTAATGAGCGACAGGACAGAAAACTCATCCGCGAGTCTATTAAAAATCGAAAAAAAAAAACATCATCTGAGCTCGCTGCAACTCTGTCGAAAGAGATTGGGATGCCCATTAGTTCTCGAACGGCAAGTAGAAGACTGACAGAAGCTGGATTAAGAGGGTGCAAAGCTAGAAAGAAGCCTTGGCTTTCAGAAACCAATAGGAAGAAACGCTTAGAGTGGGCTCTGAAGCACCAACATTTTAGCGAAGAGGATTGGTCGAATATTGTATGGTCCGACGAATCCAACTTTGAGGTAAGTTTTTATATGATTTATTTTAGCAAATAACTACATACAATTACTTTTGATTTAATCCGTTTTAGTCAAAATAATAACTATTTTTCTAATTGAGTATTTTTCTATTCTTACAGCTATTCGGAACATCAGGTGTGACATTCGTGAGGCGGCGGGTCGGCGAGGAATACCATCCAGATTGCGTGGTACCTACTTGAAAACACGGAGGAGGCAGCATTATGATCTGAGGCTGCATGGCTGCTAAAGGTGTCGGCGAAATGTTCGTTTCTGAAGGCCGCATGAACAGCCAAAAGTACATAAAGATACTAGAAACTGTACTGATGCCTTCGCTAAGGCGCATTTTTGGCGACACTAATTTAGACGACATCAAATTCCAGCAAGATAATGCACCTTGTCATAAATCAGCGGCTACGATGCGCTGGTTTAGAAACAATAGCATTGTCTTGTTGGATTGGCCGGCGCAGTCTCCAGATTTAAACCCTATCGAGCATCTTTGGGGTATTCTGAAGCGCAAGATACGGGAGCATAGCATAACATCAAAAGCAGCGCTAAAAAGCGCTTTGATGGATGAGCGGGATGCCATAAGTACAAATGAATGTACTAGGCTTGTACGGAGCATGCCCCAAAGAATTGCTGCTGTAATTAAAGCTAAGGGCGGAAACACCAAATATTAATTTATTTTATAATTTTACCTCAAAATACGATTTTACAAAACATACGAATTTAATTTTTTTACCCTGCAACACAAGAAATAAGGTAAATTGTAGGGTGCCTAATACTTTTGGTCAAAGCTGTATTTAATAAGGTACTACGTTAGTCTATAAGTTATCAGACAACTTGAAAAAAGAAGTCCGAAAGACAAAATCCACGAACAAAAAAAAAGTCAAATATATGAGAATAGTTGTAATGATTGTGACAAAAAACTATGTTGGACAAATTATATGGTCGATTCAAACATTTAAAGAACATTCAGCCCAATTGAAGTACGGTAGATCAGAAAAATAAAGCATTTTCGAACATGTCCTTGAACATATTGGGTGATTGCAAAAGTTCGTGCCCGATGCAGAAGCATGCACTTGTGACTGTGCTGAAGTTTCTTTTATAATCATATTATTAACTGACAGTGATCTAAATAACCTTAAAAAAAGTTTATTTAAATTAATTTGTATGCAAGGTTAATATTCAAAATGGAAAAAAGTTACATTTTCGTCATGTTATGTTGTATAAATTTAAAACGGCAGTTAGTGTTGGAACTGCAACAAAAAATATTCAAGACGTTTATTTGGATTTTGCTTCTGCTCTTAGGGCAGTTAAAAAATAGTTTGGTCGATTTCGAAATGATGACTTCAATCTAAACGATAAATTTCGCTCTGGGTAATCTCCCGGCGTTGATAATGACTTTATCCGTGACTTAGTGAACAATAATCCACAAATGATCACTGGAGAGATTGCTGAGAGACTAAATGTTGACGATTCGACTGCATTTCGTCATTTAAAGCAACTTGGATACACTTCAAAACTAAATATATGAGTTCGCACGTTTTGACAGAACGGAACAAACTAAACTGTGTTTCCACAGCCATTTCTCTCCTCGCCCGTCAACAAAACGAGCCTTTCTGCGAGCAAGTCATAATTGGAGGGAAAAATTGGTTATGTATAACAACATAAGAAGAAAAAGAAACTGGAAGCATGGAAGTGAAAGAGCAGAATCTATGGCAAAGCCTGAAATGCATCCAATGTATCTGGTAGAATTGGAGAAGAATCATTTTTTACGACCTTCTTCCACGTGGCCAAACAGTAACTGCCAAGAAGTATGTGAGCAACTCACCCAACTCAATGCTGAAATCCAAGCAAAACATTCAAATTTAGTCAATCGAAAAGGCATCATCTTTCACCATGACAATGCTAGACCACATATCGCTCAACATACACTGCAAAAACTTAGGGAGTTAAAGTAGGAAATCCTCCAGCACCCGCCATATTCTCCTGACTTTGCCCCTTCAGATGTTCATCTGTTTCGTTCTCTGCAAAATAATTTGAATGGCAAAAAAATTTGATTCTATGGAAGAAGTCAAAAATTAGTTTACGACTTCCTTTGAAGAGAAACTAGGCAGTTTCTGCAAAGAATGAATTCAAAAACTTGTAAAACGATAGGAGACAGTTATAGAAAATAATGAAGAGTACATTACTGATTAGTAAATGCTATTTTTTATGAAAAAGTGTCGTATTTAATTTGGTTTCTAATCGGACACGAACTTTTGCAAATACCCAATAGTTAGTAATATTAGATAATATAAGGCTAATTAAAAATATATTTAATAGAAAATTATTAAAATCATACGAACATAGTCCAAATAAGGATAAAGAACATATTTCTTATAGTCCTCCGTACTTGACCGTAAAAAGATCTAGTTTTTAATTTTAGATTTAGTCAAACATGATTCCTGATAAAGCTAACGAGATTAGCGAAATATGCGTCCAGTGCAAAAATAAAGTGTTTGGTGTAGTAGTGAGAACTGTTGTGCCATGTCATTGTGTAACATGTTCCAAAATCCAAAAGTAGTATATTGTTTTATTGCACTAGCGATGATTTCTGTTGTTTGCTCTTCTACTAGTAAAGTTGTTTTTTTACATATATTAAATAATACAGTCATTATTATGTACATTGCCATTATATAATTGTGTTGGAAAACAATTTATTAGTGAATTTCTAGTCAATCACTGAAGTATCAAAAAATAGGAAAGTGAATTGATAAATCTGGTAAATATCTAGGAAATGGCAGGAAATTTTCTTAAGCGGCATGACTGTAGGTAAATGTGGTTCTTTAACAGTTGTGTTTAAAGTTTCAAACAGATGCAATGCGCATATGTTTGGGCAGCTATCGTAACTGATTGGTATTACACGTTTCGTAGAAATGGATAAAGCCGAGTATCGCATAAAAGTTCATGGGGACTCTGCACCAGCACTCAAGACTATTTATTACTGGATAAATGAATTTAAACGTGATCGTACAAGCACTCGAAATACTGCACATTCAGGACGCCCGATAAAATTCATGGTGTCCTGCTGGCAAATAGTCCAATTAAGCTTCGTAAGATTGTTGAGATGGTGAGCATCTCATATGAACGGGTGCATAATATTCTGCATGGAGTTGTAAGAGTGAAAAAGCTGAGTGCGCGATGGATGCCGAGTTTTTTGACTCCAGACCAACAACGCACGAGATAGGACATTTTAAAATTGCGTTTGGAAAAGTTGCAGCGTAATCGAAGGAACTCTGGCGTCGTTTTTTGACTGTAGGCAAAACGTGGATTTACTATTACACCCTGAAAATAAAACGGCAGTCGAAACAGTTGGTTGGCGAAGGTAAAAATGCACAGAATGAGCGAAAACACTTTCATCGGTGGGAAAAGTAATGGCAACTGTTTTCTGATCAAGATTAGCTATTTGATAAAGGGTGAAACAGTGAGTGGCTTTTATTACGCAACTGTATTAAACCGTTTGCATAGTAAGCTGAAGCAGAAGCGACCAGGATTAGCGTGTAAAATAGTGCTCCTTCACCAGGACAATGTGCCAGCTTACAGGCCGTCACACATCAGGCTTCGATATAGTTCTCCACCCACCCTATTCGTCAGATTTGGCCCTAATTGACTTTTTAGTGTTCCATACAGAAACCGATTTTTTCTGTCTGTCTGTCTGTCACCGAAACTATTTGACATAGAAAGTTGAAATTTGGTACTAACATAGAAGTAATGGCCTCATCAAAGCCGTGTAGTTTTGAAAGTAAAATTTTGACTTAAGGGGTTAGTTTTGGGGGGGGTCATCCAGTGGAGTGTCAAATGAAAGCTTGTAAAAAGACGAGTTCAGAAATATATAATATAATACTGGCGCACACTTTTCTTTGTATTATTTTTAAAACATCGGGAAAAATCGCTGTCCTCCCCCTTATCTCGAAAAGTACTGATCAAAAAATTTTGAAAAAATTCTAGAATATTCTCCACAGGACGTAGATTGAAGGAAAATTATCATGAGTGCATTACCTTTAATAATTTATCTGGTATATAAAAAAAAACAAAAATTTCAAGGGCATTAGTTTTCAGTAAAGATCGAAACACACTTTATTGAAAACTCATTTTGGGTGTGTTTTATGAAGTCACTGATCATTTTATACCTCCATAACAAAAATTTTTTATGTTAAAAGTAATCAACGTACGAAACACTAATTGCGCAAGTTCAACTTGCACTTGACCGGTTATTCGTTCTTTAATCTTAAGAATTAGCCTGGAGGAACAAATTGTCATCGAATTGCAATCGAACGGTTTGGCATTCGCACAATTTTATAAACCTAAAAGTTACAAAGCTAAGGAATTTTGACATGGCAATGCCAGTTGATTCGTGGAAATTGTTGATTTTATTAATTTTCTTATATAAATTAAACTGTAGCAAAAGTATTCTATCCAATCGGCAGTAATTGCTATTACTCTTTATTGAATAATATATATTATTATATAATATTGTTGATTGCCTGGAAATATGGCTTTAAGTGTTTTAATTAAAATTCGGTTATGATAATTAATATTTTAACATGTTTTATTTAACAGAACTCTTATTCTGTCCCTTTTGGCTAATTGTTACATAAGTATGAAAATATTTTCAAGTAATGGTAAGAGGTAAATGGACTTCACAGTTTATAGTATAACTAAAATTCGGACATGTTACAGAGTAGCGCTGCTATACGTTTGGAATTGTTATAATAATATGATACTCGTGAATTGCCTCTATCTACAATGTAGAAAAACGGAACAATATTATGTAGTATGTATAGAACGCGAAATAGTATCAACTCACGTGGAAGGTGGTGATAGGCACAATCCAAAAATGTTACATAATAAGCATCAACTTGCTATCCCGTTCAGTTTGTTCTGTATGCAGGTTTGCGTAAATGTCTAATTGTCTCTTTAAGATTTTAGCAATAGATACGAGAAAAGAGCAACGCGCGTGTGTATGAATTATTGTTTTAAACTCGAGAATAGTGCTACTAACACGTATTATATGATTCGGAAAGCATTTGAGGACGATGCTCTGAGCCTTACACAAATTTCGAGTGGTTCTCGCAATTTAAGGACAGCCGAACTTCGGTAAAACACGACGAATGTTCTAGAAGAACTTCGACGGTAACCACGCCATTGTTTCTTTCGATATATGCATTCAGAATTTGTCCCGCAGGGGCAGACGATGAATTAGACATTCTATTACGACGTTCTGAAACGCCCTCACTAGGATATTCAAAAAAAACGCTAACGCTTTGGAGCGAGAAGAGTTTTTCCTGCATCACAACAAAGCACCGGCCCATAGTTCGTTCTGTACAAAACAATTTTTAGCGAAGAATTTCCCGACTGTCATCCCCCACCCCTGATTTGGTGCCCTGTGACTTCGAACTCTCCCCCATAAGAAGACGAAGTTAAAGGGTTGCAGCTTCGAGACGGTAGAAGGGATACAACGTGGCCTTCCTAAAAATATTTGACTAGTGGGAAAACGTTCAGATCGGTGCAGTCTGGTCCAGAGGGGGACTACTTTGAAGGTAAAAGGAGTCACGAAACTTTTAGATTGCGTAAATACCTACCTGCGCTAACATTGTTCTTCATTCTTCTCAACACTGGTCCAATGTAACCTAAGAATACTTGCTTTTTCACACAGTTTATAACATGAACTGATAATTGTAGAATATTGTTGGAATTTTAATTTTCTAATAGTCTATATACATATTTTTCAGTTTCTTTTCAACAATCAAGTATCCATGCAGTGAGAAGTTTTTCAGCAAGCTTTCCAGCTCGCCGAGGATCGATGGCAACAACGCTAACTTTAGGAAATTCTAACAACACCACAGGATCCTCAAAAAATGCTTCAAGCACACCAAAGTCTCAAGAAAAAAGAGGAACGAACCCAAATTCACCCGACGCCAACGAAAGGGTTTCCAAAAGAAGATTGGTCAGAAGTAACACACAAGAAGCGAAATCTAGGTAACTATAAAATTTTATTTTAAAATCGACTGTACAATCCGGTGGCGTGTACTTTAATAGGGCAGCCTCTTTATATTCTACAAAATTGGGTATAGTGGAGCTTAAATATACTCTACTCAGTATATATCACCCTTACACCAAACATTTTATTTTTGCGCTCGATACGCGTTTCGCTAACCGTGTTAGCTTCATCGGGAGCGATGATTGACTGTCATCATCGCTCCTGATAAAGCTAACGTGGTAAGCGAAACGCGCAGAGTGCAAATATAAAGTGTTTATTGTAGTGGTGATATATACTGAGTAGTATCATTATGCCAAAGATTCCACATTCCCACTTAAACATACTATTTTTTATTCCAATTTCTAATACTCTCTTAAAACTAAGTAATTTTTTTTTCCTGCAGCGCCTTTTTAATCTCTGCACCGCCCATCTGCATATTGTTTTCTTTATACAGTCGGTCAAGTAAACACGTGTCCGCAATAATTCATTTTTGGTAGATATGATTCTAGCGATTCAACAAAAAATCGGTAGAGGTAACCTTTGTCCACAACGCATTTTAGTAAAAGCATCAGTCGATTCCGAACTTTCAGACTTCGAAATCACGCAAAATCCAAAATGTATCACTTGTTTGCGCCTCGGTACCAGGCTGTCCTTCTTTGTTCCCAGGCAAAGGGGTCTAAAATGACACATTTCAAGGCCGCTAAATATATTAAAAAGTCGGTATCGTTTGTGAAGAAGTGGGTAAATCATTTTAAGGAGACGAAAAATGTCATCGACTTGCCTACAATAAGATACTAGAGTGGCCAACCCTATTAAAAACGTTTAGTCCCTTGTAAAGAGAAAGCTCAGAGGAAAGACTCTGAGGACTTTGATTCAGTTGTCTCGCGAGATTCGAAAAATTTGGAGATCAATGCCGCGCGGATATGCAGAAAATCTCGTCGACAACATACCTCGAAGATGTTATGAGATTATTGATGCAGGAGGCGATTGAACAAATTACTAAGATAATTGCGCCGTTGTTAGCACACCAAAGAATACATTAATGGCACAAAATTTTCACGAAACACATTTTTTCAAGAATGCATTCTTAATGTAGATGTGCAGGTTTATTTTGAAAGCGTAATTCTTTAACGCATCAGTAATTAGGGAATGAAATCCTATCTGAAACCTCGAAACTATGGGATTCTGTAAGATTTACTACCAAAAAGGTCATGTTTAATGTCAAATATGTGCTGCTAGCCTATGGAACTGAAAGGAAAATTTTGAAATTTGATTTTTTATAATTCCAAGATTTTCACAAATTTACAGACTAAAGTTTTATATTATTTTGTTATTATATTTTGCGGTGCTTTTAAAAAGAGAAATCGTTTTTGAAATTCGAAAAATTAATTTTTACGTCTATATAGCGAATGACCTTTTGAAATTAGTTTATGAGTTGTTTCTTTAAGTAAATATTGACCTGTAATATATCACTGCAAAAAGAAATTAAATCACCGTTTCAAACAGAACTCGTAGCCATAATTTAATCTAATAAAAGCTATGATTAAAAACATAAAAACTATCGAACAATTCGCAATTTTGTCCTGGTTATCTTTTTTTAACGATATAAATTATTATTGGAACTTGTAATTAAGATGTTTTAAAATGATTTATTTTCATAAGAAAATGAAAATACATACAATAATAGAAGTAGGTAAATGTGACAACCGACTTCATTAAAAAGACCGCATGTCAATTTCTCATGAACAAATATTGATAAAATATGATTTATTGTAAAATTACACAACATATTTTGGCAAATAGAAGAGAAGTCTAAATAAAAACTAAAACAATTTATTACTAATATGATGAGATCGTCTTAAAATATATTTCCTATTTGGTTATGTTCTTCTACAGTTCCATTCATTTTTAGTCAAGGTCGCTTATATTTGTTCTGCGACGCAAGCTGAAATGTATTGCCTTTTATGGGCATCTTCATAAATTTTATATTGTATGTTTGCAATAGTACTCTCAGGCTATCAAATCAATATAGTCATCCGAGAAGACGATTAGTTTTTTATATTCACTAGCTAAAAACGATAAAACGTCAACTTTTAGTTCAGTGGAAAATATTAATTTTCCGGCCAAAAATAATCAAATGCTTAAAAAATTAATTATTTCGGTTAAACGGGATTTTTTAGTAAAGAATGCATTTTCCTTTAAAATTACCAGCAAAAAAAAAATTTAAAAGCCTGGGTTTAAAGGGTAAAGTTATTATCCATGAATTATTACAACTTTCCTTAATGGTATGTAATGTTTACATTATAAAGTATTTCAATCAGTGGATAGTCCATTTCAATCCACATGAACTGCGCCATCTCAGCCGACGTCATAGTTTGAAGCTATCTACGAAGAAATTTAAGTGTTTAGTTTTGACAGTGCTTTTAGCAATTAATTTAATCCTTAAGAAGGTAAGTTTTTTTTTATTATTTTTTACTAATTATTATTTGATTTAAATTACTAGCTGAGCTTGATATACTTGATGGAACTATAAAAAGGAAATATCTCCACACTTCAAAGACCATATTACGAAAATTATTTATTAGAATAAGGCTAGTTTCCACATTTATTAATTTTGTCAAACCTTTCTTTGCAAACTTAAATAAGATTTGGTTGAGGACCATATAATATTGAAATAGATGAGTTTTAGGTAGGTTTATATATGTCTTTTAATTGTGTGTACAATTTTATGGTAATAAAGAACTTTTCCATTACTTCTAGTTTAATCTAATTTTCCCATTCCTTTTTTTAGATTACATAATAAAACGTAATTTTTATATTCTAAACGTAAAATATTTATGTGAATAATGGAATTTTATGTAATTTCATTACATATTTTGACCATAAATCTGTGTATTCTGGTTTATATAATATTTTGGGTATACTTATATCATAGACTACTAACTTCTAATATGCATGTAATTATTTTTCATAACGGACAAACAAATATATATATATATATATATATATATATATATATATATATATATATATATATATATATATATATACATCTGGGCAAGAAGTTTTAACATTATGAGCAATAGTCCTTATAACGCACCTTAAATAGCAACAATTGCATTGAATATAACGTTTTCTATCCGAAGAAATTATTTTTTAGACGCGTAAAAAGATTTCTGAAACATGGTGCGCTTTTTCGAGGAGGTGTTACGAGATGAGAGACCAAAGTGATGGACAACAAGATGAGGGCCCTGATATAATGAAATCTGAAGTCGTACATGATATAAAATTGGCCAAACCGTAAAAATCTGTTGGACCCGATGGCATTCCCTCTGAGCTTCTAAAGATAATCGAAGAAGATAATATTCAGTTACTCGTAAAACGGTTCAATGACATTTATACCACCGGCGAATTTCCTGACGACTGGCTAAAATCAGTGTTCGTACCCATTCCGAAATAGCTGTAATGATAAGCTTGCTGTATTCTACCTTGAAAGTACTCCTTAGAATCATTCATGGCAGAATCAAAAGAAGGTGCGAAGAAGATCTGGACAACTCACAATTCAGACTCTGAAATAATCTTGGAACACGAGAGACACTCTTTGTTTTGAACGTTCTGCTCCAGAAGTGCAAAAATCAACGCTGGGATGTGTTTGCTTTCAATAGGGTAAAGCATATACAATTAATCGAAATACTACAGAACACAGGAGTTGACAACAGAAACATCCTCATAATCAGGAATCTGAATTGGAGACAAACGTCAACGGTGAACTTTGTGAAATCAGGTCAGAAGATACTGCCATCCAACGAGGAGTGAGACAAGGCTGCATACTTTCGTCATTAGTGTTTAACCTTTACTCCAACAAAATATTCAAAATAGCTTTATATGAAGTACTATATGGAGTGAAGGTGAATAGAGGGTTCATTAACCCAGTCAGATATGCGGACGATACTGTTATCTTGAGTGACAGGATTGAAGACCTTCAACGCTTGTTAGATAGAGTTGGGCAGGCAGGGGCGGATATGGGCCTTAACATCAATATATCTAAAACCAAATTCATAGTCTTCAGCCGGCAACAATATGCAGATGTTGATCTCCATCTCAAAGGTCAAGCGATAGAGAGAGTTTAACATTTTAAATACCTTGGAGGATACATTACTGACCTGTTAGACCCTGACAAACAAATTAAGTGCAGAATAGAAGCAGCCAGAACAACCTTCATTAAAATAAAGTGTCTCTTTTGCAATGCTAGCATTAATCTGAAACTGTGTCAGAAAATGCTAAAATGCTATTTGGTGGGATTTGTTGTACTGCACTGAGGTATGGACATTAAAGGTTGCGACAGTTAACCGCTTAGAGGCTTTCGAGATGTGGCTGCATACAAGGATTCTCTGTATTCTGTAGACAGCTTATGTCACCAATCAGGAAGGACTACAAAGAGCTGTTATCAACAGTAAAGTGCAGAAAACTGGAGTATTTGGGACATGTTCTCCGTGGCAAACATTATGAGTTATTGCAGCTCATAATGAGGGGAAAGATTGGGGGCAGGCGCGGCATGGTAGGAACCAAGCTTCTTGGCTGAGAAACATACGAAATTGGACGGGAATTCATAGCGTCAAAGAGTTAATCCGAGTCGCAGGGAACAGGAATGCATATGCCAGAGTGAAAACCAACGCAGCGGGACCTGATATGGCACATATAAAAAGAAATTCACTTCACAAGTAGTATTGGTTGCAGAAGCGAGAAGCTTTATGTGGAAAATTCTTGCGCCAGATGTATGCCATGAGTGAGGCTGTTAAAATAACAAATCTAATTAAAGGCCAAAATAAAACTTTGACTCATCGTAAATTTAGCGATATTTTAACAGAAAATAATGATTCAGCGTATGGAGATTTGCTTTTACACTCAGAAATCAAATGGTTAAGTGCTGGTCAATGCTTGCAGCGTTTTCTTACTTTACGAAAAGAAATACCTCTATTCCTGAAAAATGAAATAAAATCTGATACGACCGAATTAGAAACCAAAATACAAGATCCTAAATTCCTCGCTGATCTCGCGTTTTCAACCGACATGGAAAGAAGACCTGAACGATTTGAATTTAAAATTACAAGGCAAACAACACAACATAGCGAAATGTGAATAAGTTTAAAAGTAAACTGAAATTCTTCAAAATGTCACTACAACAGAAAGATTTTTCCTTTTTTTCAAGTTACAAAGAGAATTACATTGAGATGGGAAATTTCGAAGGATCCAACTTTTCTAACCACATTAAGTACATTGACGAGATAATTTTTAAGTTTGAGCAGATCTAAATGCAGGTCGCCACTATCCGATAAGTTACTTGTTCACGCACTGCGTTTGGCAACAAGTAATATTGAAGTTGATATTGACAGAATTGTAAAAGAAAAATGAATGAAAAAAACAATAAAAAAATTATATGAATAATATCCCCTGTATTTTTTTTATTTGATTTTAATTGAAGACTGATAATATTTAGTTTCTACTGCCCGCCAGTCCATGTCTTAATTTATATTGGCCCGTAAACGTCTCCGGCCTGGACAGCCCTGTTCTATATTATTCAAACATTCGCTCCTTGTATTGGGTATATTTCTTTTTTTAACAAATTTATTTTGATTAAACAGATATCGTGACGTGTAAAGGTTAACTGCTGATAATAAGAGGTGAGATTTTTAAACACTTTCTCTCGTGCCGGAGTCCTTACAATATTAAGGTGTATTTTTTTTTAATTGAAGACTGATAACAACTTCTTCTTAGTATGCCTTATTTTCTAAGGACGTTGGCGATCACATTTGCCATTCTAATTTTATCTATTGCCGCTCTAAACAGTTCAGTAGATGTCATGTTTGTTTACTGCCGTAAGCTTTTTAACCAGATGTTGCGGCGCCTTCCTGGTCTTCGCCTACCGATTATTTTTCCTTCAATTATAAGTTGCAGGAGCTCATACTTTTGGCTTCTCATGATAGGGCCAAAGTAAGTGCTTTTTCTTTCTTTAACAGCTGGAATCAACTCTCGTTCTTGTCCCATTCGATCAAGTATTTCCACGTTTGTGGTATGCGCTATCCAAGGAACACGCAGCATTCGGCGATAAAACCACATCTCGAATGACTCAATTCTTTGTTGTGTTGTCTCTGTAATTGTTGCAGCTTCTATACCGCATAACATGACCGAGAACACGTAGTATCTTAAACTCTTGTTCTTGTTTTTAAGTTTAGTTGGCAGTTACAGAGTATGCTGCGCATTTGATTAAAGGAGCTTCGTGCTTTTTCAATTCTTGAGCGTATTTCAATTGAGTGGTCCCAATCTTTACTAATTACGCATCCTAAGTACGTTATTTTTATTACCCTTTCAACTGTTTGTTGATGTTTGTATTAGGATGCTTACTGACCACCATTGTTTTTGTTTTGTTCGTGTTCAGTTTCATTCCATATTCCTCACATGCATCAACAATTCCATTCATAAGTCTTTGTAGACCTTCTTCACTCTCCGCTAGAATGACAGTATTTCACACACACACACACATTAATTGTAATTCCATCTTTTTTTTATCAGAAAGTGATTTATTGAAGATTTCCTCCGAATAGACACTGAATAACAGAGGTGACAAAATACAACTCTGGCGTACGTTTTTCTTTTTTTTCTTTTTTTTATTTCCTTGGACATGTGATTCTCAACTTTTATTTTGGCAGTTTCGTTCCAGTATAAACTTGCTATTATTTGTAAGTTTTTATCATCAATGTTACACGATTGTAGTATTTCCATCAATTTCTCATGATTTACTATATCAAAGGCTTTTTGGAAATCTATGAAGCATAAATAAACATTAGAGTTAACACCCCTACATCTTTCAATCAGAACGCGGATGGAGAATAGTGCATCTCTCGTTCCTAGTCCGTTCCTAAAGGCGAACTGTATTTGTCCAGTACGTTCATCTAGTTTTTTGTATACCCTTTGGTGGATTATTTTAAGGCAGAGTTTCAAGATGTGGTCCATTAGACTTATTGCGGTATTCCACGCACTTTCTAGGGTTATTCTTTTTTGGCAATGGTATAAATATCACCTGTGTGTATACGCTGTTGGAGAGGTCCTGTATAATGTCCATATGTTTTTCAAGAAATATTTTAGTGATTTCTGTAGATATATTATCTTCTCCTACTGCCTGCTTGTTTTTAAGCTGATTTGCTGCTGCTAATATTTCGTCTTTATTTATGGGGGGGCCCGTTGAATTAAGCTTATTTGTATTATGTTGTCTATTTGTGTCACTATACATTTCTCCTACATATTCTTCCCATCTATCTATTCTTTCTTGTATGTTTAGTAGTAGTTTAACTTCTTTGTCCTCTATTATGGTACTTGTAGTTACCTTTGTAACCTTAGTCCAGCAGCGTCTTTGATTTTCTTATGCAAATCAAATGTGTCGTATTTCTTTTCTAATGCTTCTATTTCTGTGCATTGTGCATTTAGTCCCATGTCTTTAGCCTCCTTTATCTTTCTTTTTATTAGGTTGTGCGTTTCTTTGTATTTTATATTATTGTTGTTCTTATACTTTCTTCTTACTTCCGTCATATCCAATATTTCCTCCGTCATTGTTTCTTTTTGGTTGTATTTTGTTTCAGGTACTTTTCCATTACTTCTTCTAGTGTTTCTCTGATGTGGTGCCATTTTTCTTCCAGTGTCCGATGAATTCCCAGCTTGTTTCTATCCAGATTTCCACCAATCTCCTCATGAATTCTCTTCTTTCTGACTTCTTCTTTTAAGTTTGTCGATGTTAATATTTGTTGTTGTTTGTTCATGTTTTAACTTTTTTAGTCTAATCTTGATAGTTGTAAGCAGCAAATTATGGTTTGTAGGTATATCTGCTCCAGGATAGGTTTTTGGGCAGATTTGACTATATTTCGTTGCCTTCTATTGATGGTTATATAGTCTATTTGATTTCGGATGATTTTGTTATCTTTTTTAAGTAAGTGTTCATAATAGAGAGGTGCTTTTCTCTGCAGAACTGGTCAGTCTTTGACTTCTATCATTACGTTTACCCAAGCCACAATTCCCCACAATAACCTGTTCTTTTTTATCTCCTACTCTGACATTTAAATTCCCCATTATCATGTTTATCTCGTTTTTCTTAGTGTGTTGTAGAGTTTTATTTAAATCTTCATAAAATATTTCGATTTCAACAAATTCTTATATTGGTCTAGACTATATGTAACGAAGTGATTTATTTTAGAGGGTACTATAATATTAAAAAAGTCTTAACTTAAACAAATACATTGTTTAGAAACAAATAATGTTTTATATAACCTTCCTTAAATCTATATTGCGGTTTATTACCATTTTCTTATTTCATTAAGAATGATAATGAGTTTAATGATACCACAAAAAGATTTTATTTATTCAAATGACGCACATTTAAAAGGGGTGGCGAACGTTCCTTTTTCTTTTGCTAAGTGCTTGATTCTGCAGGGAGGTTTTTATGAGAAAATGGTTTTAAACCCATTTTTGAACATATATAAAAGAACGCCCATATTATAGGAACAATAGAAATTGATCTCGACTTAGTAAAAGCAGGACAGGTTCCATGGTAAGAGAGATTTTTTCCTTGCTGCTCTCGCAGGAATAAATTTTTAAAAGTGATTTTATTATAAATAGAGTTATTTTTTTCAGAATTTCCCCCTCCTATTGTTAATTTTTACCGATGGTAAGATTTTATTATAAGGGAAGTTTCTTTATTTCGAAACTCTCACTACCCCCTAAGTGGTAAAGTTACATTATAAATAACCGGCGAAGTGCCGATCGGACTTGCCAATTAGTGTTCCGTACGTTGATTGCTTTTAAACAAAAATTTTTGTTATGGAAGTATAAATCGAACAATGACTTCACAGCACACACCCCAAATGAGTTTTTAACAAAGTTTTTTTTCTGATCTTTACTGAAAATTGCTGACCTTGAAATTTTTGTTTTTTATATACCAGATAAATTATTAAAGATAATACACTCGTGATAATTTTCGTTCAATCGACACCCTGTGGAGAATATTCCAGAATTTTTTCAAAATTTTTTGATCAGTATTTTTCGAGATAAGGTGGGGGGACAGCGATTTTTCGCATTTTTTTAAAAATAATATAAAGAGAATTGTGCGCAAGTATTACAATATACGATTTGTCACCCTTGATGTTTCTCATTATCAGTCCATGTGTTTTCTCTGATCACTTACTTCTTTGTTGTCCGTCCGCAGCTCTCATTAACAATGTCAAGAGTGGTGATAGGCAGATAGTCAAATCGTGCTTTTTTATGATTACTTGCCATCTCTGTTGGTGCATAACCTTGGACGATGGCCATTTTTCTAAGGCTGGTTTTTGGACGGCGTGTAACAATCCTGTCGTTGATTGGTTTTCACTCACACTAAATTTAGGTCTGCGCGCCATAAGTAACCAGGGACAGAATACATTGATGTTGTTCACAGGTGTAAGGGTATCTTTTTGTTCGTTAGGATGTTCTTTAGTTTTGTAAAAGCTGCCCATCCGAGCCTTATTTGTCTTTCAACTTCGATATCCTTGTTTTCTTTGCTTAGAGTGACTCTTTGACCTATATATATATATATATATATATATATATATATATATACATATATATATATATATATATAATATATATATATATATATATATATATATATATATATATATATATATACGAGGCTGGTTTGAAAAGTCCGTGCAAAGTCCGAGTGATGGCACCACCGGCGCGTATCGAGGTCATGTTTAGTTAGTAGCATCTCTTGAATGAACGCACACCAAGTTTCAGCCATATTGGTCTATTTCTTTGTGTTTGGCATTCGTGTGAATCAAGGAAGTCGAGTGATTTTCAAGAAATGGACGAAAAAGAATTTCGTGTGGTGATTAAACATTACTTTATGAAAGGCAAAACGCCTCAGTAGACTAAAGAGAAGCTTGATAAATATTATGGTGACTCTGCACCTTCAATTAGAACAGTTTATAAGTGGTTTCAAAAATTTTCGGACTGGCCATATGGGCACAAGTGACGCTGAACGTTCTGGACGGCCTGTGGAAGTTACGACTCCAGAAATCATTGATCAAATCCATGATATGGTGATGGATGACAGAATAGTTAAGATGCGTGAGATTGCTAGTGCTGTGGGCATCTCGACTGAACGGGTACATAATATTTTGCATAAACATTTGGACATGAGAAAGCTATCCGCAAGATGGGTGCCGCGATTGCTCACGCTTGACCAAAAACGGAATCGTGTGAAGTGTTGCAAGGATGGTTTGCAGCTGTTCCAGAAGAATCCGGAGGACTTTAAGCGTCGTTTCGTCACTATGGATGAAACATGGATACACTACTATACTCCTGAGACCAAACAACAATCTAAACAATGGGTTACCAAGGGGGAATCTGCACCAAAAAAGGCGAAGACCGTTCCTTCGGCCGGAAGGGTTATGGCGACTGTCTTTTGGGATTCGCAAGGGATAATCCTCATCGACTATCTGGAAAAGCGTAAAACTATTACAGGTGAATATTATTCATCGTTATTGGACCGTTTGAAAACCGAGCTACAAGAGAAACGCCCGCGATTGGCCCACAAGAAAGTCCTTTTCCATCACGACAACACACCAGCACACACCTCAGTAGTTGTGGTCGCAAAATTAATGGAAATAGGATTCCGACTCGTTTCACATCCCCCCTATTCTCCAGACTTGGCTCCCTCGGACTACTATTTGTTCCCTAATTTGAAGAAATGGCTGGCGGGACAAAGATTTTATTCAAACGAGGAGGTGATTGCAGACATTAATGGATATTTTGCAGACTTGGACAAATCCTATTATTCGGAAGGGATCAACAAACTAGAACATCGTTGGACGAAGTGTATAAGCCTAAAAGGAGACTGTGTCGAAAAATAAAAAAGGTTTACCCCAAACACATAAGTAGTTTTTATTTTTGCACGGACTTTTCAAACCAGCCTCGTATATATTTTTGAACTCGTCTTTTTACAAGTTTTCATCTGACACCCCACTAGATGACCAGGTAATTCTTTTTTTTTTTTTCATTTTCGATTTCACCTCCCCAGAACTAACCGCCCCAGAATTTAACTTTCAAAATTGCACGGCTCTGATGAGGCCATTAATCCTATACTAATGACGAACTTGCCAACTTTCTCTGTGAAATAGTTTCGGACAGAATCGGGTGTGACCGACGGACAGACACCGAAGTGATCTTATAAGTACGTACAAAACACCAAAAAGGGGCCTTTTTCGGAAATTTACCCCCTCTCCCCCCGGTCATTGTTTCTTGAAACATATAAAGATTGTTCATAAGAGAGAGGTTTTTCTTAAAAAGGGATCCTTTCGAAGATCCAATATAAGAAAAACTTTTTTTAAAAGGAACTCGTACTGTTAAATCCTTCCCTGCTCGGTTTTTTTCTTCACGTCCCTGTATGTAGATTTATACAGCATTAAATAATGTGATGGTATTTTTAAATTCTTGGTATCAAATTGTATTTAGCACTTTTAATGACACACAGATCTTATGGCAAATGTCTTATTCAAAATTATAGCTGTATATGCTCTCTACAACAAAATAAAATTCAAATATTTCTCATATAACAATTTCGAAACTCCGCTACTTATGTTTATTAAAATTTTTTTTTTTTGAATAGTAGCTCACTAATTTCGCATCGCTAGTATACAAAACAAGAAAATTCCCGCGGAAAAAAACTAGATCAAAATGAAATGTATTTTATATAGCTTTAAGTAAATATGTGGTCAACATTTTTTTTTTTGTAATTTTAGTTCATGGCAACACGGACCATCTCTTACCAAACAAACAAGCTTAACTCAGAAAAAAGAAACTGATCCTCCATTTACAACTGACATCCATACAAAACCCAATAATAAAGAGACTGAAAAAATATTTTCAGAAACATCAATGAAACTGAACTTGGAAGAAAATGTGATCTTGTTAACTCCAGAAATAAAGGTGATAATATTATAAGAAACTGTTTGAATAAAAAAAATGTATGTTCTGTTAGGCAGCAAATAAATTAAAGAAGATAAGAATTTGCAACCTCGCAACTAAGTACCAAATGACTTTTAAAACTAATACGCTATTTACTGAACTACTGTTTGATAATTTTCTATGATTTGTTGTATGGTAATACTAGCAACAACAACCATTGCGACTGTTTAATTGTAGTTTTGATAAGCGCGTCAACAAATAATGGCTTTTCAATGAATTAAACTTTCTTTGTTACATAACAGAAAACGTCAAATCTTTTCAAGTAAGTTTAGTGTTATGTACAGTACATTTATATCTGCAAATATGAATTGCAAATACACTCAACATGCAAAAAAACAATTTGTTTCCGAAAAAAAAACTATAAATTTGCCATTTTCACTGTCAATTACTACCGCTGCTGGTATTGCATATACAGTCAGTCCAAAAAATCTCCATACACCACCTGCTTTCTATACTATTTTTCTGTTATATTTAACTAATTAATTGGAACTACGAGAAAAATATGTGTAAATTTATATTTGAAACTTAACCAACGAGGATTAGTATTAAACGTGTAATTATATATATATATATATATATATATATATATATATATATATATATATATATATATATATATATATATATATATTCATATTACTTTTTAAAAAAGGTTATTAGACTAAGTTAGACAATTACCGTCCAATATCATTACTTTCACAAATATACAAATTGTTTACCAAAATAATAATTAATAGATTGGAAAACAAGCTGGAAATAAACCAATCGGTAGAACAGGCTGGCTTCAGGAAGAGTTTTAATACTTGTGATCATCTCTTAACTATCAGAACTTTAATAGAGGTAGCAACAGAATATAACTTAAAGTTGTACCTCGTATTTATGGATTATCAAAAGGCTTTTGATAGTATCGAGAGAGGGACCGTCGAAAAACCCTTGTATAACAGCAGAATAGACTATAGGTATACACAGCTCATAAGAACAATTTACAACAAGGCTCAAATAATAGTGGAAACGGATAGTAAAACAAACCCAATACCTATCAAATGCGGAGTAAGACAGGGAGATTCCATGAGCCCAAAACTATTTATAGCAGCATTAGAAGAAGTTTTCAGGAAACTCGAATGGGAAAAAAGAGGATCAGTATAAATGGACAAAAGTTAAATCATCAGAGGGCAGAACACTTGAATATTTAGATAAATACATCTATCTAGAGCAAGTAATAAAGTGTGGAAAAGCAAATCAAACAGCAGAAGTACAGAGAAGAATCAGACTGGCATGGGCCGCATTTGGGAAATAAAGGAAAATACTAACCAACAAAAGAATTCCTCTGAAACTGAGAAAGATGGTATTCGATCAATGCATTCTACCGGTTCTCACCTACGCGGCCCAGACATAGACACTGACTAGAAAGATGATGGACCAACTGAGTAAAATACAGAGAGCAATGGAACGCCAGATGCTGAATATAAGATTACAAAACAGAATCAGAAAAGAAAGTATAAGACAAAAGACCAAAGTGGTAGACCTAAGAGAACAGGCTGCAGGTTTGAAATGGAGATGGGTAGGTCACACAATGAGACAAGATAAGAGATGGAATAAAAGAATTCCAGAACGGAGGCCATGGTTGGGACAAAGATCCAGAGGAAGGCGCCAAACAAGATGGAAAGATGACCTGAAAAGAACGACTGGTTAAGGATGGATCAGAAAGATGCAGAATCGAGAAAAAAAAGGGGAGGCATATGTCCAACACTGGATGGAAGAAGGTGTGTGTGTGTCTATATATATATATATATATATATATATATATATATATATATATATATATATATATATATATATATATATATATATATATATATATATATATATATATATATATATATATATATATATATATATATAACTTGATTGGTTTTTCTTGGGTACTTAGGTTCTTTTGGAAAACACAAACTAGTTTATTTGACGTTTCGCCTTATTTTTTTTAGGCATTTTCAAAAATTCTTTATTTTTTAATATTCATTCTAAAATTAGAAAACACAAGGTTAAAATCTTTTAAGTCAAATTACACTTTTAAAAAACATATAGCATTTTTACGCACACTCGGACATTTAAAATATTACACCATAACAAAAATATAAAACAATTTACTAACGTGTATATACCCTGAAAGTCAACTATTTGTGTGTTTGTGAATTTCAAATTCTGTATTTCTTTCAGCATATCGTGTCTCGTATTTTTTACTGATTTTTTTAAAATTTTATTATCTATAATGGGTGTCTTAACGAAAAAACTATTATTGATGTTAAGTATATATACCATTTTGTATTATTAAGAGGATATGCATGCCAGCATGTTTATTTTTTAATTAAATTTGTGTAGATATGAATATATTGGCATGACTTCTCAGTTACTAAAAAACAGACTGAATGGACACAAATATACTAGGAATGCTTCCACTGCCCTTAGTAAACACGAAGCAGAAGAAAAATATGACTTTAAATTCAATGAAACCAAGGTCCTCTGCAAAGAGCGGAATTATGCCAAACTACAGATCAAAGAGATGATTGAAATAAAAAAAGATGAAAACACTGTGAATGATAGGACTGACATAAAAGGAATCAGTCATATCTACACAAATTTAATTAAAAAATAAACATGCTGGCATGCATATCCTCTTAATAATACAAAATGGTATATATACTTAACATCAATAATAGTTTTTTCGTTAAGACACCCATTATAGATAATAAAATTTTAAAAAAATCAGTAAAAAATACGAGACACGATATGCTGAAAGAAATACAGAATTTGAAATTCACAAACACACAAATAGTTGACTTTCAGGGTATATACACGTTAGTAAATTGTTTTATATTTTTGTTATGGTGTAATATTTTAAATGTCCGAGTGTGCGTAAAAATGCTATATGTTTTTAAAAGTGTAATTTGACTTAAAAGATTTTAACCTTGTGTTTTCTAATTTTAGAATGAATATTAAAAAATAAAGAATTTTTGAAAATGCCTAAAAAAAATAAGGCGAAACTTCAAATAAACTAGTTTGTGTTTTCCAAAAGAACCTAAGTACCCAAGAAAAACCAATCAAGTTTATGTAGACAAAAGGTTCAACAGAAAAATTATTATATATATATATATATATATATATATATATATATATATAGATATATATATATATATATATATATATATATATATATATATATATATATATATATATATGTATATATCAGGTCTTCCATTAAGGACTTGACAACTTTTTTTTTTAAATAAAACGCAACCCATTTGAGACATTTCGAAAATTTTACTATCGGCTTAAAGTACAATCAAAACATTTATGTATGGAATTCGACTTCATTCATATGTCCACCACGGGCACGTTTGCAGCGGTCGATTCGTTGAACCCAATTTTCGATGACTCGGCCATACATTACGACGGAAACGGCCGCTATCTCTCTTTCAATATTGGCTCTGAGCTACTCTAACGACGCAGGCTTGTTAGCATAGACCAATGATTTAACATACCCCCATAAAAAGAAGTCTAGAGGTGTTAAATCACACGATCTAGGCGGCCATTCGACGGGACCATTTCTCGATATAACACGTTCACCGAATTTAGATTGCAGTAAGTTGATTGTTACACCCGCTGTGTGGCTTGTGGCCCGTCTTGTTGAAACCACATATCATTAATGTCTAGCCCATGCAATTGATCAAAGAAATAATGTTGCAACATGCCTCTGGAGCGATCTCCATTGACTGTAACGTGACGGTTATTTTCATCAACGAAAAAGAACGGCCCAATGACACCACCGGCATGAAAACCGCACCAAACAGTAATTTTTTGTGGATGAAGTGATGTTTCTTCAAGCACATGAGGGTTTTCACCTGACCAATAACGCATATTCTGTTTGTTGACGAAGCCGTTTATCCAAAAATGCGCTTCATCACTAAAGATGATTTTGCGATGAAATTGGTCATCTTCTTCCAACATTTCTAGAGCCCAATTCGAGAACGTAAGTCGCTTCATATGATCGAGTGGCTTTAGTTCTTGAGTTAACTTTAACTTATAAGGGTGCAGGCCAAGATCCTTTCGCAAAATTCGCCATAGTGTGGTCTGAGCGATGCCCAATTCTTGAGAACGCCGTGAAATCGACTGTTTTGGTTCGTTTGAGATGGACGCTTGAACGGCAGCAATATTCTGGCCACTTCGACCAACCCGTTGTCTCACTGGCACGGGAACATCCAGCAGCGAATATGTTACTCAAATTTTTTCACTAGACTATGAATTGCTTGTCTACTGGGACGAGAATTACGACCAAAAATTGGCGTTAACGCTCTTAAAGTTGCAGTCACCGACTCCAAATTTCGGTAGTAAATTTTAACTATTTGTAAACGTTGTTCGTTCGTGTACTTCACCATGATGAAAATGTTGACTTTACTGAATGTTTTGACGTTGACAGTTCGGTGATTGGCTTAAGGGTGCGTTCACAGTGAAATTTCAAAGTTGTCAAGTCCCAAATGGAAGACCTTTTATATACATATATATATATATATATATATATATATATATATATATATATATATATATATATATATATATATATATACATATGTGTATATATATATATATATATATATATATATATATATATACATATGTGTATATATATATATATATATATATATATATATATATATATATATATATATATATATATATATATATATATATATATATATATACATATGTGTATATATATATATATATATATATATATATATATATATATATACATATGTGTATATATATATATATATATATATATATATATATATATATATATATATATATATATGTATGTATGTATGTATGTGTGTATGTACGTATCTTTTGAGTATGTTTGCTCGTTTAACCCACAAAACTTATGAACAGACCGGGACGCTTATCATAAAATAAAAATAGTATAGTTCAGACACTGGAGAAATTATGACCATTTATTCATTTTTGAGATAACTAAAAATGTAGCTTATAAAAATAATGAAAGGGATATAAAGTAACTTTTTATCCTTGTAATTAATACTACATTATATCAAGTGAGGAAATATTCGGAAAGACTACCAAATTTCACAAAGAAATGGAACAGTTATAGCGGTAGCTAGTTAAATAAAAATTTATTCAGCTGCTCTAACTCGTTAATCATATATGATGTACTTCCTAGAGTATATCTATATACAACGTGTTTTTTTTTTAAATTAGAACTTTTTTAACAGCTTACAGCACTTCGCTAAATATAGCCTACACAAAAGTTTTCCAAAAACCGTTAAAAACAAACAAAACTTGTACTTAATCAGGTTTAGAGCAAGTATTTAGAAATATCACATCATGTTATATGTAATTAACCTTTAGCCACCACAACATTAAAAACACTGTTATTGAAAAAAAAAGTAAACAAAAAGGGAAGTGTTAGAGAAGTGCCGATTTGCGAGTGAGTCGATGATCAGAATATAGTATATTAGATATAAGTTCGAAATTAGAATTTTAAAAATCCTGAAATGATCATATTTTTCTTGTTATATATAGGAAATATATATTTCGTGAATTCAAGTATTATAACCTATTTAAAAAAAAACTGTTCCGTCCTACAAACACTCTGCATTTTCCGCTCTAACTAAAATAATCTGAATTTGATTATTTTTTTAGTGCGTTATTATGTGACAAAACAATCAGTGGATTGTGTGTGGATATTAATTTTAAGTAGCTAGTTAAGTTTACTTCATGTATTTCATGTATTAAGGCAATTCATCTTTTACAGAAAGAAGACAAAATCACATCAGAAGAAGACACAAAAACAAGTGATGAACCATCTAAGGACACACCAAAAGAAAAGCAATGTTGGGCAATGTACTGTAAAATGACAGAAAAGGGTAAAATTATTATATATCATTTTTACGTAAATATTGTTTGTGTATTTGTCGGGAAATATATTACTTTCTCGTTATTGTTTTATTCGGAAAACAAATCTCTAACGAGCTAAGGCGGAAACATATTTTTTCGGATGGTTTCAGCATTCCACGGTATTAGAAAATCCAGTAAAAATACAGCAGGAATTAAAACATTAAACCATGCATAGTGTTATCGACGATGACAAACCGTTTGTCAACATTTGACATTCTACTAAAAGCATTTCAAAACGTTACGGTCATGTGAATAATGAAGATAAGAAATCTGTTATTCTTTTAGCAGAAAAAATTCTACTGGAAGA
Source organism: Pachyrhynchus sulphureomaculatus (assembly GCA_019049505.1). Lineage (NCBI taxonomy): Eukaryota > Metazoa > Arthropoda > Insecta > Coleoptera > Curculionidae > Pachyrhynchus > Pachyrhynchus sulphureomaculatus. The sequence goes on along the minus strand of CM032453.1, from coordinate 102,414,746 downwards.
AATGTTTGTCTTCCTTTAAAAACTCCGGCATTCTTCGATTTTTTCCCTATGTTGGGAAAGGTTTAAGCTGTTGAGTTGCACTGTAAGAAAAAACTTTTTTAATTAAAAATCTTTGCTCTTTGTATCCAGCCGCCTTAGCTGCCTGTTAAACCTGACCCTATCACTAAATGCATATTATATTAAAGTCTTCTTCTCAACCCAAGTTTGTCCACTCTTAGACTTCTAATCTCTTCCATGCTTTCCCCTCCTTTGTCACCTTTAACCTGCTTACCTGCTACTACTCTTATATCATCGACCCATCGTTTCTGTGGACGTTCCACGCCTCTTCCTCTTTCTCTGGGTATCCATACTATGACCCATCTGTCTCGGGATGATCTAGCTACATGACCCGCCCATTACCACTCCGTCCTGGCCGCCCCCAGAGCTATGTTATTGACTTTGGTTCGTCTCCTTATCTGCTCATTATGAATTCTATTTCTAAGGGAGATACTAAGCATGCTTCTTTCCATAGCTCTCTGTGAAGTTACGAGCTTTGCAGCAAATGCTTTAGTGGGGCACATCGTTTCCAGTCTATATGTGCTCACAGGTACGACACAGGTATTGTAGACTTTAGTTTTTTAGGCTTATAGGTATCGTAATATTTTTTAATATATGTCCTACTTTCCAGTTTCCCTAAAGTTGCCCATACTAGCCTTATTTGCCCGGTAATTTCTGCATGCTGGTTCTCCTTTCCAATCTTAATAGTGTGACCTAGGTAAATATACTCGTCGACGAGTTCTATGGAGTTATTTCCTATATGTATGTTGGTACCTTCAGGGTTCGTTAATTTAATTTTTTAAGACCTACCCTTGCAAAGACCACATTCGGCTGGTTTAACATTTCCTGAAGCTCATTGGTGTTATTATCTATCACGACTACGTCGCCTGCAAACCTACGGTAACTCAGTCTAGTGCCGTCGATGTTGATGCCCTCCTCATTCCAGTTTAACTCCTTAAAGACTTCTTCAA
>CM032453.1:102401239-102411239 GCA_019049505.1 Pachyrhynchus sulphureomaculatus | reverse complement strand
GCCATATTGGTCTATTTCTTTGTGTTTGGCAATTTCGTGTGGTGATTAAACATTACTTTATGAAAGGCAAAACGCCTCAGGAGACTAAAGAGAAGCTTGATAAACATTATGGTGACTCTGCACCTCCGATTAGAACAGTTTATAAGTGGTTTCAAAATTTTCGGACTGGCCATATGGGCACAAGTGACGCTGAACGTTCTGGACGGCCTGTGGAGGTTACGACTCCAGAAATCATTGATCAAATCCATGATATGGTGATGGATGACAGAAGAGTTAAGGTGCGTGAGATTGCTAGTGCTGTGGGCATCTCGACTGAACGGGTACATAATATTTTGCATAAACATTTGGACATGAGAAAGCTATCCGCAAGATGGGTGCCGCGATTGCTCACCCTTGACCAAAAACGGAATCGTGTGAAGTGTTGCAAGGATGGTTTGCAGCTGTTCCAGAAGAATCCGGAGGACTTTAAGCATCGTTTCGTCACTGTGGATGAAACATGGATACATTACTATACTCCTGAGACCAAACAACAATCTAAACAATGGGTTACCAAGAGGGAATCTGCACCAAAAAAGGCGAAGACCGTTCCTTCGGCCGGAAAGGTTATGGCGACTGTCTTTTGGGATTCACAAGGGATAATCCTCATCGACTATCTGGAAAAGGGTAAAACTATTACAGGTGAATATTATTCATCGTTATTGGACCGTTTGAAAACCGAGCTGCAAGAAAAACGCCCGCGATTGGCCCACAAGAAAGTCCTTTTCCATAACGACAACGCACCAGCACACACCTCAGCAGTTGTGGTCGCAAAATTAATGGAAATAGGATTCCAACTCGTTTCACATCCCCCCTATTCTCCAGACTTGGCTCCCTCGGACTACTATTTGTTCCCCAATTTGAAGAAATGGCTGGCGGGACAAAGATTTTATTCAAACGAGGAGGTGATTACAGACACTAATGGATATTTTGCAGACTTGGACAAATCCTATTATTCGGAAGGGATCAACAAACTAGAACATCGTTGGACGATGTGTATAAGCCTAAAAGGAGACTATGTCGAAAAATAAAAAAGGTTTACCCCAAACACATAAGTAGTTTTTATTTTTGCATATATATATATGTATATATATATATATATATATATATATATATATATATATATATATATATATATATATATATATATATATATATATATATACTATATATATATATATATACTATATATACATATATATATATATATATATATATATATATATATATATATATATATATATATATATATGTAATATATATATACTATATATATATATATATATATATATATATATATATATATATATATATATATATATATATATATATATACATATACATAAAGAAAACTTGATATTTGAGATTGAGTGGCTTAATTATCAGTAGGGCTGAGTAATAATGAATTTTACTTATAGAGTTATTCGACATATTGCTAGTTATTATTCAACTGACATTGGGGAGACTTCAAAAAAAAAATCCTTTTATCAATTTCTAGAATTAATGGTCGGGAGGTGGAAATAAGTAATGCGATATCGAGATATCGGTAACAATCTATTTATCGATAGATAATCGATATAGTGATAGTTATTGATGTATCGATAGTTATTAATAACTTTCTTATTCATCTGTTGTTACTCCATATATAAGAAATACCTACTTATCAGTATATAGTAGGCTGAAAAGTTTTTGGTCTGACACATAGATGTTTCAAAAAATCCATATGATTTTTAGGAACTACCAACCTTTAAACGATACGTGTCAAAATTTCATGACATTTCGACGATTAATTAGTTGTACAGTGGTTTTAGTGACGCTACTTTTGATAATTTCAAAACAATGGAAAAAATCGATTTTCGTGTGTTGATTAAACACTGTTTTTTGATGGGAAAAAAGACCGTTCAAGCAAAGCAATGACTTGATAAGTGTTACGGAAACTCTGCGTCTGGAAAATCACTCATCATTTAATGGTATGTTGAATTTAAACGAGATCGTACAGACACAAATGATACTGAACGCTCTGGACGCCCAAATGAGGTGGTTACACTGAAAAACATCAAAAAAAATCCACAAAATTGTTTTGGATGACCACCCTAAAGATATCAAAAGAACGTGTTGGTCATATTTTGCATGAACATTTGGCATGAGAAAGCTCTGTTCAAAATGGGTACCGCGTTTGCTCACAGTGGACCAAATACAATAACATGTTGATGATTCTGAACGCTGTTTGGACCTGTTTAAGCACAATAAAAAGGATTTTTTCATACGATATGTGACAATGGATGAAACATGAATCCACCGCTACACACCCGAATCAAATTGGCAGTCAGCTGAATGGACAGCAGCCTGTAAAAGCCGCCCGAAATGACCAAAGACACAACAGTCGGTTGGGAAGGTTTTAGCCTCTGTATTTTGGAGTGTGCATGGAATAGTTTTCATCGACTATGCTGAGAAGGGAAAAACCATCAATAGCGAATATTATATAAGGTTATTGGTGCGTTTGAAGGCAGAAATCGCAAAGAAACGGCCCCAAATGAACAAGAAAAAGGTGCTCTTTCATCAAGACAATGCACCGTGTCACAAGTCACTAGTTACGATGGCAAAATTGCATGAATTGAAGTTCAAATTGCTTCCTCATCCACCGTATTCTCCAGATGTGGCTCCCAGCGACTATTATCTATTCGCAGACTTCAAAAAAATGCTCGCGGGAAAGAGATTTGGGTCCAATGAAGAAGTTATCGCCGAAATTGATGGCAAAAACAAATTCTTCTAGAAGAAAGGTATAGAAATGTTAACAAAACGTTCACTGATTGTATCGCTCTAGAAGAAGATTATGTTAATGAATAAATTCGCATTTTACAAAAAATATATTTTAAGTAGCTAGACCACAATATTGAAATTTTATAGGCCAGAATTTAAAAACTTCGAACGGCCCGTACTTTCTTTTCTTGTTAACCTATTGTACCTTTTTTTATTTTGGAACTATAACGTTTAAGAAATATCCTATCTGAGAAGTTAATGTAAAATAGTTTAAGCTGTAACTGAGACCGTTTGAATTTTTATGCATAATTTCACAAAATACACAATATAATCTGCAATTCACCTCATCACTCGCCTCTAAATATAAAAAAAAAAATATTTTAAAACCATAGCCGGTTTAGTAATATAAAAAATTAAACATTGGATATAATATGTAATTTTTGTAAGCGATTAAAATATTTCCTAACTCAGAAATCTCAAATCTAACACCTAGAAAATTGGTAAAGAATCTATCAGCTATAGTGGTAAAAATTACGTATGTTTATAAGGTAAACCTGTATATATCTACAGAAATTTGTCTTTAGTTTCCCGCTAGGTAAGAAATCATTATTTTTCGAATTAGATTCTGTCAAACTTGAATAACTTTATGAAGTTTTACCTACGATTGCACGATTCATATTCTACAGCCGTAGGTGAACTGTCGGAAAGCCAATCTAATTTGACACAGTCTAATCTCAAGAACTATGATTTTTTACATAACCTAAGCTGTAAAAGTATCCATTTAATCTTTGCACTAGATGGTAACAAAAACTATTTATATCAATATTCCTTGATTTTCTTTCGGATGGCGATGAAATAACACCATAAATCAAGTAACGGTGCTGTTTTTATTGATATTTTTTAGTAAAAATATACCTTAATATAATCGCTACCAATATTGTGACCAAAATATATCCTTAAATATAAAAAATAAGCTGCACAAGTTCCATTCTATTCACCTTTAAAAAGCCAAAAACTATTGGCGAAACGTCCCGGATACTGAACAAGTAAATAAAAAAAAAGGAAAAAACTAGAAAATGACAAAGTTTTTTTGATATAAAGTGATTTTTTTAACTGTTGTTATCGAAATATTCACACTGACTGATAATGGCTATTATCATCTTCATCATCATTAGCTTCTTCCATCCACAGTCAGATGTAAGCCTATAAGCTTTGCTGTTTGCTTTTTGCATCCAATCGTGTCCTGCTAATCGTTTTATGTCGTCCGTCCATCTTATCTGTGGTCTACCTCTCCATCTTGGGTGTTGTCGAAGCCTCCATTCAACTATACGGAGTGTCCATCTGTTATCATTCAGCCTTGCGATATGCCCCACCCAATTCCTCCTTAATATACATATGTATTCGTTGTATTACATCTATCACTTTTGATCCTCTTCGTATCTCGATGTTAGGAATACGATCTTGGAGTCTAATATTTAGCATTCTCCTCTCCATTGCTCTTTGAGTTACCTGGAGTTTATCTATTATACTTTTATTTAAAGTCCATGTTTCAGTGCCATATGTTAATACCGGAAGTACATATTGATCGAATACTCTGGCTTTTATTGCATTTGCGATGTCCAATTTAAATTCTATTCTATTCTTTCACCTTCTATTAATAGTTCCTGGTTGTAATCTTCACTTCTGTTGTTCAAATATTCGGTTTTGGTGAAGTTTATTTTTAGACCTATTTCTCGAGACTTGTTATTCAATTCCGTAGGCATTTTTTGTAATTCTTCTTTTGTGTTGGCGATCAGAGTGATATCATCTATGAACCTTAAGTGATTTAATCGTTCACCGTACATTTGTATTCCTTTAATTTCCCACTTTAACGATTTTAACATGTCTTCTAGAGTCAAAGTGATCAGCTTTGGGGATATCGAGTCGCCTTGTCTAACTACTCTTTTAATTTTGATTTTATTTGTTTTTTCTTCAAGCAGTTTTGTGATGTGGCATTTTTAAATACGTATTCAAGAAGAGTTGTGTTCCTTTCATCAACTCTGCTGTTACTTAAGGCATTAAGCACCGTCCATATCTCTTCCGAATCAAATGCTCTTTCGTAGTCACCTACTGCTATCCACAAGGTGACCTTATATTCATTTGCTTTTTCCACCAGTAATCTAATTTTTTGAAGATGGTTCAAAGTGCTGTATCCCCGTCTAAATCCCGCTTGTTCACGTGGTATATATTATGATTCTAGTGAGGATTTTGCATAGTACCGATAACAGGCCGATGATTCTCCAATTTAAATTTGTTTCCTTTTTTAAATATACGCACAATCAAGGCGTTTACCCAAGATGTTGGTATTTCACTTTCTATGAGGCACCTGTTAAATAGAGCTTGAAGAGATTGTATTATCGATGCCCCTTCATACTTCATCATTTCTATAGTTATTTGATCGTCCCCTGGTTCTTTATTGTTGTGCATATGTTGTAGGGCGTTCATTATTTCATCGGGAATTTCTTCAGATCCCATTTTTCTTACTATCACTCTATTTCCGGGCGGTGGCGATATTTTCGTATCATATAGTGTTTGATAATATTTCTCTGTAGCTCCCTTGATCTCTTTGATTTCTGCGATCTCTTGTTATCGTTATTTATAAGTTTTATTATTTGATGTCTCCCTTCATTATTTTGTTTGTTTAGGTGTTTCAAACTTTTCCCTTCTTCCAATGTTTCTTCTATTTTCGAGTTTCTTTATTTTCTGTCTATTTCTGCCAATTCGTCTGTGTTTTGCATTATTATTTCTGTTGGTGTCTTTATCTTTGTATGCGTTATCAATATACGTCTCTCCTGTTTCAGATTTATTTCTTATTTTGGCTCTGCGTGTCCGATAGTCATTGTCAATGCTTATCGTGTCAATTACAATATTTTTGTCATTTGATGACACATAATCAGTTTCGTTTCTTGTTATACCATCTGGGCTTTGCCATGTCCATTGTCTATGTTCTGGCTTTTAGAAAAATGTGTTCATAACGTAAAAGTTACTTTCATTTACAGAATTTGATAACATTTCTCCTCTGCTGTTCTTCATACCCAAACCAAAATTCCTGACACTCTTCTCATTTGTATTCGTTGGTTTCCCTATTTTTATGCTTTATGGATATACCATACTTAGTATTTAAACTCTCAGTGCTGTCAAGATTAACCGACGACTGTCATCTGTGTCTAACACTAATTGATGATAATCGATACGAAAAGCTGGCATATTAGATCTTTTACTGAAACAGCAAAACTGCCTTGTACAGGAGAAAAATTTCAACAAGTATAACTTAACAAAAAATAAAGCTCGGCAAGTACAGGTTGAACTCATAATCTGGGGTTTTCAAATCTATCAATTATATAAGACTAGCCGTGCCCGCGGCTCCGCTCGCGTGGACTTGATTCACTACTATCGTCACTGCTTACTCCTTAATTCCCCTCACCTCCCATTATTTCTCCTTATCTCTCATTTTTTTGTCCTTATCTCCCATCATCTCACCTTATCTCCCATTAGCTAGGCTTATCTCGACTTATCTCGCAATATTTCTCCTTCTCTCCCATTATTTCTCCTTATCTCCCATTATCTCACCATAATTCCCATTATCTAGACTTATCTCTACTTATCTTCCATTATTTCTCCTTATCTCCCATTATTTATTCTTATCTCCCATTATCTCACCTTATCTCCCATTATCTAGGCTTATATTGAATTATATAGAACATATGTATAAATTTATAAAAACAAGTAAATCGGATAAGTGGTTCTCAAGATAGACAGACAGAAAGTCGTTGCATTTTATATAGATTATATTCTTTGCAACATGATATTGTTCCATATTTAATGGTTTGGCAGTGTATTGCAAGAGAACGCGCTAACGGTAACCTTTTTTCCGACTTGATTCGCTATTATCGTCACTGCTTATTGTTTATGTTACCTAATGTAATAAAATATATCCTATAACATGGCCAGAGAAAATATATATGTTTTAAAAAAAAAGCACGTAAATCGGATAAGTGGTTCTCCAGTGATAAGCCCACTAACGGACAAACAGACAGAGAGACGTTGCATTTTATATATATTATATAGATATCCTTTGCTCCATGATATCGTTCCATATTTAGTGGTTTAGGCAGTGTATTGCAAGAGAACGCGCTAGCGGCAAACTTTTTTCCGATTTGATTCACTATTATCGTCACTGCTTATTCCTCAGGTTACCTAACGTAATAAAATATAGCCTATAACCTGGCCAGAGAACATATGTATGTTTTTAAAAATAAAGCACGTAAATCGGATAAGTGTTCTCCAGTGATAAGCGCACTAACGGAGAGACAGACAGACATTATTATTATATAACCTGGCCAAAGAATATATGTATGAATTTAAAAAAAAAAACATAAATCGGATAAGTGGTTCTCGCGTGATAAACACACTAATGGACAGACAGACAGACAGAGAGACATTGCATTTTATATATATTATAGATTATAGATATTCTCTGCTACATAATATTGTTCCATATTTAATGGTTTAGGCTGTGTATTGCAAGGGAACGCGCTAGCGGCAAACTTTTTTCCGACTTCATTCACTATTATCGTCACTGCTCATTCCTTATGCTACCTATCGTAATAAAATATAGCCTATAACCTGGCCAGGGAACATATGTATGTTTCAAAAAAAAAAAAAGTACGTAAATCGGATAAGTGGTTCTCCAGTGATAAGCGCACTAACGGACAGACAGACAGACGTTGCATTTTATATATATTATAGATAACCAATCCAAAATTTTGAAATGATTATAAATTGTTTCGCTTAACCGTCCAATTTTTAATGCGTGAGGCTCGTCACAATTCCTGCTTCTAAATTTTTTCAGTCAATTACTTTGGAAAATACAGAGAACAGAAACAGTTTTTTTCTCACACTTTAGAAAATATCAAATTAAAAATTGACGTAAAAATAGGTTTGAGAATGCTCAAAAGAAGCTCTTTAAAACATACACACACATCAATTCACTGATCGGGATCAAAATTTTTTCGCTAACCCCATTTAAGACCTCTATTCCCCCAAAATTTGTGAAAACACATTTTCGAGAAACTGATTCCAAGTTATACGCGGGCTTTAAAGTGGTACAAATGTTCGAAATTTGAGGTTAAAAGTAGTTTCTGAGCAAATGGACTGCAACAGACGAACGAACGGGCCGACATTTTTACTTTTTCAGGTACGAATAAATTAAAATTAATTATTTTTAGGCATAAACGTATCCTACGACACTATATTAAGAGGGATGCTTACACCTACAGAGTACAGGATGAGAAGAAAAACTTCGATTGCTGAAGAAATGAGTATGTTGGTAAATCCTTCAACAGAAAATACTACTGAAATTACAGAGGGTATAAAAGAAAAACCAAAATTAGAATAGGTTCAATTTAGATACAAAAACTTTATACACTGATGTATTTTTAGTAAAATCATATAAAATGTCATACTCTTATAATAAAACTATTTTTAATTTTTTTTTAGGCAAATAAGTGATGTCATTTGGAAGCTTTTTTCTCTTTTGTACATAAAAAATAAAGTTTATTTTGGGTCGTTTGTGTCGTACATTATTTATTTTTGTTTTGGTGCTCATATATTTTTTCTAAAATTGTATTCTTAATCGGCGATTTACTTATAATTATTTATTATATATATATATATATATATATATATATATATATATATATATATATATATATATATATATATATATATATATAATAGGTGTTTCGGTTAATAATGTCGATTTTGCTAAGAGATGGCGTTACTAATACACTTGTTGGTATAGACGAGTGATACCTATTGCGTTTTGGAAGATAAACATACGCCATCAAAAGCCAGTTCGTTATGAATTGTCATTGTGCGAAAAATATAGTTCTTAATAGCTTTGAATATGTCGTGTTTTGCGGGGAAGTTTAATAATCTTCTTTCGTTTGAAGAAAACGGCTGCTGAAGGTTATCGATTGTTGGTTGAAGCTTATGGTGAACATGCCCCAACCCAAAAAACTTGGGTAGACCCAGGCCAACCTTCAATATCACAACCAGTGCAGGGAAAGAAAGCTTTGCTGTGTATTTGGTGGGATAGTAGAGGAGCTGTGTATTACGAACTGTTGAAACCTGGTGAAACGATTTCTGCCGATCGATACCGACAACAATTCATAAAGTTGAACCGAGCATTGGAGGAAAAACGACCATAATACGCCCAAAGACCCAATAATGTCATTTTTCAACATGACAATGCTCGGCCCCATATTGCAAAATGTGTTAAAAACTATTTGGAAAACATCAAATGGGACGTTCTACCCCATCCGCCGTATTCACCGGACTTAGCTCCATCGGACTACCACTTATTTCGATCGATGCAGCACGGACATTCAGAATAACACTTACATTCTTACGAAGAAGTGAAAATTTGGCTTAATGAATGGTTGGCCTCAAAAGATGAAAAGTCATTCTGGTACGGAATCCATTCTTTGACAGAAAGATGGGAAAAAGTCATAGCTAACGATGGCCAATACTTTGATTATTAAGGTAATTCATTTTGTGATGGAATTTATTTCCGCTTAAGTGTCGAAAAAATCGACATTAACCTAAACACATATATATATATATATATATATATATATATATATATATATATATATATATATATATATATATATATATATATATATATATATATATATATATATATATATATATATATATATATATTATATATATATATATATATATATATATATATATATATATATATATACATATATATATATATATATATATATATATATATATATATATATATATATATATACATATATATATATATATATATATATATATATATATATATATATATATATATATATATATATATATATATATATATATATATATATATATATATATATACATATATATATATATATATATATATATATATATATATATATATATATATATATATATATATATATATATATATATATATATATAAAATAAGTGTTTAGGTTATAATGTCGATTTTTTCGCACACTTAAGCGGAAATAAATTCCATCACAAAATGAATTACCTTAATAATCAAAGTATTGGCCATCGTTAGCTATGACTTTTTCCCATCTTTCTGTCAAAGAATGGATATATATATATA
>CM032453.1:102396239-102398739 GCA_019049505.1 Pachyrhynchus sulphureomaculatus | reverse complement strand
GCTTGGATTATTTATTGAATAAAAGAAAACGAAATCGCTACAAATTTTAGGCTGAAAATAAATGAACATATCTTTAAAATACCTAACAACTGTCAATAAACTTCAAAGCTAACGTCAGTCTGTATATGCAATAACACAGGTCTGCAACAAAAATGCTGTCTGGATGTTTTCAACTGAGTTCTATGTATTTAGGTGTTCTGAAAACTAAAAAAATACTCAAAAAATTCCAGAACGTCAGGTTATTTTGCAAAACGCAAAATTTTATTATAAAAAAGGGTTTTTTTGGGCTAACTTGAAGTCATAAATAAATAGGTACAATTTTATTTTGATTACTGTTTTTAAATGTATACAGGCCATAACTATCATTACTTTCTAAATAAAAAAAAAACGCCCTGTGTGAGCTAAATTAACAAACATAAACGTTGTAACCAGAACGTGCGCGCTCCGATAGTGTAGAAAGTGGCGCGGTACGATTACGTGTTAACGCGTCATTGTTTTATAGATCTTGGTTCAATATAGTGCAATGTCATCTGTGCGGAAGTGTGTGAATTCGTCTCACAGTTTCTGTTATATTTGTGGCGAATATATGGTATTAAAGCAACAACTTAATATTACAGACTTTGTAAAAAAAGTATACTTCACGTATTTTGGCTTAAAACTTGGAGATCAGGATAAAGTTTGGGCACCTCATAAAGTCTGCAAACGATGTGTTGAAGACCTTCGAAATTGGTTTAAGGGCAAGAAAAAAGCTTTCCGATATGCGATTCCTATGGTATGGCGCGAGCAAAAGAACCATAGTGATGATTGTTACTTTTGTTCGTGTAATGTGAAAGGGTATAATTCAAAATGGAAGCAGTCCATTTCATACCCCAATCTGCAATCAGCTATTCGTCCCCCATCCCATATGGGACCGAAATACCAGTGCCCAAGGCCCCTGCTACCTTGGAAGAGATTCCAAGTTCTGACGAAGATGGTGCTGTACCTGAACCCGATGACAAGTCAAGTTTTCAATTTGAAGATGACAGCAGTCCGAAATTGTTTTCCCAGGGCGAGCTAAATGATTTGGTAAGAGACTTGAATCTTCCCAAAAACGCTGCTGAGTTGCTTGGATCAAGGCTCAAAAACAGGAACTTACTTTTGCCGGGAGTGTCTTCCTCCTGGTTTAGATATCGTGAGAAGCAGTTCACTTCCTACTTTGCCCAAGAGGTGGTTTATTGTACCAATATTGAAAGTTTGATGGATACATTTAAGATCTCATACGACCCAGCACAGTGGCGTCTTTTCATAGATTTTTCAAAAAGAAGCCTTAAAGCAGTTCTGCTTCACAATGGCGGTTTCTATGCTTCCATTCCTGTCGGTCATTCCGTACACCTCAAGGAAACCTACAAGAACTTGGAATTGGTTCTTTGCAAATTAAAATATAAAGACCACGGTTGGCAAGTGTGCGGTAATTTAAAAATCTTGGGCATGTTGCTCGGACAACAATCTGGGTTTACCAAATTCCCTTGCTTTTTGTGTCTATGGGATAGTAGAGACCGAGCAAATCACTGGACCAAAAAGTGTTGGCCTCCGAGGGGAGCTTAAAGTTGACGAAAAGAACGTCCTGCATGAAACTTTGGTGCCTCCTCATAAAGTTCTTCTACCACCGCTTCACATAAAGCTGGGATTGATGAAGCAATTTATAAAGTCACTTCCAAGAGATGGAAATTGCTTCAAATACTTAATATCAAAGTTTCCAGGCCTCTCGGAGGCAAAGTTGAAGGAAGGTGTTTTCGTTGGACCAGATATTAGACGGCTTATGGCTGATCCACAATTCATCACAACCATGACGGATCCTCAAAGAGAAGGGTGGATTGCCTTAAAGAGGTCATAGAGAAATTTTTAGGCAATAATAAAAGACCCTAACTACAAACAAATCGTCAAAAGAATGTTAAAAGCATTTCAAGCTTTAGGTTGCCTAATGAGTTTAAAAGTACATTTTCTTCATTCCCACCTCGACTACTTTCCAGAAAATTTAGGAGATCTGAGTGAAGAGCAAGGTGAACGATTTCACCAAGATATTAAGGAGATGAAAAAAGATACCAGGGAAGATGGAGCGTCTCAATGATGGCAGACTACTGTTGGACGCTTCAGAGAGACCTTCCAGATGCTTCCTACAAGCGAAAATGTACCAAAAGGAGTCTCACTGGGAAAACGAAATGTGTTTAGTGCTTACTAATGAATGTATTTTAGATAAAAAAATAAGTTTTGTTACGCAATTATAAATTTAAAAAAAAAAATTTTTAGTCTTTTATATTTTTTTTAAGATGATAACTTGTTTAACATAGATACCTACATTGTCAGAAAACGTGACGTTTTATGACAAAATGAAAGTAATTTTCGGATTCAGTACACCCAAAAACATAAGAATTACGCAAAAAAAAACCAAAACAGCTCTCAATTTTTTTTTTTGCAGACTTGTGTAATTAGAAATGCCAGTAAAATTGAGTGTTGAAGATAA
>CM032453.1:102310199-102396139 GCA_019049505.1 Pachyrhynchus sulphureomaculatus | reverse complement strand
TGGTCTTTATATCCATTTTGCTTAAGGGCCCTAGTGATTTGGTAATTTCTTGCTGTCTCGTGTCTGGTTCGGTGAGTCGGTATGATCTCGATACGAAGGTGTTGTGACGAACGGATTGAAATCCGGAATTAATGTATTACATTCCACCATCCATAAAAACTTCTATTGTAACAAAACCAATAAAAAATAAACGCTTTGTCTCATTTTTCTGTGGCGACTATCGCTGTAGCTTTTCCCAATCGCGCCGCGCGCCAACGTCGCTGCCTGCCTTCACTGAGTAAACCGGGGATTTACCGATCTTAATTTTTCGGTACACGCGGGGATTTAATATTAGTCTGACGCCTATGCGAAGAAGAGACACAGTGAGCGACACATTCATTGTAGAAATGGTTTCAAATAGAAAAATTTTCACGCTTAAACAAACAAAAAAAAAGATTTTTGAACTATATATATATATATATATATATATATATATATATATATATATATATATATATATATATATATATATATGTGTATATATATATATATATATATATATATATATATATATATATATATATATATATATATATGTATATATATATATATATATATATATATATATATATATATATATATATATATATATATATATATATATATATATATATATATATATATATATATAGTATATATATATATATATATATATATATATATATATATATATATATATATATATATATATATATATGTATGTATATGTGTATATACCTACATATAGGTTTATTTATTTAATTTCTTGAAAACAAGAAAATTAAACAACAAAAATATTTAAATATTTTGTAATATTTTTTTATTTTTACATAGAATTATGCAATATTTACATTAAAAATTATTGTATCTAGCATAACTAAGAAAAATTATTTTAATTCAAATGATTCAAATGTAGTTAGAAGTTCAAGAAATGCTTCTGCAATAGAATTTGAATATATTTTTGATATATTGGTGCTTAAAGATGCAAAGCTGCAAAGAAGATGCAAAATTTTACTACAGCTAAAAAAGTTTAAGCTTTCGAGCTTCTGGCAAGTTATATCTAGGTTTAGCCAATTTTTTCGACCAATTCTTTAACAAATTAATATTATGATTCCATTAGCTTTTATTGTAACTTCTATAACGATGCACCATAATACCACAAAAGGTAAACTACCCAAAATTCATACAAAAATCAATTTGCTGCTACCCCTCTGTAGTCGCTCTATTTTGTTGGGAAAGTGTTTTTAAAACATGGCATCTTCAAAAATATTAATTTATCACTATTAAAAAGTACAGTACTTTTAATATAAAATTAATGAGGACTCTAATATTGTCTTTAAAATAATATGAAGTTTTTTATCTGTCTATTTATATTATTTTGTGTGAAATGGTTACTAATATGATTTGCAAACTTTGTAACTTCCACCTTAAAATCGCAGAAGTAAGAAAAGCACCGTAAACAATTACTCCATACGAAATAACATCAAAAATCGGCGCAGGTTTTTGCTATCCCTGATAAACAATGGTCTTATCGAAGAGTCCTTCTGGAGCGGAGCTTCTGTTTTCCTGAAACCGTTGAACAGTGGCCGATACGACGTCGAACAGTGCACCAGTTAGCAGGAGAAGAGTATGCCACCGGACAGACCGCCGCCAATTTAAAGGTAGGAACAATTTACTATTATCAACTTCTGAATAATTTTAAATTAAAAAGTATTTTATTACATAAATTTTGAAGATTCGCTGAAATTGGTTTTTAAAAATTTTAATTTCTCAATTTTTAAGTTTAAACAAGTTTAAGGTTAAAAGTTTTAGTAAGACGAGAGAAGTAACACTCTTTAGGTAATTTAGTTACAGGGTTGAAAAGAACTTTCTGTAGAAGTTCTTTAATTGTGGAAATTACTTCGCCGCGTATAGAAAGCTAATTCAATTTTTAAATATTTCCATAGTTTTTTTTTTATATTTATCGGTTTTTAGCAAATTTCGAGGGTTTTTTTATGGAAAAAAACTAAACGTATTATTTTTCAAGTTCTAAACGTTTTTAGAAAATGTGTTGTAGACAAGTAAAATGAAGGTATTATTATTATTATTATTATTAAACGTCACATTGTAAAAAACACCAGAATAAAAATTTAGGTTTAAAAAATGAAAATTTCAAATTATTACATTCGTTACCCCATCTATGGATGTATCCACAATACTTTTAAAATACTATATTTAAAAAAAATATTTCGAACCACATCTATGAAAAGAATTTTTCTTATTTAACAGAAATTGAAATATTGAAAAAAAAATATAGTATTTTTTTTTTGTAAAAGCAATTTTTATAACTGCAAAACAGAAAATCGAAAGAAATTAAAAATTGAATAACTTCACGAACATTAAAAAATCATGAGGCTATTGATATCTAATTTATTTTTGGCCAGAAAAAAAAAATTCGAATAATAATAGATTTAAATCCGAAAATTCATACGAACTGGAAAAATTCCTCTGCAAAATTAATAATAAAAGTAACAATAGATCTTTTTTGTTATTTATTTAGAAATGGGTGAGAACTAATTTAAATTAGAAGACAAAGATTATCATATAAACAATTTTGCATTGGGAGTAAAGTAATAAGTTTTATCGGCGTTTTCATCTTTGAACATACTGACGAAAATACAGTAATAGGAAGCTGACACAAGAAGTTCATTTTTTTTTTAGTTTTGTAACGATAATTAGTAATGTTAGGAGCTTTAAAAGATTTAATTTAAATATTAGCAAATTATAATTAAAAATTAGCAAAGTAAAAAGCTCGAATTTTAGCGTTTTTTTTTTTCATAATACTTTTACAAATTCATTCTGATGGTTGTGTATTTATTTACAATTACGGTTATGAATGGCCATATTTTACACACCGTGAAAAACGCTGGGGGTAAATATGGCTCTTTTAAAAATTAGGTTACATTGAAGGGATCCGGTTTTACTATAGCATAACGCTATTCCTAAAGATTGCAAAGTTCAATTTCGTATGTTGAAGCAAACATTTCACTGTACTTATAATTTTAAATTTTGAAAATTCATTTTTGTAAATATCCATTTTTGTCAAAGTAATTAAAACAAAAATGTTATTACGCTCACGTCTATTTACCTAGAATTCGTGTTTTTCTAATATTCTTTGCTACATTTTTTTAATGTTGGTAACATTTCTATTTTTAATTTTGGTAAAATTTTAAAATTAAATGTCAGCTAAAAAAATGTGTCAGTAATGCTATGTTTAATTTGCTTTATGCTTTATTCCTTATAAATTCAAATTTTTAATTACATAAAATTTTTACTTACCTTTAACGACAAATTTTGGTTTTGAAACGCTTCTAGCTTTACAAAATACTGCCTATGTTATGGACATGTGAAGGCATGTGAAATATAAGTGTTGCAAAGTCTCTCTATCTCGTTTTGAAAATCAGTTATGAATGTTTTCCTTTAACCTTGATTTTGTTTAAAAAGAGACTTGTAGCGAAGAATAAATGAAAATTAAAAACAGTGTTATGTATATTAATATATGGTTAATATTAAAAATCGCGAGCAACAATCACTGAGCGATTTTAAACGCATTGTAAAACACTATTTTACTTTTAAAACGAACTTAAAACACTAACGAATAGCAACGTATCTCCGTGCTATTTCGTCTGAAAGTATTATAAATTTAAACATCTTTACTCCTCTTGCTAAATAGATCAAGAGCTACGGGAAAAAAGTGGCGTGGGCAGTAGCAACTTTTGACAGGTTCATCTGGCACAGAAATTGTTTAACTGTCAGATATTTTGGGCCGTCGCTACTGGCCCATTATCCAATAAGGCCTAATTTGATTATGCCATTTTGGCGTGAACGGTAGCACCGTAGGCGTAGTACAGTATCATTAGCCAGTTCAGTAGGACTTGCGCTCAGTGATTGGCAGGAGTCAATGTTGGCCTCCAAAAATGGTGTGAATGGTAGCAGCTCAAATTTTGTTTAAAATTTTAACATTAGACGTTAGCTAAAAAAATGTGTCAGAAAGGTGTTTAATTCTATGTTTTACTTATGCACTCGCTTTATTCCTTATAAATTTAAATTTTTAATTACATAAAATGTTTACTTTCTTTTAACGACAAATTTTGGTTTTGAAATGCTTCACGAAATACTGCCTATGTTATGGTTCTGACTTAGAATTACAATATAATCTTCTTTTTTGAAATGTCTTCTAGTTTTTTTGAACTTTAGGCAATTTTAAAGCTTTTTTTGACGAAATAATAGTTTTGACCTAAAGACATTGACTGACAAAGTCAAATTTTAATATGTACGAGGGTCGTTTGAAAGTAAGGTAAATTACACACATATAGCAACGCTATGACCGAAATTAGTATTGGACCATTTAGTTTCATTCCTGAGAAGATCAAATACAGAGCTACAGTTTAGAGCTCAGTGCGGTTACTGTTTGTTCGGTCGAAATACAAACGTGTACAAACGCAATTTCCGACATCATGGAAGAAACTGAGACAAAATTTTACTTTTTGAAAAAGAAAAACGGTCACAAAAACAAAAGTGAGGCTTGACAATGTTATCGGTGACTCTTCTCCTTCATTGAAGACCGTAAACTACTGGGTTTCTAAGTGGCCGAACAAGAACAGATGACGTGCATCGTAGTGGACGTCGATGTGACAACTCCGGATATTGTGACGAAAATCCACAAAATGATTTTCAGTGACCGCCGTTTAATGGTTTGAGAGATTACTAACATTGTAGGGAACTCAAGTGAACGCATGCATCACATTTTGCATAAATATTTGGGTATACAAAAGATGTGTGTACGATGGGTGCCGCGTCACCACAATGCACCTGCCCATACGTCACTGGTTGCCATGGCAAAATTCAACATTCCAAACGACCTTCGTACTAATATAAATTTTCCATGATTTTTGAAAGGCTTGACAAGCTAAGAATCCATCCTCTAAAAAGCTGACCTTGACTTGAAATATAAAAAAACAGACTTTATCAGAACATTACTTCTCAATTATGTAGTACATCTTTATTATATTAATATTTTAAAATTGAAATTTCGCTTTCATGTTCTTAACTCAGAAATATGAACGGAAACACTATTATCCATAACTTTGGCAATAAATTTTTAAACAATATTTCGTTTAGAAAATCAGTTATTTCCATTAACCTTGATTTTGTTTAAAAATGAGACTTGTAGCGAAGAATGAGAAAAAACAGTGTTATGTACATTAATATATGGTTAGTGTTAAAAATATCGAGCAATAATCACTGAGCGATCTTGAACGCATGTTTATGTTGTTTTTATCGGCATATTCATAAGCCATCTTCCTAATTTGAAGCGCAGTACAGTTATAAAATATCTTCGCTGGCATTTTCACTTGAGAAGCCATTTCTTCTTCTTGCTCGTTACTGAAGACCGTATTTCTTCCCAGCTTAGTTTTCAGCGTTTCCTGGAGGGTCGAAAATGGTACGCCAGTAGAATGAGCAGCTTCTCTAATTGGTTTTTCGTCTTCTACTAATTGAAAGGCCTTATTCGATGTCACCTTTATGCGTCCTTTCTTCCGTCTTCCTGATATTCTGAAATAATTACACCTAATAAGTAAGTAACAGGTCAATAGGCCGGGTAATGCCGGTCAGCGTGACCGGCATTACCCGATCCTATCTTTTTGTCGAAAAAAAATTTATTTAAAAATCTGTCACAACTAGTTTAAAAACCAAAAATATTTGCGAAGGTTAATAACCATAGAACCCAAATGAATATACATAGAGTAATCTCTTATTTTCGGAGATCAAAATATTTCACTATCTCGGCGCCAAAACAACGTCTGTCACTTGTCAATGCACGTTCGGAACTGAGCGGGGATCGGTGCTGTGGTGCGAGAGTATGCTCACACCATCGCTTTGTATGTGGGCACGCGTGTATTATTGGTTATAAAGGTGAAAGTGTGGTGATCGTATTATCGCCTGACCGGGTTTGCCCGCTCTTACCCTACTCCCCTTGCTAAAGGGAAGTATTATATTATTCAAAAGTCACCTTGCGAAATTTTTGGATTTCGTCATGTTTCAAAGTTCCTCAATCACAAAAGAGCAGTGCGTTGCTTTGTTCGCACGAAAACTTTCAAATGAAATGATATATCGATTTCAAGATTGGTACACATTAAGGTGGTCATAAAAAATAAATGTTCGAATTTTTTTAGGAGACTCTCTTAAAAGTTGCCAATTGACTAAGAAATGAGATTGGTAAAGTTTCAGTTCAATTGGGTAACGTCAACCCGTGTCTCATCAAGGTTGTGTTTTGACTTTTTATGAAAATTTATTTTTTATGAAAATGTCTAAAAACATTGCAAGATTCAATTACATCGGCTCTCTAGATTTTACTTTATTTATTTTTTCAATATGTACATAAAAAAGGGTTTAGTTAAAACTGTTTTCAAAAGCAAATAGAGTAAAATCCAAATTGAAAATGGAGGATTTAGGAGAAAAGAAAAGCAAAAAGGTATAAAAATGAGTAGAAATAATGTTCAAATGCATTTTATTATTTAAAGTTTGATTATAAAAAAGGAAGCAATATAAAGGGAAGAAGTTATTATTATTATTTACATTTATTAGATCAAGGTAGTCATGGTTTAGATAAGGTGGCCTCTGAAGAGTCAGGAAAAATTTTCCTACATTCAGATACAACTTGTAACAGAAACTGCCGTTGTTCTTCGTCTTGAATTAATTTTACACCTCTTTCAGCTGTGTCATTGACACCTTAAATCTGTTTACTATTTTGTTAGCTTTTAAATAGTGTGAATTGTCACACCATTCATCGGGATCAGTATTTAAAAAGTTTGTATCAATTCAAATCTCAAAAATTTGGAGTTTGATAAATCATCAATTTTTTTGTCCAATAAATCACCCACTTGTTCGAGATTGAGCCGTGCTTTTACATTCCTATCATCGTAACTTTTTTCTTCAACGGAAATTAATTTTAGACATTTCGCAGCCATGCTTGTTTTGACATTTTTATATAAAGTTTCATCAAAAAATCAAAATGTGACCCAGCTCCGAATTGAGATACCAGAGATGATTTATCATTTTAGACAGTGCCTTGTCTGTAAGTTCTTTATCAACTTGTCCGTATTTCACAAAAGATTTTAACAATTGTAGGTCTTGGTTGTGGGCCAAAGTGGAGTTGGGGGCGTTGAACCACGCTTTTACATAAATATTGATTATAAATAAACAAATGTCTGTGACTTGAATGACTTGAAAGCTTCTACTTTTTTATTTTGCTCTGTGTTTTTAGATCTTTTAGCGTTTTTTTTGCTGTTTTCTTCAGTCTTCGTACAGTTTTTCTAATTTTGCAACACAATCCTCAGGTGTCTGATTGGTATCTTAGCTTTCTCCTAAAAAATTAAAACTTCCTGTGTTGTAAGTCTTGCAGCTTCTCTGGTATTTAGTTTCACTTGCCGTATATTATAAAATAAACTGCATAAAATTTGACAATTAGATGATAATTTACTGCCACTGCACAGTGCGAAATTTCTCGAGTTTACCGGAACTTAATTATTTAAACCAGTAAAACAGTTCTATTTGTTGGTTTTTTTAAATTTTTAATAAAAAATAATGTGTTTTATTTAAAGTTTTTCAATTTATTTGTGTTTTTTATTATAGAACAATTAAAAAAAAACATACATTTTGTAACAACATTTCGAACATCTATTCAGAACGAGACTTATTGCAATCGTCTGAAGACTCGTAATCATTACATGGGTCTGCAAATCTTTCTAACAACTCTAAAACTTCTGGCGTAACTTCACTATGCTTGGTTTTGGGTGCTTTACGAAGACTAGCGATGTACGGATCCGATGAAATAAGCAGTCGATTAAATAAATCCGTATTTGTGTCAATTCGGGATGTTTTTCTAGTAAAAAGTTCGCGATATTTTCTGCAGTCTTTGTTTCTTGCTTCCTGAGCTTCTTCAGAAAATTGTCCGATCGGAAGAATGCAAGAGGCTATAATATCCTTTCCATGACAAGGACTTTATGCACACTTACGGGCATTGAGTACCAGAAATATTCTTTCAAATACAATTCCAAAGTTTCTCTTGCATATTCGCCGAACTTTTCTGAACCAATTTTAAGACCACAATTTAGGCACTCTAACAGCACATGAAAACGCTTGATCAAATCTAAATTAACGCCAGTTATTTCGGAAGACTTTTCGGAATTTCTAAAGAATTTCCTCGCGGCATTACCATCGTTTGTGTTTCCGGTCTGCTGTTTTGGCATATCTATAAGCAAGCCAAGCTCCTCTTTGAATTTTTGTTGAATGTATTTTTTCTTCTCTGCAACTTTTTTTTTATTTTCTGCGCCACGAGCTTGCCATGCCTTAATATCCATTTTGTACGATATATGTAAAATACATTCCAAAAACCTTATCCATGCATGGAGGGGTGATAGTCCAAGGGATAAAACGGATTCATTTATATTTTTTTGAGGTATATCGCAGATGTTGTTCATTTCACTAGGGTTTAGCCCCACATAAGTAGCATGTTTGTGATGATGCACAGGATGATACAGCATTGCATACTTTACCGTCAATCATACAAAAGATCATATTTGCTGTAACCTGAAATTGCTTGCCATCTACAAGTACTCGTATAGTGGTTGGAGTAGGTTGAGATATTTGTTCTTTCACTTTGTTTACTTCTGAGGTAATTATACTGACTGTTTCTTTGGCAAAAACGAACTTAATGGGGCGACAGTACCGTGTGGAAGAAGAAGCAGGGTTTTTCCAAATTACTGACTGATTATCACCATTATCATTTACGGAGCACATTTGGATTGGTACCATTGATACACTAAACATACTATCATCAGAGCTATGTTTGTCCATATACTTTTGTCGATAATTAACTTGTTCCGCCCCATCACAACCCCACTTTACGATAATATTTAGTGCTTTAACGTTTGATAAAGTTCTAAGAATCCCTTCTAGCCCTGTACAAAGTCTTGCTGCGGTATGATTTATAAGCGACTGAATGATGATATTTCAACTGAAACTTCAGTTATTATTATGTCCTTTGGATAGCACAACCTCTTTGCCTCTTTTACAACATAATAAGGTGGATACAAAGTGCAACGGTGATTTTTTTGCTTGATCTCGAACAATGTTGTACTGATTTGACGATAAGTTTGCATCAATAAGTAGCGCCAGAGCCTGGTCTGGAGTTAATTTTCGTGGGCTGTTTGAAGAAGACATGCGAGCCTTCTTGGTTTTGCTACCCCTTTCTGGAGAACCAGATGCCAGTTCCTTGACAATCGCTACAGAGTTTCGTTTTCCAGATTGGTATAGCTTTGTTGCAGTTGCTTTGGCTAACTCGTCTTGACTACTGGACTTCAAAAGCTGATGCACTTTTCTGTTTTGCACTTTAGATGACAATCCCTAAATTCTTTTTTAGGTCTGCCTGCATTGGTCCTCGATTCACTAGGCAATGCATCCCTTACAGCATTTGAAAATTTTACATTATTTTCAAGCCAGCTAGCATTTTTATTTAGAAATGATGCTAATTTTCGACTGGATTCCCTCCACCTTTTTTGTATTTTACAAACCAGCGCACGAAGAGTTGCCTTTAAACTGCAAAGAGCGTCAGATGTTAGCATTGGTGAGCCTATTTTTTCCAAAACAAAACCAATGATGGCGTCCGATGTCGGTTCTACCTTCCACTTTTGGAATATGCAGTTATATGAAATTTGCAAAGTCATTCTGGAAAATGTTTAATTTAAAAGAAGATCGCACAATATCGCAGAAGATCTTTTGTGTTTCCAACAGAGGAAAAAAAACCTTTCAAATTTTCAAGCTGGTATTATGTAGTATCACTTTTTAAAGTCTTCACTGAAGTTAAAAATGTAAATTTTACTTACTTCTTGAAAATCACTTTTTTCACGAACAAATCACACACGAGTAAGAAAAGATTTTGCAATTATTTAAATGCCAATAATTGACAATTTTCTTATAAAATAAATGAAGAAAAAATCATGACCTACTGACTTGCCGTTTGTATGTACCACTCTATTAACTTAAACAAATCGAATAGCTTTCTGTAGGCAAAAAGTATGATTGAATAAGTAATGCAACTTTCAGGTGCATATTGCAGTTGTTTCGCAGGGGTAATCCCCAAACTGAGTATAAGATTTTAGAGGTGGGATATTAACCTACCAAAATAATCTTATGCATTTTACGTATTTCAAAAATTGAATAAAGTTCCGCTAAACTTCCTAAATTTCGCACTGTGCACTGATTTGATGAGACAGAAAAGTCACTAAACGACCGTTGTTGAAATGTTCACTGCTTGAAAGGCAAACGTAAACTAAAACTCCAACAACTTTTCCCCGCACATCCCAGACAAGGAACAAAAAAAGAGTGTGGTTTATGACACTCCAGGTAGAATTCTCTGATAAAAAGGTCCTTAGCAATAGCTTTTTTGTAACGAAGACAAACCTTTTCGTAAAATGATTTATTTATAAAGTTAAAAGAAATTTTACGTCTTATTATATATTGTATAATAATGTATTTGTATAATTGTTTATAATACAAAGGAAACAAAAAAAATGGTCAAAAGTATTTAAGTTAGGTATCTTTGTTGCCATTTTTCACTTTCATTTTCTAAACAGGTCAAAGGTCGGATTTGAGGATTCGAATTATCGGTCTTGGATGATGAATATTTTCAAATATAAAAGTTTTAACAAAAAAGTGGTAGGAGTAAAACTTTAAGACAACCACATGTTCTACGAAATTAAACAAGAGTCAAGTGTCTAGGACGAATGGTTTTCATTTATGAGGGAAAAAAAAAAAAAAAAAACCACGATTTTTCTGCAAAAAATCGAATTTTACAGCTTTAACCTCAACGAGGTACGGGTTAACGTTATCTAATTGAGCTAAAACTGTGCAAATCTTATTTTTTACACAAATGACAAATTTTAGGGTGGTACGATGAATATATTTTTTCCCCCCTATATCTTGTGACCACCCTAGTACACATACATTATAGTATAATGATAAGACACCCCAAATTGTACCAAGTACGCACACCTAATACTTCATCGTAGGCTGATACAGCAGCCTACAAGCTGACAGAGTCCTTGACAAAGTCAACACTTCAACGAAGGCGGCGTAGTTTTCGAGAAATCCCCCTCAGGCATATGTGGTTTAATGTAAAATTACTGAAAAAGACAAAGTCCATATTTTAGCAGTCTACCCACTGTTCTCTTGTTTGTCAATCCATCCCGAGATGCGTTTTGCCTTATCACGGTTCATCAGTCGGGCTAGGATCGACAAAGAAGAGAACTGAATTTACTAGGCCTTAGCCAGGTACTTACAGAAGGTAATTATAAGGTACAACGAATTGTACCAAGTACGCACACCTAATATTCCATCGTAGGTTGACACGGCAGCCACAACCCGAGAGAGTGGTTGACAAAGTCAACACTTAAACGCAGGCGGTGCGGATTTCGAGGGATCCCCCTCAGGCGTATGTGGTTTAATGTAAAACTACTGAAAACAGACAAAGTCCATATTTCAGCAGTATACCTAATCTGTCAGCTTGGGGCTGCTGTATCAGCCTACAACGGAATATTAGGTGTGCGTACTTGGTACAACTAGTAGTATCTTACCATTAGATTCCGTAAGTATCTGGGTAAGGACTGGTGAATTCTGTTCTTTTATTTGTCGTGTTCGCGATACGGCGAAAAGCTTCTCTGGATGGACTGAAAAATAAGAGAACAGTGGGTAGACCGCTGAAATATGTAGTTTTACATTAAACTACAAAATAATACTTGAACTAGAAATGGAACCTATAGTTTTTAAGCGGAATAGTTTTAGAGGAAGAAGCGGCAGGGATGGGATCCATAAATTTTATTTAGTTCCTATAGTATTATGAAGATTTTGAAGATAAAGAAAAAAACTTTAAGTAATTTATTGTTATATAATGAGCGGCGAAGGGGATTAGAGGGGCGGCTTTAAAAATATCCTTTCAGGGTTCTTGGAGTCTACTAATCTGAAAATTGTTATTTTTTATTATTATATTTATTACTATATTATATCTTAACATAAATAGTATGGAAAAGGATGTAATTATAGAGTGACCTCAAGCACACAACAGCAATTACAACTACGTTTGTTTTTAGAGCTTTTAAAAGTTTTGTACGGTTAAAATAGTAAATTTACTGGTAGAGTCTGTGATTAATTATATGTTAAAGGCCACTACGAGCCTATATGTTGCGTGTAGCGGCTATCAAACACTCACCTGAACGGAATGAAATGCTAACACTTGTAGGTGTTGACAAACAATGATATTGCTCCAATAGAGGAATATACAGAAGTGAAAACTTGTTGTATATCTTTGGCTAGAATTCATACGAAGGAAAAAGAGAAATAGGCAATAGGTTTTTAATTAAACTTAATTTGAAGAAATAATGAAAAAAAAAAATCATATTAGTATGCCGGAAAATCGGATTATGTTTGATTCGAGTTATATATAAAATGGTGCAGTCTTTCAAGTAAGAACGTGACCGCTCCTATTCTTGAAAAAATGTGTTTCGAAACATGTTTTTTGCCATTAATCTATTCTTTGGCGCAATTACCTTAGTAAGTTGTCCAATCGCCTCCTGCATCAATAATCGCCTGGCATTTTCGATGTATGTTGTCGGCGAGATTTTCTGCATGCTCTTCAAATTTTTCGAATCTCTCGAGATGACTGACTCAAAGTCCTCAGAGTCTTTCCTCTGAGCTATCTCTTTACAAGGGACTAAACGTTTTCAATAGAGTTGGCGTTTGGCGGTTGTGAGGGCCACTCTAGTATCGTGGGCCCAAG
Source organism: Pachyrhynchus sulphureomaculatus (assembly GCA_019049505.1). Classification (NCBI taxonomy): domain Eukaryota; kingdom Metazoa; phylum Arthropoda; class Insecta; order Coleoptera; family Curculionidae; genus Pachyrhynchus; species Pachyrhynchus sulphureomaculatus. Next base: position 102,383,250 of record CM032453.1, on the reverse strand, counting down.
AAAGTCGTTTCACGAAGTGATTTTCTCCCAGCAAAGGTTTATTCAACGTGCTTTCGAATTTGATATCATGAGACACGATTCGTTTTTCGATTTTCGGAGGGAGTTTGCATACTGGGCCACGTTTTGGCAAGTTTTCGACATTTTCCGTCTCGTTAAAACAATTTACCAATTTCTCCACAAACGACGCCTACTTTTTAATGTATTTATCGGCCGCGGAATGTGTTATTTTAGGCCTCTCTGGATGGAAACAAAGAAAGACTGCCCCGAACCGATGCACAAACAAGTGACTCATTTTGGATTTTACGTGATTTCGACGAAACATCCGAATCGACTGATACTTTTACTAAAATGTGTCGTAGACAAAGGTTTCCTCTACCGGTTTTTTGTTGAATCGCTAGAATCACATCTACCAAAAAAGAATTATCGCGAACACGTTCTTACTTGACAGACTGTACTTCCATTTATTCTAACCAATTTACTTTTTTAGGTAGTTTATTGAACTTGGGATCTTTTTGCGTTATACGTCCTATTTTACCCTAAAAGATTGTTTACGTTTTTAATTAAAAGAAAAATATTAACTTTATTAATTGAATGAATTTTGATACTTTGCTCTAACTTCCATTAAAAAACGCTTTAACTAATATTACTTCTAGACTTTTCATCGACTTATCGTGTCCTCAATAACACTGTGAATACTTTCCCCTTCGTTAGTGTTTTATTTAGGTTCAATACAAAATTAAGCTCTTAGATTTATGACTGATGCCAATACATTTAAGATCGCTCAGCGATTATTGTTTGACATTTTTAATACTTACCCTATGATAATTCTATAGTACCAGAGTATTTTTATCATTATCATCTTTCTCGATACTAGTCTACATAAACGAAAAATTTCATAAGTTATTTTCTTGTCAAAATTTGATTCTTATAAAATATGCAATGTATGTATTATTCTCGCTTTATTCTCGGTAAACAAAACATGAAGAAATTTGTAAAATCTGTAAAAACCTACCCTGGGGCAGATTCAGTTTGGACCAAAATCCGGTGCAAAACGAGCAATAAACCCCATAGATACAAATATACTGAAGAACTCTGAAATTAGAAAATAAATATCAAACCGAACGGATGAGAAATTTAAGAAGCAAATAGGAACAGAAAACGAGAGTCTCGAATCTCAATGGGTTAAGATGAAGAATAAATTAATAGTTGTACAGGAGAAAGAAATGGATCTAGGGAGAATAGAATGACAGAAGAAATACTAAATCTGATGGACGAAAGGCAATTACATAAAACAAGAGATGTCTTAAAGTATAATGAACTAAACAGAGCAATACATCGAAAATATAAAGAAGCTCAGGGGTTCTGGTTAAGCGAGAAATGCCGAGAAGTAGAGGAACTGCAAGAGAAACATGACATATTCAATCTATATAAGAAGGTGAAGGAACTGGGAGGAAAAAACAACAAACACTTCTGAGAAATGGAAGTAATTAAATTATACTGGATATTAAAGACAAAATAAAGACATGGGAGCAATATATAGAACAACTTCTCAATAGACATAGATTAGAAAACTTACAGTTAAACAGGAATAATGAGATAGGGCCTGAAATAACGAGAAGAGAAGTTATGCATGCTATACAACTACAGAAGGATGAAAAACAGTTGGTTCAGATGAGATAAAGGGAGAAATCCTCAAAATATATTCGGATGAAAGTTCATTTATTAATCGGCTGGTAATCTCATTTAGAAGGATCTATGAAACTGGAATAATGAGATAGGGCCAGAAATAACGAGAAGAGAAGTTATGCATGCTATACAACTACAGAAGGATGAAAAACAGTTGGTTCAGATGAGATAAAGGGAGAAATCCTCAAAATATATTCGGATGAAAGTTCATTTATTAATCGGCTGGTAATCTCATTTAACAAGATCTATGAAACTGGACAAATCCCTCTTGACTGGCTAAAGTCGACTTTCATCTCAATTCCTAAAAAGTCAAAGTCCATGAAATGTGTGATTATCGCTTAATCAGTTTAATTTCTTCTTCTTCTTAGTGTGCCTTTAGTGGCGGCCGTGGCTGCGTGGCATAGTACCTTGGTTACGGTGCAGAAGATCGAGGGTTCAATACCGCAGGTCGGTATACTTATTTATTAATTTATTTAAGTATATTTGGCCTGCCCACGTACATAGGTAGTAGTTGTTCGCAGAAATGCAATAACGTCCGAGGCAGCACTACCGCGTTGTCTAAAAGGTGCTGTGATATACAAAAATGTATGTTTCGGCATTTGGACAACGTTGACGAAAAAGGATAAAATACATAGAACAACTTTTCAATAGACATAGATCAGAAAACTTACAGCTAAACAGGGATAATGAGATAGGGTCAGAAATAACAAGAAGAGCCTACTCAGGCGGGGAAGTGAATGATAAAAAAAGGTCTTATCTTCTAAGGACGTTGGCGATCACGTTTGCCCATCTGATTTTATCTATTGCCGCTCTAAACAGTTCAGTAGATATCAAGTTTGTGCACTGTCGTAAGTTTTTTAACCAGGAATTGCGGCGCCTTCCTGATCATCGCCTACCAGCGGCCAAAGTAAGTGTTCTTTCTTTCTTTCTTTAACAGCGGGAATCAACTTTCGTTCCTTTCTTATCCGATCAAGTGTTTCTACGTTTGTGGTATGCGCTGTCCAAGGAACACGCAGCATTTGGTGATAGTACTACATCTCGAATGACTCCATTCGTTGTTGTGTTGTGTCTGTGCTTGTTGTAGCTTTTATACCGTATAACATGACCGAGAACACATAGCATCTTAGCACTCTTATTCTTGTTTTTAAGTTTAGTTGGCAGTTACGGAGTATGCTGCGCTTCGTACTTTTTCAATTTTTGAGCGTATTTCAATAGAGTGGTCCCAATCTTCACTAATTATGCTTTCTAAGTACGTTATTTTTGTTACCTTTTTAAGTGTTTCTTAATGTACTTTAATATTTATGTTTGAATTAGGATTTTTACTCACGACCATTCTTTTGTTTTGTTTGAATTCAGTTTCATTCTATATTCCTCACATGCATCAAGAATCTTATTCATGAGTCTTTGTAGGCCTTCTTCACTGTCCGCTAAAATGACAGTATCATGAGCGTAGCGGAGGTTATTTACACACACCATTAATTATAATTCAATATTTTTTATCAGAAAGTGCTTTATTGAAGATTTCCTCTGAATAGACAATGAATAACAGGGGTGACAAAATACAACCCTGTCGTACGCCTTTCTTTACTTTTATTTCTTTGGACATGCGATTCTCAACTTTTATTTTGACAGTCTGGTTCTAGTATAAACTTGATATTATTTGTAAATCTTTCTCATCAATATTACACGATTGTAGTATTTCCATCATTTTCTTATGATTTACCAAGGCTTTTTGGAAATCTATGAAGCATAAATAAACATTAGAGTTGGCATCCCTATATTTTTCAATCAGAACGCGGATGGAGAATGGTGCGTCCCTCGTTCCTAGCCCTTTCCTAAAGCCGAACTGTGCTTGTCGAGTACGTTCATCTAGTTTTTTGTATACTCTTTGGTGGATTATTTTAAGGAAAAGTTTCAAGATGTGGTTCATTAGACTTATATTCCGGTATTCCTCGCAGTTTCTAGGGTTATTCTTTTTTGGCAATGGTATAAAAATTGATGTCGACCAATCATGAGGTACATCACCTCTGTGGTATACGCTGTTAAAGAGGTCCTGTATAATGTTCATATGTTTTTCAAGAAATATTTTAATGATTTCTGTAAGTATATTATCTTCTCCTTTTACCTTTTTGTTTTTAAGCTGATTTGCTGTTGCTAATATTTCGTCTTTATTTATGGGGGGGGGGGGAGGCGGCGTTGTATTAAGTTTATTTGTATTATGTTGACTAGTTGTGTTACTATACATTTCCCCTAGCTTACCTTTGATTTTCTTATGTGTCGTATTTCTTTTCTCATGCTTCTATTTCTGTGCATTGTTCATTTAGCCACATGTCTTTAGCCTCCTTTATCTTTCTTTTTATTAGGTTGTGCATTTCATTGTATCTTATATTACTGCTGTTCTTATACTTTCTTCTTACTTCCATCATACCCAATATTTCCTCCTTCATTCATGATTGTTTCTTTTTGATTGCACTTTGTTTCAGGTGCTTTTCCATTACTTCTTCCAGTGTTTATCTGATGTGGTACCACTTTTCTTTCGGTGTCTGATGAGTTTCCAGCTTGTTTGTATTTAAACTTCTATCAATCTCGTCATGAATCTTCTTCTTTATGACTTCTTCTTTGAGTTTGTCGATGTTAATATTTGTTGTTGTTTGTTCATGTTTTAACTATTTTAGTCTAATCTGTAAATTAAGGTCTGTATATATATATATAGATATATATATATATATATATATATATATATATATATATATATATATATATATATATATATATATATAATATATATATATCTGCTCCAGGATAGGTTTTGCCAGATTTGACTATATTTCTTTGTCTTCTATTGACGGTTATACAGTCTATTTGATTTCGGATGATTTTGTGATCTTTTCCATCTGCAGGGGCTTTCCACGTATATAACCGTCGGGGTGGCAATTTAAAAATAAGTGTTCATAATAGAGAGGTGCTTTTCTCTGCAGAACTGGATCAGTTTCTGACCTCTGTTATTACGTTTACGCAAGCCATAATTCCCCACAATCTCCTCCACTTTTTCATCTATTTTGGCATTGAAATCCCCCATTATCATGTTTATCTCATTTTCCTTAGTGTGTTATAGAGTCTTATTTAAATCTTCATAAAATATTTCGATTTCTTCATCAGTACTTTGTGGCGCATAGACTTGTATGATGTTAAATTTGTGGGGTTTGCAATTTATTTGAATCAAGATTATTCTATCTGGGGTCGGTAAAAATTCTTCCACTATTCTTGCCACTTCTTCTGAAACCACTAGATTACATCTCCCAAGTAATAAACGGTGTAGTGCTTAATTCTGCAGTTGCCTGTGTTCGGCCATCTCACTTCACTACATCCCAATATATCGATGTTGAGTCTTTTCATCTTTCCTATCAGATTTGCAGCTTTGCCCGTTTCAAGCAAACTTGTGACATTCCAAGTTCCTAGTTTCCTTTTCGATTTCCATCGAGGGATTCTGCGCACCCTCTCCCCACTTAGGGGGGCCCGGGAGTGAGGGCTTTTTTTTCTATCTTTGTCGGCATTGTGATTTCCTGGAAAAAAAGTATTGTAGCGGTTTTCTGTTGCCTTCTATACTGCTGTGTAAATACCGCTTCAGTGACTCTCACCACGCCATTTGCTATCTGCTTCACAACCATTTCAGTCCCCTTCTGCTTGGGAGCAGTTTTGAACAACCAGTTGCCGTTAATTTCTTACGTTCTCAAAATATTCCAGAAAATCATCCATATCAGAATATATAGAAAAAGTGCAGCTAAAATAGATAACATACAATTCGGATTCCGAAAAGGCATGGGTACCCATGAAGCTTTATTCTCATTAAATGTACTAGTCCAGCGTTGTAAAGATATGAATGTAGATGTATATGCATGTTTTATAGATTACAATAAAGCTTTCTACTGTGTGTTGCACGAGAAATTAATAAAAATTCTAAAAACAATAAATATAGACAAAAGAAATCTAAATATTATTAAAAATCTGTACTGGAATCAATCAGTGGAAGTTAAAATTGGACTGAAAAAGTGCGAAAGCATGAAAATAACTCAAGGTGTAAGATAAAGATGCATTCTCTCACCACTTTGGTTCAATCTTTATTCTGATGCTGTATTTAATGAGGCTATCTATGAATCCATTGAAGGAATAACAGCTAATGGGAGTACACTGAACAAGATATGGAATGCTGATGATACTGTTATATTAGCAAATAATATCAAAGATCTTTGGTAACTGATCAATCGAGTCGTAACAGCCAGCGAGAGATTTGGATTAACTATGGCTATAAGAAAAATCACATGGATGGTAATAACAAAGAAAAATCTACCCCGAGAATCCCTCGAAATCAGGGACAACACCGTAGAACAGTCTTCATATTTAAATATTTGGGAACAAATATAAATAACCCAAGAAAGGAAATATATTCCTGAACTGAACAGGCTCGAGTAACATACATGAATATAAATAAATTTTTCCATTGCACCAATCTCAGTCTCGAACTGTAAGAGCATATGTATTCTCCGTGCTCTTGTATGGATGTGAGTGCTGTACCCTTGACCCTGGCTCAGAGAAATGACTAGAATCTTTTGAAATGTACATTTATAGACGCCTTCTTCGCATCTTCTGGGTACAGAAAATAAAAAATACAGAAGTAGTGGAAATAATGAACAAAATGAAGGAATTCTAACAACCATAAAAATAAGAAAAACTCAATACTTCGGACATGTAATGAGGGACCCAAAGTATAGCCTGTCCCAAAATATAAGATTCTGATTTTTGCCGTTTTAAGTGGAGAATATAAAAATTCTGACCTTTTGTTTATGATAGATTGCAGAGATGAATTTTATTCATTAATGTAAATAAATAACATTATAAGTGTTTTTGGAGATGTTTATTTATAGATGCATGTAAATACAAATGGATAAGAAGTACAAATATACAGTTTGAATGAATGGGGTTTACAAAAGGGGACATATTGTATAAATAAAAATATATTTTAACTTAAGCCTAATTCGGTTTCACTATCACTGTCATCAGCTGAGGTAATTATCAGTGGTTTTATATTATTTACATAAATATATGAATCTCCAACTTTAACAACGTGCTGAATGGAATTCTTCCAGCTTTCACAAGGTATCATTTATAATTTTTTTTACTAATTCAACCACTGACATGCTTAAAGTAGGAGAAACATTTTGTGCCCTTATTTTTGATTTAACTTGATGCCAAATATGTTCAACTGGATTAAACACACAATAATACGGAGGAAACCGGAAAACAATGTGTCCCTTTTCTTAGCCATACTATCACAAACAAAATTTCTTTTTCAATTTATAGTCTTACAAAACTTCCAAAAGATTTATTTTTTTATAACTAAAGTCAAAATAAAAGTCATTTTCTAACATATATTCCTGTATTTCTGAATTTGGTGTGGGCTGCATTAGGAACCTTATTTAGTAGGCGACTGTGGGAACTTGCATTGTCCATAACTATAACACTCTGTTCGGGAACATTTGGCAAAAGGGAATTTTGAAACCAATTTTCAAAAAGTTCTGCGATCGTGTCTTCGTGATAGTCCAAACTAGAATCTTTTATGTTTTTTTGCAGATAATAGTAAACAATTTGGAACTTAGCCCTTTTCAGATTCACCATGCAAAATGGTTATTCGTTTACCTTTACTTGAAGGTGCGTTAATCTGACATTTTGTACTGCTGTCAACCCACCCTTTTTGCATAGTGTTATGGGTATCGAACCATGTTTCGTCACATGATGCATTTGAAAATCTTTCGGTTTTTTTCCTGTTCCTGAGTGATGGTTTTCCTACAATACCCTTAATCGTAGAAATTGGGGTTTTTGTTAGTTCACTGGTTTCTTGCAAAGCACTTTGTTTATTCAAATTTCTTTTTACCAAACTGTCGTAAACATTTTTCACTATTTGTTTAGCGTCAAGTGATAAATGTTTTCTCTTGCGATAGCCACTATTGAAATTTTCCCACGGATGCCACATAATTAAAACAGAACCGTTACGTTGTAAGTAAAACTAAAAATAAAAATAATAAAAAGTATCTTTCGAATCTTAATGGGGACCTGTGGTCATTAGGCCTATATTATCAAATACTTAAAGGGCTCCAAACCGGGTTGCCAGGTAGTAAATATATAGGTAGAAATAGATCCTATATGAATGCAGGTGCAAGTGAGGGCGGTATACAAAGCAGGTAAAATAAAAATACCTTTATCGTAATACCTGGCAACTATGCACAAAACCTTAATAGGGTCGTTTATTGCCCCATTGAAAAAGCAAAAAGGCATGATCTTATATCTTGGGATTTACTTTACAAATTGCTACGTCTAATTATTGAAGGTAAAATAAAGGGCAAACGATCGATCCGAAGACGACAGAATTCTTGACTCAAGGATATGAGAAGGAGGTTTGGATGTGCTTCGAGTGGTATTTTTTGAGCAGCTTCTAAAGTTCGTTTAGCTATATGGATCTCCAACCTTCGTGAGGACACGGCGTCGTAAGAAGAAGAAAATATATAATGTTTCGGTTTCCTTTCTGAGTCAAAGCATATTTTTATAACAACCCAAGGCTAGTAATTTTAAATTTTTGCTACTGTTTTATAAAAAAAATATACCATGATGTTTCAATGTGTAATACCCAGTACGTAATTAACAAGCTCCAATACATCTAAATCTTAGAAACTGTTACGTCAGCCAATTAAAACTTAAACCTGAATACACTAGGTTTTACGTAATTGGATTTATTGGTTACTTTGTAGAAAAAAAATTCAATTTTAAAAGATTGTATCTGTAAAAATATTCTAAATGGTTTTTTACGCCGAAGTTATAAATATCAGCTGGGTCGATTGATCAAGCGGTTGGGGGGCACATGGAACTAGATAAATAATGGCGCGTTATTGGTTTACCCTTCTGAAAGCATCTTAGAATTCTGTTATTCGTTATGAATTAAGGGTACTGTTGTGAACTAACAAAATGTGTAATTAGAAAGCTCGAAACTCCTCCAAAGATCGTTTTGAAGTTGATTGATTCATGTAATGATGTATCTGTCAGTTTTAATTTTTAAATTTTACTTGCCAGCAACATCTAAAACACCTGAAAAGCGTTTTGAAGAGGAGTTATGTAATTTTAAATCGCTCAGATTCAGATTGTTAGAATATTATTGCCATACTGGCTACTAATTGATAAAACGTGACCTGGAAAATTCCCATACAAACATTTTTAAGAGGACTGTAAGAGTTTCATAATGATGTAAGCCAGTATAAAGTTGAAAGTTCAAAACGGCGACCCAAAAACGTGGCAGGGTGTTATTTATAAGTCCTGGTATTTGAAGTTAGTAATTTCATCGAGAATAATATAAAATCAAAGCATAAATGAAATCGGGAATTTTGTAGTATTTTAAAACGACATTTTAAATTATCACTTGAAAAAGAAAACATCTTAATATACGAACCTTCTTGCGAGAATAAAACGGTCATAACTAGACTGTTGTTGATAGACAATCATACTAGTGGCTCATAAAAACAAATGGTCAAGTATTGAAAGTCTGCTTCTTAAAATTTTGGAATTCAAAATAGCATTTTTAGTGTTCCGTACGGAACACTTATAAGATCACTTTGGTGTCTGTCTGTCTGTTACACCCGACTTTCTCCAAAACTATTTGTCATAGAAAGTTAAAATTTGACACTAATATAGGAATTGATGGCTTCATCAGAGCCGTGGGTTTTGAAAGTTAAATTTTGACTAAAGGGGTTAGTTTAGGGGGGGGGGGTGAAAACGGAAGTGAAAAATATATATAATGTAATACTTGCGCACACTTTTCTTCGTATTATTTTTAAAAAATTGCGAAAAATCGCCCTTCCCCCCTTATCTCGAAAAATACTAATCAAAAAATTCTGAAAAAATTCTGGAATATTCTCCATTATGATCGATCTCTGTAGCACCATACAGAACGACCTTTGTTGACGAATCCACTATGATCGATCTCTGTAGCACCATACAGATTGACCTTTGTGTAAATTTAAGTGATTAAACATCTTTATAATCTCGATTTCCACTATACTTTGTTTAATGTCAGCATCGTAAACAAATTCTAGATAATCAGTAGGATCTTTCCGATGTTTTCAATTCATTGAGTCAACGGTAGCTTATCATCTGAGTCATCTCTACATTCCTTCTTTAAAAATCCGCCATGCTCAAAACAGTTTGCAATGGTTTCTCTACTGACTTTTTGCCAAGCCATATAGATAAAGTTGATAGCGTCCAAGAGAGTTGCAGAAAAAATGTTACCTTTATCGATCGTCTCGAACATTGTTATAAGTAAAATCTTTCTATTATGACATTTTAAAGAATGTATCACACCTCGATCCATAGGCTGGAGCTTTGCACTTGTGTTTGGAGGCATAAAAACCAATTTTATTTGCTGTATATCAACTTCAGGGTGTGCTGGACAGTTATCATTCAAAAGTAATATTTTTCTGTTTGTGAATTTTAATTCTTTGTCCTATTCGATCAGTTCGTTTTTAAAAATTTCTGCTGTCATCCAGGCTTTACTGTTTGATTTGTACTTTATTGGTAAATGTTTGCTTTTAAAACACCTGGGATTGGCGGACTTTCCTATAACCAACAATTTTCTTTTCTCTGTTCCATACATATTTGCAGTTACCAACACCGTAATCCTTACTTTTGATAATTTTCCACCAGCACAATTCTCTCCGACAAACTTTAATGTCTTATCAGGCGTTATCTTGTAAAACAAACCCGTTTCATCTGCATTAAAAATGTCCACATATTTATAACTTTCTCGAATTTCCGGCTATACATTGGCCCACCACTGATCAACAACAGTCATATCCACTTCTGCACTTTCTCCTACCATCTTACCCCCACTAATATTATGTCGCTTTTTAAATCGTTCAATCCAACTTCTAGAACAGTTAAACTCGGTGTTCTCTATTTTCCTTCCCAATTCACTAGCTTTCTATTGTAAAGTATAGCCGGTAATAAGAACTTGTTCATATCGTTTTTGACTAAACCATTTAAGGAGTCCTTTATCGACTTGGTCATGTGTAGATTTTCTTGCTTTTTTACTACTAAAGTTTTTTTTAGCATAAATTGATAAGATTTCTTGCCTCTTCTTCCATATGGTAGAAACAGTAGATTTAGTAAAATTCAATTATTTACAAACATCGCTTTGTTTAACTCCATTTTCTATTTTCCTTATAATATCATGTTTGTCTTTTAAAGTAAACGCTTTACGTTTTTGTGTACTCATTTGAAAATAAACACTTAAACATTCACTTTGCTACTTTGATCAAATATGCGTTAGAACCGCATAATACAACAAGTGAATTGCAAATAATACTGCTCGAACTAGCGACGCGGCGGAAACAAGTAGAATAGGGGTTCCCAGCGAGTTTCAGTAAATTCCCTAGTTCCTAGTCGCGTGACATCGAGCACAGGGAGTTATAAACGGACACAAAACATCCAAATTTGGTTTGCTTTATCCGGAAGTTAGTTATAATCGGGTTGTTATAACCGATAAAAATTTGCATTGGTCTTATGGAAGTTTCTTCGTGCATTATAAAATAGTTCGTTTTAACCGGAAATTCGCTATAAACGGGTTCGTTATATGCAGACTTCACTGTATATGCACACGTAGCGCAAGGAAATCCTTAAAACGCTACAGGAGGACTTACGTTGGTCTTGAAACGCTGTAATTGAACTAAGTGAGACACACAGTCCTATTGAATATCCAAAACAGAAAATTTCAATTTTAGATGAACCAAAGAAGCCTAAAAATTAGGCGAAACGTTTTCAATAAACTTCTAACTAGAACGTGATGTAATTTCTCTATCCTTAAAACAAAAGAACCATAAAGCCCAAGAAATTGAATATATATATATATATATATATATATATATATATATATATATATATATATATATATATATATATATATATATATACGAGGCTGGTTTGAAAAGTCCGTGCAAAACTAAAAACTACTTATGTGTTTGGGGTAAACCTTTTTTATTTTTCGACATAGTCTCCTTTTAGGCTTATACACTTCGTCCAACGATGTTCTAGTTTGTTGATTCCTTCCGAATGATAGGATTTGTCCAAGTCTGCAAAATATCCATTAGTGTCTGCAATCACCTCCTCGTTTGAATAAAATCTTTGTCCCGCCAGCCATTTCTTCAAATTGGGGACAAATAGTAGTCCGAGGGAGCCAAGTCTGGAGAATAGGGGGGATATGTAACGAGTTGGAATCCTATTTCCATTAATTTTGCGACCACAACTGCTGAGGTGTGTGCTGGTGCGTTGTCGTGATGGAAAAGGACTTTCTTGTGGGCCAATCGCGGGCGTTTTTCTTGCAGCTCGGTTTTCAAACGATAACGATGAATAATATTCACCTGTAATAGTTTAACCCTTTTCCAGATAGTCGATGAGGATTATCCCTTGCGAATCCCAAAAGACAGTCGCCATAACCTTTCCGGCCGAAGGAACGGTCTTCGCCTTTTTTGGTGCAGATTCCCCCTTGGTAACCCATTGTTTAGATTGTTGTTTGGTCTCAGGAGTATAGTAATGTATCCATGTTTCATCCACAGTGACGAAACGACGCTTAAAGTCCTCCGGATTCTTCTGGAACAGCTGCAAACCATCCTTGCAACACTTCACACGATTCCGTTTTTGGTCAAGCGTGAGCAATCGCGGCACCCATCTTGCGGATAGCTTTCTCATGTCCAAATGTTTATGCAAAATATTATGTACCCGTTCAGTCGAGATGCCCACAGCACTAGCAATCTCACGCACCTTAACTCTTCTGTCATCCATCACCATATCATGGATTTGATCAATGATTTCTGGAGTCGTAACCTCCACAGGCCGTCCAGAACGTTCAGCGTCACTTGTGCCCATATGGCCAGTCCGAAAATTTTGAAACCACTTATAAACTGTTCTAATCGAAGGTGCAGAGTCACCATAATGTTTATCAAGCTTCTCTTTAGTCTCCTGAGGCGTTTTGCCTTTCATAAAGTAATGTTTAATCACCACACGAAATTCTTTTTCGTCCATTTCTTGAAAATCACTCGACTTCCTTGATTCACACGAATGCCAAACACAAAGAAATAGACCAATATGGCTGAAACTTGGTGTGCGTTCATTCAAGAGATGCTACTAACTAAACATGATCTCGATACGCGCCGGTGGTGCCATCTCTCGGACTTGGCACGGACTTTTCACACCAGCCTCGTATATATATATATATATATATATATATATATATATATATATATATATATATATATATATATATATATATATATATATATATATATATATATATATATATATATATATATATATATATATATATATATATATATATATATATATATATATATATATATATATATATATATATATATATATATATTACTCGTGTTTTCACAAGCTTTCATTTGACACCACACTCGATTACCTAGTAAAAAAAAATTTTTTTCACTTCCGATTTCACCCCCCCAAAATTAACCCCTTAAGTCAAAATTTAACTTTCAAAACTACATGGCTCTGATGGGGCCATCAATTCCTATATTATTACCAAATTTCAACTTTCTATGACAAATAGTTTCGGAGAAAATCGGGTGTGACAGACAGACGGACAGACAGACAGACAGACACCGAAGTCATCTTAGAAGTGTTCCGTATGGAACACTAAAAAGCGTGCCGTCATCGGCAAAGCTGTAGATTGGATTCCTGGTTCTTCCCAGCAGATTCTTAATGTCTTGCCTTGGGCACACCGACAATGATAATGAAGATATTAGAAACAAACCCTTTAACTACTACTCGTAAAGAATGCCCTCTGAAGAAACACGAGAGACATACCATAAGAGCGCAGCGTAGCCAATAATCCGTCATACCAAACACGGTTGAATGCCTTGGGTATATCAAGTGCAACCGCTCGCGATTTTCCAAAATGTTTAATTGCTTTATGCCAAACATATGTGACATAATAACTAACGAAAATCTACACACAAATATTATATGTGGATAGGGTGATGAATATTGAATGATCATCCCAGAAAATTTAAATAGCATAGTTTACAAAAATAAATACTTAAACATTCAACCGAGTGAAATACGAAGATGAGTATTTAGACTTATTTCCAATTAGTGCCGGTGTCCCACAAGGCAGCGGGCTGAGCTTCACTCTGTACCTGCTATACACGTGTGATTTGCCGTAAACCGATAATGCAGTCACATTCGCATATGACACTGCTATACTAGCCCCAAGTGACACAATAGAATGAAAAACAGCTACCAGCCTGTAAGGATGAACAATCAAGTTATCCCACACGCTAATACAGCAAAGTATCTTGGCATGAATCTCGATGCCAACCTACGTTGGAAAGAACACGTTAAGAAGAAACTCCAAGAACTGGACATTAAAAAGAAGAAAATGCACTGGCTAATGAGTAGAAGATCAAAACTGTCAGTTGCTAACAAACTATTGCTATATAAGTAGATATTGAAGCCCGTCTGGCTATACGGTATACAGTTATGGGCCTGTGCGGTGTCAAGCAATGTGCGGAAAATTCAAATCTTCCAAAACAAAGTGCTTCGTGAGATCGTGAGTGCTCCGAAATTTGTTAGAAACAGTACCCTTCATCGTGATCTTCAGATGAAAACTGTTGCTCAAGAAATCAAAACCACCGCCAAAGAGCACGAGGACAAGCTTCATAGACATCCAAAGAGCGAGGTTATAACGTTTCTTTTTGCGGCTATTTTATAGCCTTACGTTTGCGCCCTCAACTTTCTTTATTTTGAATAAATATTTTATTTATTAGATAGAAGCCGTTATTTGTCCCTTATGTATATCTTAATTTTTGAGAATGGATTGAGTGGATATTAATACTGATAGAGCAAAAACTAGATATAAGCTAGCTCTTTTTTTACTAGTAGAGTACATGGGGCTCGAGGTAATTTTTGTACGCCTTTTGAAAATAGTCTCTATAGTTGTTTAAAATTTGGTTGTACAGTTTTTTTTTGGCACCATTCATTTTAGAATAAAAGGAATCTAATTTCAGCTCAAAAAATGAAAAAATACTGAAGAGTTATTTAGTTGTTAAAATAAAATTGAATATAATATGACCTGTACGTCCTGAAAGAAAAAGCAGGTAGTTCAGTAAAAGGCTGCATTAACACAGAGAAAAGTATACAATATTAACAAAATAAAAATTCTTGCAGTTATTACACTCTTAAAAATACATTAACTAAGTAAAAACCCTTAGGCTATGAGAGTGTACACATTTAAACTAGAGTTCTATGAACTACTGATTATAAGTGTAAAAAAAAGAAACTTTAAAAACAAACACGATCTAAAAGTTTGTAAAATTAACTTCGCGGATTTCACGTATTACGTAGTTGTTGGAAATACACTTTGTAGACAGGAAGTGAGATATTTAAACTGGTGTGCTTATGACTTACTGGTTGGCTTCTCCTCATAAGTTTTCTATAAGCTGCTTGGCCTCTCCTGGTGAGTTTCTCATCGAAAATATTGTCTCAGCCGCCACTCTCCTAATCTCATTTAGGTAGCTAAACACTTTTTGACCCGAAATGTCTTAGGATGAGCAGAATATTTGAAGATTATAAAAAGGCATCAAACTTGAGATCTATAAACAACACCCACTTGGTGATAAAAAAAACCGTTACTGCACATGACGAAAAAAAAAATAAATAAAAAGCCACTACGGCGTGCTGGAGGAAAAAAGCCACTACGGCATTGCCGAGGAAAAAGCCCTTAAAAATTCCATCTGGCCGTTTATAACATATATCTTTTGCCCCTTCTTCAAAGTGAAGTCTTTAAAATGACTTACTTCCGGGACGCAAAATAAATGCAAACTAAATAAGTTAGGTCAGCAACTCGTTATACAGGTTGAGTTACACTGTTCAAAAATTTAGATCATTGTTTTAAGTTACCCTGCTCAAAGATTGAAATCACTGCCTAATCAAATATAAAAATATAGTAAAATATAAATTATAAAAAGAAAAACAGTGTCGTAACATGATCTTAAAATCTAGGAAAAAGTGAATGTTACAAAGTTCTTCAACTTCTAGATGTAGATGAACAAGAACGAAAGCTTAAGGAGAAAAGATCTCACGAGTAGTGCGCGTTAGTGATGATAGTTAAAAGCAGAGAATAGTGCGTGGAGTAAATACACGATAACGAGTGTATATAGGTAGTAAACTTTAAGAGACATTCATTGGAAGATCCTTAACTTAAGATATACTAGTAGCAAGTTAGGTTAGAGAAAAATTGCTGGTTGGTCTAATTAGACCAGTTGTAATCTAACAAATTTTAATAAAAAAAAAAAACATTCAACTTGACCTATTTATTTATCCATATATTAAAACGGACGAATAATTTGTATAACAAAAATTTCGAAGCGATATGAGTTGACTTAATAACCCTAATATTTTTAATTTATAAATACTATTACAATCATCATTACAAATAGCCGTAGTAATTAAGTTATTAAAATCCTTGTATACCATACCTTTGAGCAAATAAATAAATAGAGGTCAACGAGTATTATTCTGAAAATTTGTTTATAATCATATAAGGCGATTTTCTAGTTTTGGGAAATATGGTCCTGATTGTTCATCATATATTTAATTATACATAGTATTTGACCTTTAAACATATTTCTAAATACTTATTATGTTCATACCCTCTAAATAAAAACTAAAATTTTTTAGATTTTTACAGACTGTAGCCTCTAAACGACATATTTGGAAACAAATGAGCCTATTTTTCATATTTTATTACAAAATTTTAACGGTTCAGCCAGGCGCGGGACGCGGAATTTTTACTTTTTACATGTAAATATTTCGATAACAGGCCACTAATGAAAATTAACAAATGCCTTAATAACATTAATACACTGGTAAGCAAAAAAATCGACCCAAACTATTTGGCTTTATTTAACACGGAACCTAGAATTTAGTGTTTATATATTTTTACGGATTTTAGTATTATTTGAAAGCCCATTCTATTCTCTTTCTAACGATACCAAATTCTATAGCATACCTCGTGTTTTTTACTTATTAAAATTATTGAAAATGGAAACAAGAAGAACAAGGATTGAAAATAGGGGTAAGAGAAAGGAAAAATTAAGCAAGTTTTAAGTTTAACAATTAAATTTATTTATAAAAACCAAAATCAATATTTTGTATTACTCTCCCTAGCCCTTATTACTATTTTCAGCTGGTTTTTCGTAGAGCGGGTGAGCTTTTTCATCATTGTCTGTGGTATTCTTCCCCACTCTTCCGCCATCGCAACCTTTAGGTTCCTCAGCGATGCAGGGGCTGTATTTCTGGCTCGAACCCTTCTTTTGAGCTTATCCCACATGTGCTCGATTGGATTGAGGTCAGTCTAATGTGTGCGTATTCCCGCTTCCGCCAGGTCTTGACGCACCGATGCAGCAGCATGTGACCTCGCGTTGTCGTGCATTAGCATAAAGCTATCGTTAACAAACTCAGCGTAAGGAACGACATGTTCCTGTAGGATCTTCTTGATGTACCGGCGAGCAGTTAATCAACCGTTATGAGTCTCATCAGTCACGAAGACCAAATTGGTTTTCGCATCCAGTGAGATCCCTTCCCACACCATGGCAGAACCTCCTCCGTAAGCAACCGTTTCAGTAATACAGCACTGCGCATAGCGCTTCCTAGGCCTCCTATAGACTCGTTTTTTTTCCATTATTGCTATGTAGGTACATTCGGGACTCGTCGGAGAATCAAACGGAGCGCCATTGCTCTTAGGTCCAGTCGACATGTTCTCGGGCAAACCGGAGTAGCGCTTGTTGATAGGCTGCTGTCAATTTGAGTCCGTTAGCTGGTCTCTTTGGAGTTAGGTTAGCTTCTGTAAGTCTTCTTCTGACTATCCAATGACTGACAGCCCGACCACGAACTTGTCGGAGCTCATGCTAGACCACGACGACGGTCAAGTGACGATTTCTTAGAGTTGTGTTGACAATGAGGCGATCTCGCTCCGAGGGACATCTTCTTCTTATTGATCCTGGTCTCTGTGTAAAGGCGCCAGTCTCTTGGTAACGTTTGTAGACTCTGGACACCGCTGACTGACTCAGGTGCAGTTGCGCAGCGACTTCGACGTTTTCTATGCCCTTCTTGAAATAGGGCAATGAATTTCTTCCGGGGTGGTATCCATTTGCCGATTATGTAATTAGTGAGCAGGTATAGCAGAGATGTTGACCGTTCAAGTTTCGATAAAGGAATGACGGGCAAATTCAGTTGCATGTGTTTTTATAGGAATGAATAGCGCGCAATGAGTACGTTGTTGAGCGAGCCAAAACGGTTCTATTCAGTAAAACCCTTTTAATCGGTAAAAATTTTGGAAATCCGAATATTTTTGGTATTATTGGAAATAATAGAATATCAACGTTATAATGATACCAAAATTAATACCACTATTTGAAAATTAAATTCAAGGATCGGTGTTAAATGAAGCAAAATCGTTTGAGTCCATTATTTTGCTCACCAGTGTAAATATATAATTTATTTTCTACATCATATATGTATGTTGATGGGTTCGGTAAGTAGCAGTCGAGTAGAAATTACAGAAAGTATAGCTATTGCTATAGAAAGACAAGCAGATGGAATAAAATGTCGCCTCAAAACAAGTCGGCTGGCTTATTTACAAACATCGCTTTGTTTAACTCCATTTTCTATTTTCCTTATAATATCATGTTTGTCTTTTAAAGTAAACGCTTTACGTTTTTTGTGTACTCATTTGAAAATAAACACTTAAACATTCACTTTGCTACTTTGATCAAATATGCGTTAGAACCGCATAATACAACAAGTGAATTGAAAATAATACTGCTCGAACTAGCGACGCGGCGGAAACAAGTAGAATAGGGGTTCCCAGCGAGTTTCAGTAAATTCCCTAGTTCCTAGTCGCGTGACATCGAGCACAGGGAGTTATAAACGGACACAAAACATCCAAATTTGGTTTGCTTTATCCGGAAGTTAGTTATAATCGGGTTGTTATAACCGATAAAAATTTGCATTGGTCTTATGGAAGTTTCTTCGTGCATTATAAAATAGTTCGTTTTAACCGGAAATTCGCTATAAACGGGTTCGTTATATGCAGACTTCACTGTATATGCACACGTAGCGCAAGGAAATCCTTAAAACGCTACAGGAGGACTTACGTTGGTCTTGAAACGCTGTAATTGAACTAAGTGAGACACACAGTCCTATTGAATATCCAAAACAGAAAATTTCAATTTTAGATGAACCAAAGAAGCCTAAAAATTAGGCGAAACGTTTTCAATAAACTTCTAACTAGAACGTGATGTAATTTCTCTATCCTTAAAACAAAAGAACCATAAAGCCCAAGAAATTGAATATATATATATATATATATATATATATATATATATATATATATATATATATATATATATATACGAGGCTGGTTTGAAAAGTCCGTGCAAAACTAAAAACTACTTATGTGTTTGGGGTAAACCTTTTTTATTTTTCGACATAGTCTCCTTTTAGGCTTATACACTTCGTCCAACGATGTTCTAGTTTGTTGATTCCTTCCGAATGATAGGATTTGTCCAAGTCTGCAAAATATCCATTAGTGTCTGCAATCACCTCCTCGTTTGAATAAAATCTTTGTCCCGCCAGCCATTTCTTCAAATTGGGGACAAATAGTAGTCCGAGGGAGCCAAGTCTGGAGAATAGGGGGGATATGTAACGAGTTGGAATCCTATTTCCATTAATTTTGCGACCACAACTGCTGAGGTGTGTGCTGGTGCGTTGTCGTGATGGAAAAGGACTTTCTTGTGGGCCAATCGCGGGCGTTTTTCTTGCAGCTCGGTTTTCAAACGATAACGATGAATAATATTCACCTGTAATAGTTTAACCCTTTTCCAGATAGTCGATGAGGATTATCCCTTGCGAATCCCAAAAGACAGTCGCCATAACCTTTCCGGCCGAAGGAACGGTCTTCGCCTTTTTTGGTGCAGATTCCCCCTTGGTAACCCATTGTTTAGATTGTTGTTTGGTCTCAGGAGTATAGTAATGTATCCATGTTTCATCCACAGTGACGAAACGACGCTTAAAGTCCTCCGGATTCTTCTGGAACAGCTGCAAACCATCCTTGCAACACTTCACACGATTCCGTTTTTGGTCAAGCGTGAGCAATCGCGGCACCCATCTTGCGGATAGCTTTCTCATGTCCAAATGTTTATGCAAAATATTATGTACCCGTTCAGTCGAGATGCCCACAGCACTAGCAATCTCACGCACCTTAACTCTTCTGTCATCCATCACCATATCATGGATTTGATCAATGATTTCTGGAGTCGTAACCTCCACAGGCCGTCCAGAACGTTCAGCGTCACTTGTGCCCATATGGCCAGTCCGAAAATTTTGAAACCACTTATAAACTGTTCTAATCGAAGGTGCAGAGTCACCATAATGTTTATCAAGCTTCTCTTTAGTCTCCTGAGGCGTTTTGCCTTTCATAAAGTAATGTTTAATCACCACACGAAATTCTTTTTCGTCCATTTCTTGAAAATCACTCGACTTCCTTGATTCACACGAATGCCAAACACAAAGAAATAGACCAATATGGCTGAAACTTGGTGTGCGTTCATTCAAGAGATGCTACTAACTAAACATGATCTCGATACGCGCCGGTGGTGCCATCTCTCGGACTTGGCACGGACTTTTCACACCAGCCTCGTATATATATATATATATATATATATATATATTATATATATATATATATATATATATATATATATATATATATATATATATATATATATATATATATATATATATATATATACATATATATATATATATATATATATATATATATATATATATATATATATATATATATATATATATATATATATATATATATATATTACTCGTGTTTTCACAAGCTTTCATTTGACACCACACTCGATTACCTAGTAAAAAAAAATTTTTTTCACTTCCGATTTCACCCCCCAAAATTAACCCCTTAAGTCAAAATTTAACTTTCAAAACTACATGGCTCTGATGGGGCCATCAATTCCTATATTATTACCAAATTTCAACTTTCTATGACAAATAGTTTCGGAGAAAATCGGGTGTGACAGACAGACGGACAGACAGACAGACAGACACCGAAGTCATCTTAGAAGTGTTCCGTATGGAACACTAAAAAGCGTGCCGTCATCGGCAAAGCTGTAGATTGGATTCCTGGTTCTTCCCAGCAGATTCTTAATGTCTTGCCTTGGGCACACCGACAATGATAATGAAGATATTAGAAACAAACCCTTTAACTACTACTCGTAAAGAATGCCCTCTGAAGAAACACGAGAGACATACCATAAGAGCGCAGCGTAGCCAATAATCCGTCATACCAAACACGGTTGAATGCCTTGGGTATATCAAGTGCAACCGCTCGCGATTTTCCAAAATGTTTAATTGCTTTATGCCAAACATATGTGACATAATAACTAACGAAAATCTACACACAAATATTATATGTGGATAGGGTGATGAATATTGAATGATCATCCCAGAAAATTTAAATAGCATAGTTTACAAAAATAAATACTTAAACATTCAACCGAGTGAAATACGAAGATGAGTATTTAGACTTATTTCCAATTAGTGCCGGTGTCCCACAAGGCAGCGGGCTGAGCTTCACTCTGTACCTGCTATACACGTGTGATTTGCCGTAAACCGATAATGCAGTCACATTCGCATATGACACTGCTATACTAGCCCCAAGTGACACAATAGAATGAAAAACAGCTACCAGCCTGTAAGGATGAACAATCAAGTTATCCCACACGCTAATACAGCAAAGTATCTTGGCATGAATCTCGATGCCAACCTACGTTGGAAAGAACACGTTAAGAAGAAACTCCAAGAACTGGACATTAAAAAGAAGAAAATGCACTGGCTAATGAGTAGAAGATCAAAACTGTCAGTTGCTAACAAACTATTGCTATATAAGTAGATATTGAAGCCCGTCTGGCTATACGGTATACAGTTATGGGCCTGTGCGGTGTCAAGCAATGTGCGGAAAATTCAAATCTTCCAAAACAAAGTGCTTCGTGAGATCGTGAGTGCTCCGAAATTTGTTAGAAACAGTACCCTTCATCGTGATCTTCAGATGAAAACTGTTGCTTAAGAAATCAAAACCACCGCCAAAGAGCACGAGGACAAGCTTCATAGACATCCAAAGAGCGAGGTTATAACGTTTCTTTTTGCGGCTATTTTATAGCCTTACGTTTGCGCCCTCAACTTTCTTTATTTTGAATAAATATTTTATTTATTAGATAGAAGCCGTTATTTGTCCCTTATGTATATCTTAATTTTTGAGAATGGATTGAGTGGATATTAATACTGATAGAGCAAAAACTAGATATAAGCTAGCTCTTTTTTTACTAGTAGAGTACATGGGGCTCGAGGTAATTTTTGTACGCCTTTTGAAAATAGTCTCTATAGTTGTTTAAAATTTGGTTGTACAGTTTTTTTTTGGCACCATTCATTTTAGAATAAAAGGAATCTAATTTCAGCTCAAAAAATGAAAAAATACTGAAGAGTTATTTAGTTGTTAAAATAAAATTGAATATAATATGACCTGTACGTCCTGAAAGAAAAAGCAGGTAGTTCAGTAAAAGGCTGCATTAACACAGAGAAAAGTATACAATATTAACAAAATAAAAATTCTTGCAGTTATTACACTCTTAAAAATACATTAACTAAGTAAAAACCCCTTAGGCTATGAGAGTGTACACATTTAAACTAGAGTTCTATGAACTACTGATTATAAGTGTAAAAAAAAGAAACTTTAAAAACAAACACGATCTAAAAGTTTGTAAAATTAACTTCGCGGATTTCACGTATTACGTAGTTGTTGGAAATACACTTTGTAGACAGGAAGTGAGATATTTAAAACTGGTGTGCTTATGACTTACTGGTTGGCTTCTCCTCATAAGTTTTCTATAAGCTGCTTGGCCTCTCCTGGTGAGTTTCTCATCGAAAATATTGTCTCAGCCGCCACTCTCCTAATCTCATTTAGGTAGCTAAACACTTTTTGACCCGAAATGTCTTAGGATGAGCAGAATATTTGAAGATTATAAAAAGGCATCAAACTTGAGATCTATAAACAACACCCACTTGGTGATAAAAAAAACCGTTACTGCACATGACGAAAAAAAAAAATAAATAAAAAGCCACTACGGCGTGCTGGAGGAAAAAAAGCCACTACGGCATTGCCGAGGAAAAAGCCCTTAAAAATTCCATCTGGCCGTTTATAACATATATCTTTTGCCCCTTCTTCAAAGTGAAGTCTTTAAAATGACTTACTTCCGGGACGCAAAATAAATGCAAACTAAATAAGTTAGGTCAGCAACTCGTTATACAGGTTGAGTTACACTGTTCAAAAATTTAGATCATTGTTTTAAGTTACCCTGCTCAAAGATTGAAATCACTGCCTAATCAAATATAAAAATATAGTAAAATATAAATTATAAAAAGAAAAACAGTGTCGTAACATGATCTTAAAATCTAGGAAAAAGTGAATGTTACAAAGTTCTTCAACTTCTAGATGTAGATGAACAAGAACGAAAGCTTAAGGAGAAAAGATCTCACGAGTAGTGCGCGTTAGTGATGATAGTTAAAAGCAGAGAATAGTGCGTGGAGTAAATACACGATAACGAGTGTATATAGGTAGTAAACTTTAAGAGACATTCATTGGAAGATCCTTAACTTAAGATATACTAGTAGCAAGTTAGGTTAGAGAAAAATTGCTGGTTGGTCTAATTAGACCAGTTGTAATCTAACAAATTTTAATAAAAAAAAAAAAAACATTCAACTTGACCTATTTATTTATCCATATATTAAAACGGACGAATAATTTGTATAACAAAAATTTCGAAGCGATATGAGTTGACTTAATAACCCTAATATTTTTAATTTATAAATACTATTACAATCATCATTACAAATAGCCGTAGTAATTAAGTTATTAAAATCCTTGTATACCATACCTTTGAGCAAATAAATAAATAGAGGTCAACGAGTATTATTCTGAAAATTTGTTTATAATCATATAAGGCGATTTTCTAGTTTTGGGAAATATGGTCCTGATTGTTCATCATATATTTAATTATACATAGTATTTGACCTTTAAACATATTTCTAAATACTTATTATGTTCATACCCTCTAAATAAAAACTAAAATTTTTTAGATTTTTACAGACTGTAGCCTCTAAACGACATATTTGGAAACAAATGAGCCTATTTTTCATATTTTATTACAAAATTTTAACGGTTCAGCCAGGCGCGGGACGCGGAATTTTTACTTTTTACATGTAAATATTTCGATAACAGGCCACTAATGAAAATTAACAAATGCCTTAATAACATTAATACACTGGTAAGCAAAAAAATCGACCCAAACTATTTGGCTTTATTTAACACGGAACCTAGAATTTAGTGTTTATATATTTTTACGGATTTTAGTATTATTTGAAAGCCCATTCTATTCTCTTTCTAACGATACCAAATTCTATAGCATACCTCGTGTTTTTTACTTATTAAAATTATTGAAAATGGAAACAAGAAGAACAAGGATTGAAAATAGGGGTAAGAGAAAGGAAAAATTAAGCAAGTTTTAAGTTTAACAATTAAATTTATTTATAAAAACCAAAATCAATATTTTGTATTACTCTCCCTAGCCCTTATTACTATTTTCAGCTGGTTTTTCGTAGAGCGGGTGAGCTTTTTCATCATTGTCTGTGGTATTCTTCCCCACTCTTCCGCCATCGCAACCTTTAGGTTCCTCAGCGATGCAGGGGCTGTATTTCTGGCTCGAACCCTTCTTTTGAGCTTATCCCACATGTGCTCGATTGGATTGAGGTCAGTCTAATGTGTGCGTATTCCCGCTTCCGCCAGGTCTTGACGCACCGATGCAGCAGCATGTGACCTCGCGTTGTCGTGCATTAGCATAAAGCTATCGTTAACAAACTCAGCGTAAGGAACGACATGTTCCTGTAGGATCTTCTTGATGTACCGGCGAGCAGTTAATCAACCGTTATGAGTCTCATCAGTCACGAAGACCAAATTGGTTTTCGCATCCAGTGAGATCCCTTCCCACACCATGGCAGAACCTCCTCCGTAAGCAACCGTTTCAGTAATACAGCACTGCGCATAGCGCTTCCTAGGCCTCCTATAGACTCGTTTTTTTCCATTATTGCTATGTAGGTACATTCGGGACTCGTCGGAGAATCAAACGGAGCGCCATTGCTCTTAGGTCCAGTCGACATGTTCTCGGGCAAACCGGAGTAGCGCTTGTTGATAGGCTGCTGTCAATTTGAGTCCGTTAGCTGGTCTCTTTGGAGTTAGGTTAGCTTCTGTAAGTCTTCTTCTGACTATCCAATGACTGACAGCCCGACCACGAACTTGTCGGAGCTCATGCTAGACCACGACGACGGTCAAGTGACGATTTCTTAGAGTTGTGTTGACAATGAGGCGATCTCGCTCCGAGGGACATCTTCTTCTTATTGATCCTGGTCTCTGTGTAAAGGCGCCAGTCTCTTGGTAACGTTTGTAGACTCTGGACACCGCTGACTGACTCAGGTGCAGTTGCGCAGCGACTTCGACGTTTTCTATGCCCTTCTTGAAATAGGGCAATGAATTTCTTCCGGGGTGGTATCCATTTGCCGATTATGTAATTAGTGAGCAGGTATAGCAGAGATGTTGACCGTTCAAGTTTCGATAAAGGAATGACGGGCAAATTCAGTTGCATGTGTTTTTATAGGAATGAATAGCGCGCAATGAGTACGTTGTTGAGCGAGCCAAAACGGTTCTATTCAGTAAAACCCTTTTAATCGGTAAAAATTTTGGAAATCCGAATATTTTTGGTATTATTGGAAATAATAGAATATCAACGTTATAATGATACCAAAATTAATACCACTATTTGAAAATTAAATTCAAGGATCGGTGTTAAATGAAGCAAAATCGTTTGAGTCCATTATTTTGCTCACCAGTGTAAATATATAATTTATTTTCTACATCATATATGTATGTTGATGGGTTCGGTAAGTAGCAGTCGAGTAGAAATTACAGAAAGTATAGCTATTGCTATAGAAAGACAAGCAGATGGAATAAAATGTCGCCTCAAAACAAGTCGGCTGGCTTATTTACAAACATCGCTTTGTTTAACTCCATTTTCTATTTTCCTTATAATATCATGTTTGTCTTTTAAAGTAAACGCTTTACGTTTTTGTGTACTCATTTGAAAATAAACACTTAAACATTCACTTTGCTACTTTGATCAAATATGCGTTAGAACCGCATAATACAACAAGTGAATTGAAAATAATACTGCTCGAACTAGCGACGCGGCGGAAACAAGTAGAATAGGGGTTCCCAGCGAGTTTCAGTAAATTCCCTAGTTCCTAGTCGCGTGACATCGAGCACAGGGAGTTATAAACGGACACAAAACATCCAAATTTGGTTTGCTTTATCCGGAAGTTAGTTATAATCGGGTTGTTATAACCGATAAAAATTTGCATTGGTCTTATGGAAGTTTCTTCGTGCATTATAAAATAGTTCGTTTTAACCGGAAATTCGCTATAAACGGGTTCGTTATATGCAGACTTCACTGTATATGCACACGTAGCGCAAGGAAATCCTTAAAACGCTACAGGAGGACTTACGTTGGTCTTGAAACGCTGTAATTGAACTAAGTGAGACACACAGTCCTATTGAATATCCAAAACAGAAAATTTCAATTTTAGATGAACCAAAGAAGCCTAAAAATTAGGCGAAACGTTTTCAATAAACTTCTAACTAGAACGTGATGTAATTTCTCTATCCTTAAAACAAAAGAACCATAAAGCCCAAGAAATTGAAATATATATATATATATATATATATATATATATATATATATATATATATATATATATATATATATATATACGAGGCTGGTTTGAAAAGTCCGTGCAAAACTAAAAACTACTTATGTGTTTGGGGTAAACCTTTTTTATTTTTCGACATAGTCTCCTTTTAGGCTTATACACTTCGTCCAACGATGTTCTAGTTTGTTGATTCCTTCCGAATGATAGGATTTGTCCAAGTCTGCAAAATATCCATTAGTGTCTGCAATCACCTCCTCGTTTGAATAAAATCTTTGTCCCGCCAGCCATTTCTTCAAATTGGGGACAAATAGTAGTCCGAGGGAGCCAAGTCTGGAGAATAGGGGGGATATGTAACGAGTTGGAATCCTATTTCCATTAATTTTGCGACCACAACTGCTGAGGTGTGTGCTGGTGCGTTGTCGTGATGGAAAAGGACTTTCTTGTGGGCCAATCGCGGGCGTTTTTCTTGCAGCTCGGTTTTCAAACGATAACGATGAATAATATTCACCTGTAATAGTTTAACCCTTTTCCAGATAGTCGATGAGGATTATCCCTTGCGAATCCCAAAAGACAGTCGCCATAACCTTTCCGGCCGAAGGAACGGTCTTCGCCTTTTTTGGTGCAGATTCCCCCTTGGTAACCCATTGTTTAGATTGTTGTTTGGTCTCAGGAGTATAGTAATGTATCCATGTTTCATCCACAGTGACGAAACGACGCTTAAAGTCCTCCGGATTCTTCTGGAACAGCTGCAAACCATCCTTGCAACACTTCACACGATTCCGTTTTTGGTCAAGCGTGAGCAATCGCGGCACCCATCTTGCGGATAGCTTTCTCATGTCCAAATGTTTATGCAAAATATTATGTACCCGTTCAGTCGAGATGCCCACAGCACTAGCAATCTCACGCACCTTAACTCTTCTGTCATCCATCACCATATCATGGATTTGATCAATGATTTCTGGAGTCGTAACCTCCACAGGCCGTCCAGAACGTTCAGCGTCACTTGTGCCCATATGGCCAGTCCGAAAATTTTGAAACCACTTATAAACTGTTCTAATCGAAGGTGCAGAGTCACCATAATGTTTATCAAGCTTCTCTTTAGTCTCCTGAGGCGTTTTGCCTTTCATAAAGTAATGTTTAATCACCACACGAAATTCTTTTTCGTCCATTTCTTGAAAATCACTCGACTTCCTTGATTCACACGAATGCCAAACACAAAGAAATAGACCAATATGGCTGAAACTTGGTGTGCGTTCATTCAAGAGATGCTACTAACTAAACATGATCTCGATACGCGCCGGTGGTGCCATCTCTCGGACTTGGCACGGACTTTTCACACCAGCCTCGTATATATATATATATATATATATATATATATATATATATATATATATATATATATATATATATATATATATATATATATATATATATATATATATATATATATATATATATATATATATATATATATATATATATATATATATATATATATATATATATATATATATATATATATATATATTACTCGTGTTTTCACAAGCTTTCATTTGACACCACACTCGATTACCTAGTAAAAAAAAATTTTTTTCACTTCCGATTTCACCCCCCAAAATTAACCCCTTAAGTCAAAATTTAACTTTCAAAACTACATGGCTCTGATGGGGCCATCAATTCCTATATTATTACCAAATTTCAACTTTCTATGACAAATAGTTTCGGAGAAAATCGGGTGTGACAGACAGACGGACAGACAGACAGACAGACACCGAAGTCATCTTAGAAGTGTTCCGTATGGAACACTAAAAAGCGTGCCGTCATCGGCAAAGCTGTAGATTGGATTCCTGGTTCTTCCCAGCAGATTCTTAATGTCTTGCCTTGGGCACACCGACAATGATAATGAAGATATTAGAAACAAACCCTTTAACTACTACTCGTAAAGAATGCCCTCTGAAGAAACACGAGAGACATACCATAAGAGCGCAGCGTAGCCAATAATCCGTCATACCAAACACGGTTGAATGCCTTGGGTATATCAAGTGCAACCGCTCGCGATTTTCCAAAATGTTTAATTGCTTTATGCCAAACATATGTGACATAATAACTAACGAAAATCTACACACAAATATTATATGTGGATAGGGTGATGAATATTGAATGATCATCCCAGAAAATTTAAATAGCATAGTTTACAAAAATAAATACTTAAACATTCAACCGAGTGAAATACGAAGATGAGTATTTAGACTTATTTCCAATTAGTGCCGGTGTCCCACAAGGCAGCGGGCTGAGCTTCACTCTGTACCTGCTATACACGTGTGATTTGCCGTAAACCGATAATGCAGTCACATTCGCATATGACACTGCTATACTAGCCCCAAGTGACACAATAGAATGAAAAACAGCTACCAGCCTGTAAGGATGAACAATCAAGTTATCCCACACGCTAATACAGCAAAGTATCTTGGCATGAATCTCGATGCCAACCTACGTTGGAAAGAACACGTTAAGAAGAAACTCCAAGAACTGGACATTAAAAAGAAGAAAATGCACTGGCTAATGAGTAGAAGATCAAAACTGTCAGTTGCTAACAAACTATTGCTATATAAGTAGATATTGAAGCCCGTCTGGCTATACGGTATACAGTTATGGGCCTGTGCGGTGTCAAGCAATGTGCGGAAAATTCAAATCTTCCAAAACAAAGTGCTTCGTGAGATCGTGAGTGCTCCGAAATTTGTTAGAAACAGTACCCTTCATCGTGATCTTCAGATGAAAACTGTTGCTTAAGAAATCAAAACCACCGCCAAAGAGCACGAGGACAAGCTTCATAGACATCCAAAGAGCGAGGTTATAACGTTTCTTTTTGCGGCTATTTTATAGCCTTACGTTTGCGCCCTCAACTTTCTTTATTTTGAATAAATATTTTATTTATTAGATAGAAGCCGTTATTTGTCCCTTATGTATATCTTAATTTTTGAGAATGGATTGAGTGGATATTAATACTGATAGAGCAAAAACTAGATATAAGCTAGCTCTTTTTTTACTAGTAGAGTACATGGGGCTCGAGGTAATTTTTGTACGCCTTTTGAAAATAGTCTCTATAGTTGTTTAAAATTTGGTTGTACAGTTTTTTTTTGGCACCATTCATTTTAGAATAAAAGGAATCTAATTTCAGCTCAAAAAATGAAAAAATACTGAAGAGTTATTTAGTTGTTAAAATAAAATTGAATATAATATGACCTGTACGTCCTGAAAGAAAAAGCAGGTAGTTCAGTAAAAGGCTGCATTAACACAGAGAAAAGTATACAATATTAACAAAATAAAAATTCTTGCAGTTATTACACTCTTAAAAATACATTAACTAAGTAAAAACCCCTTAGGCTATGAGAGTGTACACATTTAAACTAGAGTTCTATGAACTACTGATTATAAGTGTAAAAAAAAGAAACTTTAAAAACAAACACGATCTAAAAGTTTGTAAAATTAACTTCGCGGATTTCACGTATTACGTAGTTGTTGGAAATACACTTTGTAGACAGGAAGTGAGATATTTAAACTGGTGTGCTTATGACTTACTGGTTGGCTTCTCCTCATAAGTTTTCTATAAGCTGCTTGGCCTCTCCTGGTGAGTTTCTCATCGAAAATATTGTCTCAGCCGCCACTCTCCTAATCTCATTTAGGTAGCTAAACACTTTTTGACCCGAAATGTCTTAGGATGAGCAGAATATTTGAAGATTATAAAAAGGCATCAAACTTGAGATCTATAAACAACACCCACTTGGTGATAAAAAAAAACCGTTACTGCACATGACGAAAAAAAAAAAAATAAAAAGCCACTACGGCGTGCTGGAGGAAAAAAGCCACTACGGCATTGCCGAGGAAAAAGCCCTTAAAAATTCCATCTGGCCGTTTATAACATATATCTTTTGCCCCTTCTTCAAAGTGAAGTCTTTAAAATGACTTACTTCCGGGACGCAAAATAAATGCAAACTAAATAAGTTAGGTCAGCAACTCGTTATACAGGTTGAGTTACACTGTTCAAAAATTTAGATCATTGTTTTAAGTTACCCTGCTCAAAGATTGAAATCACTGCCTAATCAAATATAAAAATATAGTAAAATATAAATTATAAAAAGAAAAACAGTGTCGTAACATGATCTTAAAATCTAGGAAAAAGTGAATGTTACAAAGTTCTTCAACTTCTAGATGTAGATGAACAAGAACGAAAGCTTAAGGAGAAAAGATCTCACGAGTAGTGCGCGTTAGTGATGATAGTTAAAAGCAGAGAATAGTGCGTGGAGTAAATACACGATAACGAGTGTATATAGGTAGTAAACTTTAAGAGACATTCATTGGAAGATCCTTAACTTAAGATATACTAGTAGCAAGTTAGGTTAGAGAAAAATTGCTGGTTGGTCTAATTAGACCAGTTGTAATCTAACAAATTTTAATAAAAAAAAAAAACATTCAACTTGACCTATTTATTTATCCATATATTAAAACGGACGAATAATTTGTATAACAAAAATTTCGAAGCGATATGAGTTGACTTAATAACCCTAATATTTTTAATTTATAAATACTATTACAATCATCATTACAAATAGCCGTAGTAATTAAGTTATTAAAATCCTTGTATACCATACCTTTGAGCAAATAAATAAATAGAGGTCAACGAGTATTATTCTGAAAATTTGTTTATAATCATATAAGGCGATTTTCTAGTTTTGGGAAATATGGTCCTGATTGTTCATCATATATTTAATTATACATAGTATTTGACCTTTAAACATATTTCTAAATACTTATTATGTTCATACCCTCTAAATAAAAACTAAAATTTTTTTAGATTTTTACAGACTGTAGCCTCTAAACGACATATTTGGAAACAAATGAGCCTATTTTTCATATTTTATTACAAAATTTTAACGGTTCAGCCAGGCGCGGGACGCGGAATTTTTACTTTTTACATGTAAATATTTCGATAACAGGCCACTAATGAAAATTAACAAATGCCTTAATAACATTAATACACTGGTAAGCAAAAAAATCGACCCAAACTATTTGGCTTTATTTAACACGGAACCTAGAATTTAGTGTTTATATATTTTTACGGATTTTAGTATTATTTGAAAGCCCATTCTATTCT
This sequence comes from Pachyrhynchus sulphureomaculatus, assembly GCA_019049505.1. NCBI lineage: Eukaryota > Metazoa > Arthropoda > Insecta > Coleoptera > Curculionidae > Pachyrhynchus > Pachyrhynchus sulphureomaculatus. Next base: position 102,351,389 of record CM032453.1, on the reverse strand, counting down.
CTTTCTAACGATACCAAATTCTATAGCATACCTCGTGTTTTTTACTTATTAAAATTATTGAAAATGGAAACAAGAAGAACAAGGATTGAAAATAGGGGTAAGAGAAAGGAAAAATTAAGCAAGTTTTAAGTTTAACAATTAAATTTATTTATAAAAACCAAAATCAATATTTTGTATTACTCTCCCTAGCCCTTATTACTATTTTCAGCTGGTTTTTCGTAGAGCGGGTGAGCTTTTTCATCATTGTCTGTGGTATTCTTCCCCACTCTTCCGCCATCGCAACCTTTAGGTTCCTCAGCGATGCAGGGGCTGTATTTCTGGCTCGAACCCTTCTTTTGAGCTTATCCCACATGTGCTCGATTGGATTGAGGTCAGTCTAATGTGTGCGTATTCCCGCTTCCGCCAGGTCTTGACGCACCGATGCAGCAGCATGTGACCTCGCGTTGTCGTGCATTAGCATAAAGCTATCGTTAACAAACTCAGCGTAAGGAACGACATGTTCCTGTAGGATCTTCTTGATGTACCGGCGAGCAGTTAATCAACCGTTATGAGTCTCATCAGTCACGAAGACCAAATTGGTTTTCGCATCCAGTGAGATCCCTTCCCACACCATGGCAGAACCTCCTCCGTAAGCAACCGTTTCAGTAATACAGCACTGCGCATAGCGCTTCCTAGGCCTCCTATAGACTCGTTTTTTTTCCATTATTGCTATGTAGGTACATTCGGGACTCGTCGGAGAATCAAACGGAGCGCCATTGCTCTTAGGTCCAGTCGACATGTTCTCGGGCAAACCGGAGTAGCGCTTGTTGATAGGCTGCTGTCAATTTGAGTCCGTTAGCTGGTCTCTTTGGAGTTAGGTTAGCTTCTGTAAGTCTTCTTCTGACTATCCAATGACTGACAGCCCGACCACGAACTTGTCGGAGCTCATGCTAGACCACGACGACGGTCAAGTGACGATTTCTTAGAGTTGTGTTGACAATGAGGCGATCTCGCTCCGAGGGACATCTTCTTCTTATTGATCCTGGTCTCTGTGTAAAGGCGCCAGTCTCTTGGTAACGTTTGTAGACTCTGGACACCGCTGACTGACTCAGGTGCAGTTGCGCAGCGACTTCGACGTTTTCTATGCCCTTCTTGAAATAGGGCAATGAATTTCTTCCGGGGTGGTATCCATTTGCCGATTATGTAATTAGTGAGCAGGTATAGCAGAGATGTTGACCGTTCAAGTTTCGATAAAGGAATGACGGGCAAATTCAGTTGCATGTGTTTTTATAGGAATGAATAGCGCGCAATGAGTACGTTGTTGAGCGAGCCAAAACGGTTCTATTCAGTAAAACCCTTTTAATCGGTAAAAAATTTTGGAAATCCGAATATTTTTGGTATTATTGGAAATAATAGAATATCAACGTTATAATGATACCAAAATTAATACCACTATTTGAAAATTAAATTCAAGGATCGGTGTTAAATGAAGCAAAATCGTTTGAGTCCATTATTTTGCTCACCAGTGTAAATATATAATTTATTTTCTACATCATATATGTATGTTGATGGGTTCGGTAAGTAGCAGTCGAGTAGAAATTACAGAAAGTATAGCTATTGCTATAGAAAGACAAGCAGATGGAATAAAATGTCGCCTCAAAACAAGTCGGCTGGCTACCGCCGCCCGCGCCGGATCGTTAAAATGTGCCTGGTCGAGCTACTCAGAGATGCTGCGCATATCTTTCCCTATTATCATGGTGCGTGGTATCTCAGAGATGTCACTTGCTTGGTATCTTTGAGAAACTCGACTAGGCACATTTTAACGATCCGACGGTAGCCAGCCGGCTTCGTTTTGCGGTGACATTTTGTTCCATCTCCTTGTCTTTTTGTAGCGATAACTTTATTTTCTGCGCTCTAATGAACACCATTTCATGCAACTTTGTATTTTTAAAAGAAAGTTGAGAAGTAATTCCTTATACTTTATATCCATTTTAAATGTAGCTTAATTCTATGTTGTATTTTTAAAAGATTATCAAAATCAGATTATATATGTCAGGATAATATATTAATTCTGGTTCTTAAAGAGAGTCTTCCTTTGTTTCTAAATTATAAATCCATTTTCTACACGACTTCAGAATAAACCCTTAACAGATTTTCATTTCATATTGTCAGAGTTACGAAGTTTTATAAAAGCTCCATAATATGAAAATTCACGTAAGATTTGAGAATTTTTTCAATTAATTTAGGGAAAACATTTGTTTCTAATACGAGAAAAAATGAAACATATACACAAATGTAACAGCCATTTGGATGCTGTAATCTTACAAAAAGAGTCACTGTTGTAAACCTCTGGTACATTCTCAATTTCGGTATATGTTAACAGATTTTGATGTTAATAAATATACAGATTGGGTCATAAAATAAAAATTCATCTTGTCTCATTATTTTCTATCCACCATAGAACAAAAATTTATTTTCCTTGAAACTGCTGCTTAGAGGCCATTTTAATGGTCAAAAAACGCATTTCTAATTTTTTAGTACTGGGTTATTTTTTATAAATGGACCACCCCTTCAACTGCATATTTAAAGAGTTTATTGTTTTTACTAAGTTAAAACACATATAATCGTGCATCGTGTTATAAAACAAATTTTATATTTTTTCAGTAGAACACTTTGTATTTTATTTTTCAATATTATAGGACTCTTAATCTAGAAACTTCAATATATACTTTTATGGCATTTTTGTGCAAAAGAATGAAGAAATGAACGCTCCTTCTAACTTTGCCAAAGTTGGCTATGCCTATTTGGCAACCTTGATAATAACGCAAATTGACAATAACATATGTTTGGGTTAAGAATTTTGAGAGTAGAAAACTAAGTGTTAGTTTATATTGTGTTTTTGGTCGAATTAAAAGCGGAATATAGGCAAGCACAATAGGGATATGCAAGACTATATGGAAGGCAAAGAAGAATCTCTGGCTTGAATACATTTCCAAACATATACGTTGAACTAAAATAAAATAACACTACAGAGAATTGAAATCTACCAGAAACTGAGAACAAAAGATATAAAAATAGAGTCTTTTCATTTGATCCTAAATATGATATGGTTACTATTACAAATAAACTCCAATTGATTATGTCGAATGCTCATATGTCTCCCATTCTGTTCAATGCATGTTCTATCTACTTGTTTTTATCTTTCCATAGTTGTCGAAATGATTGTTGTTATACATTTTTCCCATCTTTCGGGCAATTTGTGAATTCCACGCTAGTAAAAATCTTCCCCTTTTGCTGCGAACCATTCATCGAGCCAATTTTTCCCATCTTCGTACGAACCAAAGCGCCGCTCAGCAAGTGCATGACCCATCGATGCAAACAAGTGGTAATCAGAAGGAGTCAAGTCTGGTGAGTAAGCCGCATGGGGTAGAACTTCCCAGCTGAGTGCTTTCAACGTGTCGCGAACTGGTTTTGCCGTATTGCCTTTTTTCAAGCAGCGAACGGTTCAAATCGGTTTTTTAGGTAACGTTTAGTATTAACCGTTTCTCCAGGTTTTAACAGCTCATAATAGACCACGCCCCTCTGGTCCCACCAAACATAGAGCATCGTCTTTCTGCCAAAGCGATGCGGTCTTGCTGTCGATGTGGATGGTGCGCCTGGGTCTACCCATGATTTTTTGCGCTTGGGATTCTCAAAATAAATCCACTTTTCATCCCCTGTAACTATACGATGCAAAAACGACTTCCTCCTTTTGTACCGAGCGAACAAAATGTCACACGTGTTTTCGCGCTTTTCCATTTGCCCGTCGTTCAACTCACGTGGTACCCATCTACCGGTCTTCTGAATCTTTCCCATCTCTCGTAGCCAATTGGAAACAGCTTGTTGACTAACGCCCAATTGTTCGGCGAGTTGTTTTTGTGTTTGCGAATCATCTTCGTCCAACAATGCTTGCAATTCCACATCTTCGTATTTTTTGGCGGTTTTCCACGTTCCTTGTCTGCAACATCGAAGTCACCACTTTTGAAACGCCGAAATCATCGTTCACACGTATCTTGCGATGTAGCATGTTCACCATAAGCTTCTCGAAGTGATCGGTATGATTCAACAGCAGTTTTCTTCGAATGAAAACAAAAAATTCATGCTGTCTGCGAATGCTCTTTGTTCGGTATAAATTTCGACATATTGAACACAACACTATGCACACACTTTTCCAAATTATCACTCGTGCGAGTCTGATACTTGTTGATGGCACAACAAAATGGCGCAGTGTCAAATCTTTATTAGCACAAACTGCATTGCATCTGTTATCTGAAATCCGCATTTCATACTTGTACACCTGGTATATATATATATATATATATATATATATATATATATATATATATATATATATATATATATATATATATATATATATATATATATATATATAAAACACGTCAGCTTCAACATTAATAGATTCAGAGTATGAATCTTGATTTGGCGTAGTTGGTTCTGCGTCTCATGTTTCTTCAAAAGTTTCTTCCATACTTATTTCTTTAATTCCATCCAATAAGTCTTCCTCTGCACTAATGTTTGGGACAAGTTCTTGCGGCAGTTTAGAATCTAATAATTAAATCTTTAAGTCAGTGCAAAACATGGCTTTGTATGGTGATCGTTTTATCCTATCGTGGTATGCACGATTTTTCACTAATTCTACAAATTTTAAACCATGTGACCAAGTTCTCCTGGTATTGTCGTGCAGCCAAGTTGTAAGAATTCTTCTTGGTTCCATGTCTCAAAACTCCTTTGCGATTGGCCGTGTAGAGGTTTTCCTGAGACTAGTTTAAGTCCAGACCACATTGAAGTGTGGTGATCGCCAAATTCACGGCCATTATCTGAGTGTAAAATCATTGGAGCACCAAATACACAGAATATGTCCAAAATCATCAAGCCACTTCAGCTGCAGTTTTTTTTTAATGATCTCAACTGTGCAAATTTGGTAAGGTGATCTTGATACACTAATATAACTTTATATGATCCATTAAGATTGGATTTTTTTATCTATGAGATCCACCTAACACCTGTTACTAATCTCAGAATTTATAATAGGTTTCACTATCGGGCCTTTTTGCACACTCTTCAATTTCATTTGACACGACGTGCATACGCTACGATCAATACCCACGATTCCTTGGGTAATGTTTTTGTATTATTTATGTTATTCTTGAATATTCCTGGTACGGCCTCCACGTCCAACAGATAAATCTGTATCATGAATTATGTCGCAAACATCTTCATTTAGGGCATAGTGGTTGAAATTCACTGTCACTGATTCAGCTGACGATTGAGATGACACAGGAGTAATTAATTTTTCGACATCACCTATAGAACAGACGCTGAAACGTTTTCAACGACGGTATCGTTTAGGAGTGTTCTTTTTAGCACTTTTCGCTAATTTTACCCTATCGATTGTAGCATTATATTGTTCACTGTCTATAAAACCTGAATTAGCACCTTTTAACGTAGCTAACTTGAAAAATTCTTCGCAAAATCTTTTATTTAATCGATTTCGAACTTAAATATTTGTCGACATGTTGTTGTTTACTTCACAGACGATGGGACACTAAGCACACAAACGTTTTAACTAACATAGGTTGGATACGATGCGTCTTAACCAGTTAATACTCGAAACTTGAACCTATTCGCTTATTAACTATGACATCTGGATAACACGCGTTCGAACCGGTTATTACGCGTAATACGCAGTTCACGTGTATTAACTGTAACATATATACAGAAAATATAAAATATCTTAATCATATATTGTTGCACTTACATAAGAACTAACAGGTTCATATAACTACTTTGTCTACACTTGTTAAAATGAAGAGAAAAACTGTTAAGTCCTTGGTAAGATACAACGAATTGTACCAAATACGCATACCTAGTGCTCAATCGGAGGCTGATACGGCAGCCACAAGTCTACAGAGTGGTTAGCCCAGCCAACACTAAAGGCAGGCAGCGCGATTTGCGTGGGATTAACCTCAGACCCTATGTGGTTTATTGTAAAACAACTGAAAATAGGCAAAGCCCATATTTCAGCAGTCTATCCACTGTTCTCTTATTCGTCCTTCCATCCCGAGACGCGGTTCGCCGTATCATGGCTCATCAGTCGGGCTAGGATCGACAAAAAAGAGAACAGAATTTCTAGTACTTATTCCGGTACTTGCGGCACACAATGGTAAGATACAACGAATTCCAAATACGCATACCTAGTACTTAATCGGAGGCTAACATGGGAACCACAAGCCGACAGAGTGGTTGGCACAGTCATCACTAAAGGCAGGCAGCGCGATTTGCGGGGGATCAACCTCAGACCTTATGTGGTTTATTGTAAAACAAATAAAAACAGGCAAAGCCCATATTTCAGCAGTCTACCCACTGTTCTCTTATTCGTCCATCCATCCCGAGACACGTTTCGCCGTATCACGGGATGGATGGACGAATAAGAGAACAGTGGGTAGACTGCTGAAATATGGGCTTTGCCTATTTTCAGTTGTTTTACATTAAACTTGTTACGCCCTTTCTGAAAATATACAATACCTTTGACAAAATGTCACAGGAAATAAAAATCCGGACAAAATGGCTAATTTCTTTTACTTTCCATGCTAAAGGAAAGTATTATATTCGTGAAAAAATCTCAATCCGAGATTTTTGCTGTTCTTCACATTTTAGTATTCCTAGAAGGGTAATTACGTATATATTCAAGTATAATTCTTTTTTAGTGTTTTTGTCTTTCTATTATGTCTAATTTTAATAGACATAATAAATAGATGAAATTGAGACCTGATTACAGAGTAACCTAAGAAATGTGGAGCTGAATGTAGAACAAATTTTAGAAATACAAACGGTTAAGTTGGAGGAAACATACTTATGGCACAACAGGTAAATTATTATATTTACTTCTTTTGCTAACGGCAAGTATTGTACTGGTGAGAAAATTAACCTCCGAAATTTTTACTTTGCGTCTTAAGGTTTTTAGATCACAAAAACTTATTTTCCCGTTTTCATCTGCCTGTCTATCTGACTGTCGATCAGTCGATCTATTGGCACTATAAGTCGCGAACGAGGTGATAATATAATACTGGAAGCATAAATCCAATATATAGTTCTTAACTCACATCGTTTCGGGGAAAGGGGGTAAAAGAGGTGAGAATTTAGATACTCTTTATTTGAGAAAGTCGAATTTAGTATTCAGAACTACTTGTTTGCAAGGAAAGTACTGGACAAATCACTTTTCACCGTTTCTTTAACTTTGCTGCGTTGCATTTGGTTATCTAAGCTAGATAATCCTATTTACGCGAGGATACGAGTAAATAACAGAGAAACAGTAGAAATCAGAAGAAAAAAAGGTGTTCGTCAAGGATGTGTTCTCTCGCCACTCCTTTTTAATCTATATTCTGAGCATATATTTCAGAAGGCCTTAGAGAACGCTTCAGACGGTATCAAAGTTAATGGCAAAATCATCAACAATCTGAGTTACGCTGATGATATCGTTATTTTAGCAGATATAGCAGATGGACTTCAGCCTCTTATGAAAAATAGGCGACGCTGTGGGAATGAAAGTGAACTTTAATAAAACAAAAGTAATGATCTTCTCAAGAACACCTGGATTGCAACTAATAGAGCAAGTAACCCAATTTAATCACCTGGGATGCTGGATGACCAATAATCTGAATCCTGAAGTTGAGATGCGAGTTCACATTGAAATGGTCAGAGCTACTTTCTCAAAATGAGACATTTCCTCACAAATTTTACTATTTCTTTGGATACTCATTATCGTTTTGTAAAAGTCTATATATACAAATATATATATATATATATATATATATATATATATATATATATATTTGTATATATATATATATATATATATATATATATATATATATATATATATATATATATTTGTATATATATATATATATATATATATATATATATATATATATATATATTTGTATATATATATATATATATATATATATATATATATATATATATATATATATATATATATATGTCCGGTGCTTTTGTATGGAGTTGAGGTCTGGACCTTGGAAATATGGTCATTGTATCGTTTGGAGTCTTTTGAAAGGTGGGTCATAAGCAGAATATTGGATATCTCTTGGACAGAGCATGTCAAGAATGAAGATGTACTGTGACGAATGGGTAGAATGAGAGAATTGTTAAAAGATGGAAACTACGCTACTTGGGACATATCTATAGGGGTCCAAGATACGAGACTGGACAGGCTTGGACACTCATACTTTATTAGGAGTTGCCCAGGATAGAGAAGAATTCACCGTGATTACAGTCCAACTTCAGTAATGGAGACGGCACTATAAGAAGAAGAATCTATTTACAGAGAATCATATGCTTTGGAAAACTAAACAGGTCGAAGTTGACGTTACCTTTATATTTTAATTTCTAAAGAAACCCTTGTTATTCGAAACAAAAATAGGGACTTCAAAATGAAAAGGCCTTTTTACGGCTGAAAAAATAAAATAATAAATATTAAATATGAACACTTTACTGTATAAACTTATTACTTTATTATTATATTTCTACGTAACTGCAATGTCTTGAGTTTACCACATTTTCAAACGCAATAATTTCTTCTTTTTCTTTTAGAAATTATTGGGTTTGAAAATGTGGTGAATCCACGAAACGGCAGTCACGTATAAATTTAATAATAAATTGATAAGTTAACAAAGTTGTTCATATTCAGTATTTATAATGTCCTCTCACGAAGTAACGGACAAATCCATCAATAAAAAAAATAATGTGTTTTTCACTTTTAATAGATGATAAAACTGTTCATTACGATAATAAAATATTTGTATAATCCGCAGGAATCAATACATATGGGAGTATATAAACTGCGGATATGATGGTTAAAAGCCGGCAAAGTAAATATTCCGGCTTTTCTAAGCAAAGTTATTGCTAGTTCGCAAATATGTGCAGTTGAACCTTAAGGATAATTTGCAATGTAAATTTAAAAGCAATAGAAATATTTAAATCATATATTGTCAATTACTGAGTTTATTATTACAAAAATTCTAGCCTAAAAGTAGTTCTTATAAAGTAGAGTTCCTAAACAGACATTTTACTTCTAAAACTTTACTACACCCGAAATCGAAGAGTCGTGATATTCACTTCACGATTTATCAGTTCAAATTGATGTTAAAACACTTATTTGCGGGAAATAGATCTATTGATGTATGTTCTGGTGACTTACGGTTTTCCTACGGGCTTCTAGGCCTTCAATGGAACACAAAACCGATTTCATACATTTCATCACTTTTGAGAAGAGCCTACTTTGGCTACTCCATGTAGAAAACACACAAAGCCCACTACGGCTTAACGTTAAAAAACTCGTGCTTAACTTGGCTCTCGTAAATATTGCCAGAAGCCTCTACTGCGGCTTGATGGAAATAAGCCTCTTGGCGGCTCGGTCGAAGTAAGCCCCTTGGCGGCTCGGTGGAAGTAAGCCTGTTGGCGGCTCGGTGGAAGTAAGCCTAGATGTATGTTCTCCGGACCCTTAAATAAGCCGTGAGAACTACGTCTCTAAAATGGCGACGCCGGAACCAAACTCCGGAAACAAACATTTGACCAATCCCGGCGTACTACGAATTCGATAGCTTCGGTCGGAAACCCGCACTGCACACTGTACCACGCGGCTAGACGTTCCAGTGTAATACACTGCTCGATACAAAGATGAAAAGAAGTACATTATAAAGCCAAAAATCAGTAACATTACATGGTCTTAAAATCTAGGAAAAAATGAATGTTACATTACCCCCTTCCAAAAAGAAATAGACTATACTAGTCTATTAAACTAAGGCTACTTATGAAAAGGTACAAAGTGGTACACTATCACTTAATACTAAGGTCAGAACTTAAAAACAAAATTACAATCTTCGGACCTTACTACTAGACTTAATTTAATTAAGCACTAATATTAAGTACAATGAAAACCAAATGAAAATCTTTGCATGTACACAAGAATCTTATAACTAGACTTAACTTAATTAAGCACTAAGGTTAAGTACATCAAAAAGTAAATAAAAATCCTTGCATGAACATAAGAAATACCTGTCCAAAGTAACAATAGTGGTCTTCCCATATAAAAGAATCAGCTCTATTACTGTTACCAAAACAAAAAAAAATATAACTTTGTCTAGACTCTTGTCTAAATCAAAAAAAGTGAACGGAAACAAAATATGAACACCCCCCTTAAAATAGTTTAAGGATTGTCAGAAAATTTTCTATTTCAGCAAAAGAAATTTAGAAAAATTCTTAAATAAAGAAAAATAAAAAATAAATGATTCTAGTGCAAACACTAACACTAAAAGGAAAAAGTCTTGTCAGACCATTTAGCACAAGGCCAAAAAAAAAAATATCTGGATAAATATCCAGACAAACGCTCGGGAAAAAATCGCCATCAATGCTCTAGCTCATCGCTAAGAGAACATTCTTAATCTAGTATCACTACTAGTCGCATCAGAAAATAATCGCACTCTACATCGCAATGTCGACGTCCTAAGACATCCAGACATGCAAAAAAAACGCCAGGGAAAACGCTCTGGTTGATCGCCAGAAAACACGTCAGCTCATCGCCAACAAAACACTCTGGTATATCGCCAGAAAAAAACCTCGGCTCCCCGCCAAGAAAACACTCTGGTATATCGCCAGAAAAAACCTCGGCTCCTCGCCAAGAAAACACTCTGGTATATCGCCAGAAAAAACCTCGGCTCCTCGCCAAGAAAACACTCTGTAAATAGTCCTCGACTACACAAAGTCTGCGTTCTAAAAGAACAATCTCGCCATTAACATAGTGAGCAGCTATAAAAGCTAACAATATCACTATAGGCACAGTGAATAGCTATAAAAGCTAAAATTCACTCTAAGCACAGTGAATAGCTATAAAAGCTAAAATTCACCAAACTGAATGATCCTGCTTCAAAAAGCAATGTTCACTAAGAACAGAATGATTAGTCCGCGCGCAACTAACATTCAAGGAAACATTCCCAAAATAACCGTATGAGACATCAAGTCTCGAAATAGGACCTCCCTAAAATCATAATTTTATATATAGGAGTCCATAAACAAAACGACTCAAAATCACACATTTTGAGCACATGCCCTCAGGCAACCAATACACACCGAAATATATACAGAAATATATACAGAAATATATACAGAAATACATACAGGAGTTCAAATCCCAAACTCTTGGTTATGATAACTCCATACTGAGCTTGGTGAAAGCTCTTAGCAAAAGCTAATCAAATCTTCGGCACATCGCACCAAAGTGACAAATCTGCCTAGAAACATAAGCCGTCATTCTTCAGGGTGGCTACACAGAGATATAAAACTTAACCAGCATTGCGCTTCTTCAAGTTGCATGAAGAACCCTCGTGTACAGTAATACCCCGCTTAGCGCGACCCCCGTTACGCGCGGTTTCACTATAACGCGAATTTCAAATTTCGCGCTCATGTAGTCATTAACTTCTCTATGGTCGCGGGAGGATCCCCGCTTTCTCTGAATATTCTCTTTGAAGAATTGGGAATTCCCTGTCCTTCGACTTTGTTCTATGGGGATTTCCTCGTTCGTTTCGTGTGTTCATTTGTTCCGTAATGTTAGTTCGGTCGGCTGGCAGTTTTGTTTTAACATTTATTGGAGATACATACATACATAATTTAACCCTACGTTAAAAATGCCGCCTGTAAAGAAAAAAGAGCGTAAAAGCGTCACTTTGGAATTGAAGATGAAAGTGTTAAGAAGAATGGAAAATGGAGGCAAAGCAACAATTGTTGGGAGAGATTTTGGACTCTCAGAATCGACTGTGAGAACGATTTATAAAAATCGGGAAAAAATTAAAATCTCCAGCGAAGGTTCAACACCTATAAGTGCAACAAAACTTTCTCGTTCGAGATCATCTATCTTAGAAAGAATGGAGAAATTACTGTCAGTCTGGATCGAAGATTTGAATAAGAAGAACACACCACTAAGTCAAGATCTCATATGCACAAAAGCAAAATCTTTGTATGAGATGCTGAAAACAAAAGAAGGAGAAGGGAGTGCCACTCCGACTTTTGCTGCCAGCAGAGGCTGGTTCCATCGGTTCAAGCAGCGTTCTAATCTTCACAATATCCACATAACAGGCGAGGCGGCCAGCGCGGACATTCAAGCTGCAGCTGAGTTTCCAGACAAGTTTCAAGACTTCGTTAGACGAGAGAAAATTCCTGCTTGTCTCATCTTCAATGTTGATGAGACCGCACTTTACTGGAAAAAAATGCCATCTCGAACATTCATTTCTAAGGAAGAACGTCAAGCCAGTGGTTTCAAAGCTGCGAAAGATCGACTAACACTTCTGCTGGGTGGTAATGCCACTGGTGATTTCAAACTGAAACCTTTACTAGTGTACCATTCAGAAACACCCCGTGCAATGCGAGGCACAGACAAGACAAGTCTACCAGTTGTGTGGCGATCAAACAGAAAGGCGTGGGTTACACGGGAAATTTTTCAAGAATGGTATTCTAATAGTTTTTGCCCATCAGTCAAATCATAGTGTGACAGAAATGGGCTTGAACCTAAAGTTATATTACTCTTAGACAATGCCCCAGGACATCCAACCTCACTTGATACGCCCAGAGACTTAAAAGTGTACGTAAAGTTCCTTCCACCAAACACTACGTCAATATTACAACCTATGGACCAGGGAGCAATAGCAAACTTCAAAGCTTATTACCATCGCCGCACTTTTAGCCAACTAATTCATGAAACTGACGGGGAAGGAAGACAGTCTATGCGAGAGTGGTGGAAGTCATACAACATTATGAAGTCTATTCACAACATAGAAGAGGCTTGGAAGGAAGTTAAAATGAGTTGTATGAATGGGGTGTGACGTAATCTTTGGCCAGATGTAGTGGAAGCACCTAGAAGAATTGTCCAGATGCAGAGACAAGTGCTTGAAGACATTGCTGCAATGATTGAGGGGTCTGAACTTGAAGATGTCACGGTAGAAGATCTCGTAGAACTTGTAGCAACGCACGACGATCCTATTAGCAATGAAGATCTGATCGAGTTACAGAATAATCCTATCTACGATGAGGAAGAACAAGTAGAAGAGAAAGTTTTATCTTCAGGGGAAATACAAAATGCACTTTCAAAAATTTATTCAGGTTTGGACATATTGCAGAGTATAGACAATAATGATGACCGTGTCTTGACCGTGTGTCAAACAATTAAAAACAGTGTTGGGTGTTATGAACGTATTTTACAAGAACGTAAACAAAACGTTACCCAAAAGACAATAGATGTATTTTTCCGTAAAAAATAAGAGTATGTATTGCATAAAGTGTTCTTAGAATTAAAGTGATTGATTAAAATGATCTGTATTTTTTTGTATTAAATTTTGACTATGTTTAATCATAAACCTCGATATACGCGAATTTCAGTTAACGCGATTTTTTTCGGAACGTATCCCTCGCGTAAAGCGGGGTATTACTGTACTGGTCTCGCCCTAGAACAACAACGAAAAACATTCAATTCCTCCCACATAACAGGAGATAAACACCTCACCACGATATACTGAAAGGTGGAGACAATAAAATACGGAAATGGTGACCCTGGTGTCCACCAACAAAAGGGAGTAGATTATAGCATCCACTAAACTAAAACGGTGTCTACCACACCACCATAAGTCAAAAAAAATTAATCGATAGGGTGTTCCGAAACACACTACTGCCAACAGCCTGTCACCACTAATAGGCTAATTGGAGCTGAGGTCGACTACAGTAGCTAGGCTCTCCTTTGGCTCAAATAGAAATAACCATTGAGTAACAAAACCTTTAAAAGGTCCCAAAGGTCAAACGTTCGCCCCCCATAGACTACCCTTCCAATCAGTCTGTTCCTCAGGAAGACTAACTCCCTGCCAAACGTCGTAACGGCATCTGTTAGCACCCGGTGCATCACAGCCTGTAAAAACAGATAACTCATGGGATACAACCTAAAAGGTTTACAAGGTTGACTTAACCAAGCTTCTAACGGAAATTTCCAAAAAACGAAAATGAGCTTAAAAAGCTACATGAAGCAAAAATTTCTCAATTTTTCGGTGGCAATGCAACAAAACTTTTGAAGACGACAAGAGCTTTTCCAGCTTAATCAGAAACAAGAAGAAAACATCGTTGACAGCTACAATATTCGATCATGGTGTTAATCGTCTTCCTAGACAATAGCCTCTAGAAGAAACTGCTACAGGTATCAGGCATAACCGTTTTCTGTCAGCCCAAACTTCTAGATTACCTCTTGGAAATCTAAAAATTCGGTTAGGAATCTTCCTTCACTGCGCTTAGCCACTCTTGACAAGGTTCTCATCTCGGTATCAGATTTTGATCCTTTCTTTGTGAAACGACTGTCCTACTCTGCTCTCATCTCCTGTAAATGATCAGCCTTTAGTTTCTCCTGCAGGACTTCAATTTCCTATCAATCTGATAGTAGACCGAAAAAACTCATCAGACGCCTATGAGTCTATGCAAAAAAATTTTAAAAAAATTAGTGACTCAAAGGTAACGTTTAAACGGCCCTGACAAGAATAGAAAATACCCTCAGTTTGTCAATTCAGAAGAAGATCTAAATCAAATTAATCCAAGTCTTAAACTTACTGGATATACCCAAATCAATTTACTCTTAATTGCACCCAACATATACCACTAAGGTAATAAAAATACACCCACTCGGGTAACAAACTTTGAAATTGCTCATAAAATCTTTTGACTCAACATCATACCACGCGAGCTCCATCTTGCGCTTGTCCAAACTCAAGATCACTTTGGATTGCCTCTAATCAAAATTTCGCTTCCAAGTGTCAAGAACTGGATATTATTTGGGGTCATAAGCAAATCAAATCCCGCGACCACCGACATACCAGTCTTATGATATATCCTGAGTGTGACTCTTTCGCAAGCTCGCAACAGCTGAGTCGATGCTAAACATCAACCACAATCAACCTAAGTTTGGATATGATCAGTACCCAAAACCTTAGCAATAAACAATAAAAGTAAGCTATTCTCTGCTCAACTTTTATAACAGTCAAAGAAACGAGGTCGTCACCTCTACAGAGCAACATCAAAAAAAATAAAGTAAAGCAATTAAGATAATGTAAATATAAATTATTCTTCTTCTGACAAACTTTCACTAGGGCTAGGTCCATTGAATGGTTTTAAGTCTTTAATATGCCATCGTCCTACTTTAGTCCCATCTAAATTAACTAAACCATAAACTAAGTCTGAAATCTTTTCTCTTATCACGCAATGCACATACTTAGGTACCAACTTAGATGTGAATTTATCAGCTGCACTGGAAAGAATTTTATTTTTTCGCCAAACGTGATCACCTATTTTAAAGGAAAAATCCCTTTTTCTAAGGTTGTAAGACTTACTGTTCCGTTCATAAGCCTTATATGTCCTACTGCGCACGTCGGTGAAAATATCTTTTAAACTCTTTACATTTTCGGCGTACGCACCCCTGTTACCCGGAATTATTTCGCTGTCAACATTGACATCCAAATCTAAATTTTTATAATACGATCCGGATAGAGGTATATGTCTGCCGTAAACTAAGAAAGACGGTGTAAACCCTGTTACTTCGTGTCTTGCGGTGTACACGGGATTAAAACGGATGTTAAAACCATAAGTTTCACTTAAGCTCTTAAAACTCTTAGAGGTAAACTGAGTACCGTTATCGCATATCAAGAGCGATGGAACACCGTGGATTAGAAAGACATCATTTTCCAAAATTCTCTCTATATATTCTGCTTTAGAGCTTTTCAAGGGAAATAGCATGGTATACTTTGTAAACCAGCAAGAAACCACGAGAAGCCATTTATTTCCCGTCTTTGAACGTGGAAATGGGCCTACTAGATCGGCTGCTATGACTTGAAAAGGGTAATTAACCGTTTTCTCTCTTTTCCCATCAGCCCCATAGGTAGTGTATTTGGAGATTTCTGCGCTCCACATACTTCACAAGTCCTTACAAACTTTAAGATATCAAAACGCATTTTTGGCCAATAATACTGTTCCTGAACCCTGTGAAGAGTTTTATAAAAACCAAAATGACCAGAAGTAGGAGGAGTGTGACACATGTCTATAATTTCCTCTCTCTGTGGTTTAGGAACTAGTATTTTCCACTCGGGTACATTAACTTTTAAAGGCAACTGGTTTGGGATAAATTTGTACACGAAATCATTTTCCACCTTCCACTGCGGAAAATTTTGAGGAAATTCTTTAATTTGCTGCCGTAAATTATCGTACCATGGATCTATACGATCTATATCAACTGTATCAATTCTTACGCCAATCTGTGCATTAAGACTGTTTTCGTCCACTGTATGATCTGGGATTCTTGACAAAGCGTCAGGAATAACATTGTGGACCCCTTTTCTATGAATTAAATTAAACGTATGTTGTCTCAGCCTAATCGCCCAACGCGCTAGTTTGCCACTAGGGTTTTTAATAGAATTAAGCCACAATAAACTATAATGATCTGTTATGACCGTGAAAGGAACACCTTCTATGTAAGGTCGAAACTTTTCGATATTAAAGAGTACTGCTAAATATTCTTTTTCAACAACCGAATAGTTACGTTCAGCCCTTGATAAAGTTCTACTGGCATACGCTATCACGCTTTCCTCACCATTGATTTTCTGTGTTAGGACGCCCCCTAAACCGGTATTAGAAGCATCACTAGAAATATAAAACTGTTGGGAAAAATCTGGTTGGGATAAAATTGGAGCTGAAACCAATAGCTCTTTAATCTTGATAAAAGATTCTTCGGCTGCCTTTGTCCAATCTATCGATTGTCCTTTTTTTCGTCCTTTCAAAAGATCATTAATAGGCGACAACAGGGTAGAAAAATTCTCAATAAAACGTCTATACCATGAACACATCCCTACGAAACGCTTAACTTCCGTAGTATTAGTAGGTCTCGCATAATTAACCATGCTTGCTACTTTATCCGGATCGGTACGCAAGGAATTTGAGCCTACGATATAGCCTAAAAACTTTAGAGAAGTTTTGAAAAAATCACATTTGCTCAAATTTATCGTCAGTCCGGCCTCTTTCAATTTATTTTTTGCTTCTTTAAGTAAGCGTATATGCGATTCGAAGTCTTCCGATGTTACTAAAATATCATCTAGATAGGTAAACATATGTGGCTCATATTTCGGACCAAATATAGCGTTCACTAAACGTTGCTGAGTTTGAGCAGCGTTCTTTAGACCAAACGGCATAGTGACGAACTGAAATAGACCTCGGCCTACTACTGCAAAAGCGGTCTTTTCCTTAGAGGATTTGTCTAAAGGAATTTGCCAGAAAGCCTTTCTAAGGTCTATCGAGGATACATACTTAGCATTCCTGAGTGATGTCAAAATTCTGTCGATGTTCGGTAATGGATAGTTATCAAATTTGCTGACCTCGTTGAGCTTTCTTCCGTCAAAGCATAGACGATATCACTCCGAGTTTCAACATTTCGTCTAACTCCTTATTTAATACTTTTGACATGTACGGAGACATGGCGAAGGGCCTTGTCTTTACAGGACTGGCATCAGCCGTATCTATAGACATGGTGATTTTATTCGTTCGGCCTAACCTATCTTTACTACTTATTTCACTGAAAGAGCTTATTACTTTTTCTGCTTTTAAGCGTTCCGTCCGCGAGAGATCATCTAGGGTACATAGACGCGAGAAAAGGTTTTCTATAGAACTTTCTGAATAACAATCTTTAAAACTTGTATGAGAATTGACTTCTAGGGACTGTGGATACCACGAATTATCTTTAAAATTTTACTAAAATTCCGAATTTTTGTGCAAAATCACATCCTAAAACCAAAGTATGTGATAGAGAAGGTACTACTAGAGCAGAGATTACTAAACAATGACCATTGCAGACTAGCGGCAACTCAACCGTACCTAAAACTTTTAGACGGCTGCCATCTGCAGTGGTAACACTTCTATTT
Source organism: Pachyrhynchus sulphureomaculatus (assembly GCA_019049505.1). Lineage (NCBI taxonomy): Eukaryota > Metazoa > Arthropoda > Insecta > Coleoptera > Curculionidae > Pachyrhynchus > Pachyrhynchus sulphureomaculatus. The sequence continues at coordinate 102,333,345 of CM032453.1, read as the reverse complement.
TTGACATGGCATATTTTTATACTTAAACGACTTAAAATTTTAATACCATTCTGACCTACAACGGAGGCATTTGCACCAGAGTCAAATAAAGCCGAGAAATGGACACCTAATAGATTTATCTTGATATGCGGTCTATTATCTAAATATTTATGCACGAATAAAGGAGATATGTGACCATTTGGAGAAGCAGGAGTTTTAACTTGAGAAGGAGAACTTTTATTAGACTTAAAAAAAATCTGAAACTTTTTGTAACTATTTAGTCCAATCTGATCTATTGGAATATTTCTTTACTTAAGATCCTCGTTAGAATCTTTCTTTTATCCGCGACCGGACGTTCTGAGAAAGTACGACGGATTTTCAGTTTATAGTCTAATTCATATTCCAGTAGGTGATTGACTTTAAAATTGAAGGCTTCCATGATAAATGTATTTAGATTTAAAAGAATTGTTTAAAAAGTCGTAAAAATATTTTTCCTGTGCTCCCAATAGTCAAAATAAAATCATGTAAAGGCAACTAAAATATGTAAACTTCTTTACTAAACATTTAAAAAATCTTCAACAATTTCAAAAAAATTTCTAAATATCGCCTTGTATTAAAATTCCTTTACTAAATATCTTAAGAATTTCCTATAAAAAAATCTCTAAATACCGTTTCCTATCAGCAAAGTATTTTTAATATTCATGCAAAACATCGGTGAGAAAAAAGTACAGTTTTTTCTTCGGTTAACCGCAAAATAAATCTAACAGTGCAAAAATTAAAATAGACCAGCACATCCGCCAATCTGAACTATAAAGGTAGCTTTTAAGGAAAAAGCAGGGATCACTTAAATTAGAGTCAATTAACAAAATTCAAATATCTGTACCACCATCAGATAAATTGAAATAAATATTCCTTCAAATTTCCTGCTTTTGTCTTATTGCTATAGTGTAGTTTCGTTTAATAAATATTATGAAATAAAAATATCTGAAAAGTTAGAGCTTTTACTTTGTTCGAAAGCTAGTACACTGAACCCCTTAAAAAATAAAATTCCAAAAGCCCCGCGTTGACAGCGTCATTTTGTAACATGTGAACTTGCCCGCTTTTTGAGGCGTCATTTTGTACCCTGTGAAAATTGTTTTTCCCACGCTTGGGCGCAATTTTCTTGCAACCTCTTTTTAATTTCTGAGAATGAATTGAGTGAATAATGATTTTAAAAGAACTAAAGAAATTAAACAAACACTAGCTCAGTTTTCCTTGGTAGAGAGATATGGGTAAGAGATAATTGTTGTACGTCTTTTTGGAATTATTTTCTATTTTTAAAAAGCTTTAGTTGTACAAATTTTGGGCACCATTCATTTTAAAATAGAAAGGATCTAACTTCAGCTAAAAAAATGAAAAAATACTGAAATGGTGTACAGTTGTTAAATAAAAAAATCAGTTTGGTACAACCGTCCTTATCCTGAAAAGAAAGATAGGTGTACAGTGAAACACTAGCTTTAATCCCCAAAAAGAAAATTTATTAATGATTTAAAATAAAAGTTCTAACCTTTGCAGTTTTAAGAATTACAAAAATTCTAGCCTAAAAGTAGTTCTTATAAAGTAGAGTTCCTAAACAGACATTTTACTTCTAAAACTTTACTACACCCGAAATCGAAGAGTCGTGATATTCACTTCACGATTTATCAGTTCAAATTGATGTTAAAACACTTATTTGCGGGAAATAGATCTATTGATGTATGTTCTGGTGACTTACGGTTTTCCTACGGGCTTCTAGGCCTTCAATGGAACACAAAACCGATTTCATACATTTCATCACTTTTGAGAAGAGCCTACTTTGGCTACTCCATGTAGAAAACACACAAAGCCCACTACGGCTTAACGTTAAAAAACTCGTGCTTAACTTGGCTCTCGTAAATATTGCCAGAAGCCTCTACTGCGGCTTGATGGAAATAAGCCTCTTGGCGGCTCGGTCGAAGTAAGCCCCTTGGCGGCTCGGTGGAAGTAAGCCTGTTGGCGGCTCGGTGGAAGTAAGCCTAGATGTATGTTCTCCGGACCCTTAAATAAGCCGTGAGAACTACGTCTCTAAAATGGCGACGCCGGAACCAAACTCCGGAAACAAACATTTGACCAATCCCGGCGTACTACGAATTCGATAGCTTCGGTCGGAAACCCGCACTGCACACTGTACCACGCGGCTAGACGTTCCAGTGTAATACACTGCTCGATACAAAGATGAAAAGAAGTACATTATAAAGCCAAAAATCAGTAACATTACATGGTCTTAAAATCTAGGAAAAAATGAATGTTACAACATATTTAAAAATATTTGCCAGATTTGCAAGAAGCGCAGCACACCAAACGTGGCCAATTTTTTATATAAAATCCATTTTCAGTGGAACCAACTTGAATAATTTTCTAAGCTCTATAATTTGACAATTGAAATTTCTTACACTTGTCTGCTGCTACGTCGCCCTCCTAGTAAGTATTGGAGATGCTCCAGGGCAGTACTGGTCGCAGCTGTGTGACGCAATATTACCATTAGCAATTCAATAAATTGTAGACCAAGCTGCTTTAAAGTACATACTTCTATTCATTCTAACAGGGCCGATGCAAGAAATTTTCTTAGTTCAAAATTTTTTTCAAATAAAATCAGCTAGAAAAAAAACATAATAAAGGCGAAAATAGTAGAAGTAGAGGAACTTATAAACGTCAAGTAAATACCCTACACTAGTTAGAACTGGGCCAATATTCCATTCCCTAATGATATTGCTAAGAATCCTCATGCGTGCCCATCAAAACCGCAATTAAAATATTATCCCTTGGTGGAGTGTGTTGATAGTATGAAGTCGTTTAATAGAAGCTGGTTTAATTTTTTTTTGCTGGAATACTTATTCACATTACATAAAGCTTTCTGTTTTTACGAGATATTAACCTAAAAAACATGTTAAAGAAAAATTTAAAAATTATTTATTGCTGTTTACAGTACCTTGAAAAACGCATTATTTCCAAAAAATGTATATATATATAATATATATATATATATATATATATATATATATATAGGTGTCTTGTCAGGCAATTCAATACTTTTTTTGAAATTCGAAAAAATTTTTGAAAAATTAAAAAAGGGGCCATGATAGGCCGCTATATATATAAAATATAAATATATATATATATATATATATATATATATATATATATATATATATATATATATATATATATATATATATATATATATATATATATATATATATTTCAAAAATTTTCGAATTTCAAAAAAAAGTATTGAATGTGCTTCTACATGACCTGACAAGTCAGCCATTTCAATATATACAGTAAATTTCATAGCGCCCTGTATATATATATATATATATATATATATATATATATATATATATATATATATATATATATATATATATATATATATATATATATATATATATATATATATATATGTATATATATATATATATATATATATATATATATATATATATATATATATATATATATATATATATATATATATATATATATATATATATATATAAACTTTTGAAAAATAAAAAAGAGGCACAACTGGACCATGATAGGCCGCTACTGTACGAACTAGCTCAGGTACAGGCGTATTGTTTTATGTATTGCTTAACATACGATTTTCTTCAACAATTACCAATTTTCAAATTTTAGAGTTAATGTAATAAATCAAAATAATAATATATAACACCTAGTAAAAATAATATTTAACTATAATTTCGAAAGTTTTTGATCTATTATTTGAAAAGAAATTTTGATTTTACTTTTATGTTAACAGGTGTTTAGGTTTAGGCAAAATAAAAAGATAATTTCAAATAGGTTTTTCTATTAACTATTCCAAGATTAATCCTAAACTAGTAGATGATTTTCTTGTAAGAAACATTAAGATGTTTTTAGTGCTAATGGGAAAAACAAAGTAGGTTTAAAGACTGTTTGCTATTTTTTTTATTTACAGTAAATGCGCAATCGCTTTACATATAAAATATCCTAGGTTGTGCGTGACATAGTCAACTGTACCGAATGACACGAACTTTGCTGCTATATTTTACACTTTCTACAAATTTCTTAATTAACACCACTATATTAGTCTATGGATATCTTTAAAAAAAAGTTGTAATATTGATCTTTACTTCATTTTATCCACGACATATTGCAAAATTTGTAAATAATTAAACTAAAGATGAATTTGACGTTTCGGTGGAGGGCGTTGTTAGTTGGCCACTTCCAAGCGGAGGAGAGTAGAGCAAAGAGAACTTTAGCTTGAAAAATCTTAGATGAAAATACATTAACGTCTACAAAAATATTTAACGTTGATGAAAGCGGTTCAGAAAAAAACGCAAAAAGTCTTAGGATTAAAAAGCAAGAAACAAATGGGCGCAATCGCAAGCGGAGAAAGAGGAGTTAATACGACAGTCTTGTATTATGCCAGTGTGGCTGGACAGTTTATGTCACCAAAATATTTCAAAGAATGAGACAATATCTTGAATTGAGAATGGCGAACCTTTTGATAGCGTTGTTACCAGATACTGGTTATATATTAACTCAAATTTATTTGTAGAATGGATGAAATATTTTATAAACGTAGTAAAACCAAGCCTTGAAAATAAAGTGTTACTTCTGCATAATGAAAATACAACACATTCGAAGAACTTACTCACCGGCTTCAGCCACGAGACGTCTTTTTGTTAAACCTGTTAGCAGTTATTATATTCAAGCAACAGAAAAATGGTTGAGGATAAATCCAGGTCAAGTAACGCAATATCAAGATGAAATTTTATTTGCAGAAGTTTACCAAAAAGCTGCTATCATTACCATCATTGTGAACGAATTTAAAGTGGCTGGAGTTCGGCTCTTGGACAAAAACGCCTTTCCCGAACATTTGTCTAAAGCATCTGACATAATCAACTGTTCTCTCTCAAACAAACTCCAGTAATGAAAGCACGTCGAGCTTACAAGACGCTTCGATTATTATCAATATTGAAAACAAGCAAATTGCTCAGCAACCTGATGGAGAAAAAGAAAAATATCATCCAAAGTTACCTTCACAGTCTTCCAATAGATTGCCATATTTAAATAGTGAACCGTATACTTCGGGATTGAACGCTAAAGCTTTAAAAAAATTTAAACTCTTTATACGCAATACCTAAAAATACTTTAAAACGAAAAAATACTGTACCAAAAACTATTGAATACAGAAGAAAAATACAACTAAAAAGGTAAACACATCAATAAACAAAAGAAGGAATCAAAAAAAGAAAAACGCCAATCACAAAAATAATACACATCGTCTTCGATATACCCAACACGCCACTAAAAAGCTTCCGGCAAAGTCCACCGATTTCAGGTAACGTTTCTTAACAAATTCTTTGTTGCTGCCGTCGATTTCAGAATGAAGCAAAGCACAAAAAGGACAACGGCTTTGTAAGCTATCCTAATAATTATTTGTGGTCTCCATTGTTTTTGTAATGAAGCAAATACAATTTTAGTGAATTACATGGGTTAAAATTTTTACTTATTATAAGAAAATATTGAAATATAAATCTTATATAATTAATTTTCTGGTGTCAGGAAGTAATTATTTTAAAACGTAACAATTTTTATCCATCCAGTAAGATGCCTCCCCATACCATGACAAAACCTTCTCCGTAAGCGACCGTTTCAGTAATGCACCACTGCGCTTAGCGCTCCCCAGGGCTCCTATAGACTCGTTCATCATTGGCATGTAGGCACATTTGGGACTCATCGGAGAATAAAACGGAGCGCCATCGCTCTAAAGCCCAGTCGACACGTTATCTGGCAAATGTGAGTCGCGCTTGTCGATGGGATGCTATCAATTTGAGTCCGTAAGCTGGTCTGTTAGGAGTTAGGTTGGCTTCTTTAAGTCTTCTTCTGATTGTCCAGTGACAGCCCGACCACGAACTTGTCGCAGTTTCTGCTGGACCTCAACGCCGGCCAATTGACGATTTCTTGAGTTGTGTTGACAATGAAGTGGTCGTCTCGCTCTAAGGTACACCGTCATCTTCCTGATCCTGGTCTCCGTGCAAAGGTGCCAGTCTCTTGGTGTCGATTTTCCGATAAATTAATTATTGAGCAGGTATAGCAGCGATATTGACGGTTCAAGTTCCGATAAAGGAACGATAGGGAAATGTAGTTGCATATGTTTTTATAGGAATGAATAGCGCACAACGAGTACGTTGTTGAACGAGCATAAACGGTTCTATTGAGTAAAACCGTTTTAATCAATAAACTTTTTTTGAGATCCAAATGTTTTTGGTATTGTTGGAAAGAGTAGAAAATCAGCATTCTAATGATACCAAAAATAACACCACTGTTTGAAAATTAAATTCGTGTTAAATGAAGCAAATTCAGTCTATTTTTTTGTTCACCAATGTAGAAAAAATATAATTTATTTTCTACATCATATATGATGATATATATATATATATATATATATATATATATATATATATATATATATATATATATATATATATATATATATATATATAGATATATATATTAGAAAAATACCTGAAGGTAAAGACAAAACCACAAGAGAATTAAAAAAAGTTTCTCGGTGTCGGTGGGATTTGCACCTACGGTCTCACCCCTGAACTTTACCAACTAAGCCATAGCATCAGCACGGTAAGCTAGCAAGCCAAAGTACGTTGATGCTGTGATCATAGAGTCGCGTAATACAAATGAACCAATAAGGTCGTTGATAACGCAAATCTGATTGGCGAACAACATGAGAGTTTGTTACTCTCCTTTTCGACATTATTATTTCAAAACATTTTTTCTCTATTTGTGAAAAATGTTGCCGTACCGGCCGGCAACTAAAATTGATTTAATCTTCGTTCATATTATTTAACTGGAAGATTTACTCACAGTATTTGACTCTATCACACCATTTAAGGACAAATAAACTGCCCTATAAAAGAGTAACTGACGCTTTTTATGCAACGTGATTAGACCATTTGCAAAGTGAGTTGAAGTAGAACCGACCAAGATGAGCAAGCAAAAGGATGCTTCTTCATAAGGACAATTCGCCTACTCACACATCGGCCATTGCAATGGCAAAAGTGCACGAGCTGGGCTTCGAAATAGTTCTCCATCCACCCTATTTCCTAAAATTGGGCCCCAATTGTTCTCTAACCTCAAAAATTGGTTTGGAAGAAGAAGTTTTTGTTGAACGAAGAGGTTATCTGTGCTGTCAAAGAGTATTATGCACGGTTTGAATTAATTTTTTTTTTCTGAAGGAATAAAAAATGTTGAATCTCGCTGAAGTATTGAGCTCAATGGAGATTATATTGAAAAATAAATTTTTGGTTTTGCTTTGTTATTTACCTTGTTATTATAAGATTTTTTAAATAATCCGCATATATATATATATATATATATATATATATATATATATATATATATATTTATATATATTTATATATATAATGTCATAATAGAGGTTTTGACGGATGATGGAATGTAATACATTAAAATTCCAGGTTTCAATCCGTTCGTCTATCAATGAATTTGCACGACGTTTCGCCAAAATCTCAGTTGGCATTTTCAAGTGCTTTTGCTGCTGCTGCTTCTCGATACTGTGGTAAATAATACACCGCACACCTAGTAAAAATAATATTTAAATATAGATATAAATAATTCCTTGGTAACTCGCGAGAACAACTAGTTTATTGCCCCTTAACAGCTGATTTTTGACTTTTATGTTAACAGCTGTTTGAGTTTGGCAAAATAAAAACCTAATTTTAAATAGGTTTTTCTGTCAACTTTTCCAAGATTAATACCGAAACGGTAAACGAGTTTTTTGCAAGTAATGTAAGAATTTTTAGTGCTAAAGTGAAAAAACAAAGTAGGTTTAAAAAGTATTTATTTAGTATGTTTATGTACCTTAAACGTGCAATCGATCTCCATATAAAATATCCTATGTTGTGCGTGACATATTTATAACTAAACCAACTGTAACGAACGACGCGAACTATCATACTTGCTGCTATATTCTAGACTTTCTACAGATTTCTTAATTAACACTACTATATTAGCCTATGGATATTTTTAAAAAATTTGGAATAATATTGAATATTTACCTTATTTTACTCACGACAGATTGCCAAATTTATAAATGTTCGCTGTAAATAAACAAACTAAACGTGAACTTGCCGTTTTAGTAGAGGGGGTTGTCATAGCAGAGAGAGAGAGAGAGACACTAAAAAGCTACCTACCAAGACAGCCGCCGCAGAAAACAAATTCTTTGTTGTCGGCGTCAGACGCGGGCGCCGGTAACAAATCCTTTGTCGGTTTTAGAATAAAGTAAAGCACAATATTGTGGAGTTATATGGTTCATCAATGGCGGCGTAAAAAAAATATTCATGTCATCATTTCTTTAGGGTCTTTATTATTAAGATCCACTATTTAAGGTGAATTTTCTGCAATCGGTCTTGCTATAATGAGGCGCCACACAGTGAGGATTCGCCTTACCGTGCTGGACAAAATTCTGTCTTTGCTTCAATTTAAGCCGTATCGTAACATTTTTTTTAAAAATTACTCGTCAAAAGTAGCGCTATAACGTAAGCTTGCCTGTTTTTTGTAAGTGAAAATTTTTGAAGAAAAGATTTAAGAGATGTGTGTATGCGTGTGTGTGTGTATGCGTGTCTGTGTATGCGTGTTTGTGTGGGTGTGCGTGTAGGTGTGCGTATGCTTGTGTGTGTGTGTATGTGTGCGTGAACGTGTTATTTATTTATATTTATTAATTTTTTAGATTGGTATTATGCGAATGAATGTGTGTAGGCGTGTTTATGTACCTTTGTGTATATGTGAGATTGTTTGTGTTTATGTGTGTGTATGCATGTGTTTATTGTATACAAATTTAATTTTTGTTGACTGGGGTTATTCAAAATCTTTTTTCCTCATAAACAAAGTATGTTTTTAAATGATTAAATTAGATCCAGTACATGTTGGCTTTCTATGGTCTGTATAAGAAAGAGGACAGTATTTTCTTACTGAAGATTCCAATACTATTCTCGGAATGAAACAGATTGAAAGATCTTGTGGACTTTTATAAGTTTCCCTTGATTATTTTAAGACTTCGATATGAAGTTTAAATGTTAGAGAGGAGACGATAGAGTCTAAACATTTTTTTTATAAAGTTTCTTAAATTTTAGTTAATATAGTTCCTAAGATCTTATACCCTTAACCTATTAATAAAATTATTGAGGAACGACAGAGTAATAAAAATTTTATTATTATTGATGAAAAGAAGCGAATCCTCACTGTGGGCCAGTCCCAATATATGCAGTGAATTCCATAACACTCTATATGGAAAGAGTGTATTTATCATCATGGGTTGTCGTGAGTTAAAACAAGTGCCTATAAATCTTTTTAAATTACATTAGAAACAATTAAAACATGGAACTGTTTAATTAAAAATCGAATATAATCTGTATGATCTAATTAGTAGTGTAATATACAACAATATATTACGGTTGATAATCAAATAATACTTATGACCTACTGTAATTTATTTAACAATGCTTTTTACATATAAAAAATAGGCATAAATTCGTTTGCCAGATTCTCAAACTTTAGATTAATTTGCTTTTCTTAATGCAATTTCAATTATGTAAATCTAAATGAAAATTAAAATATATGTACGTACGTAAATGATTAAATTAGATCCAGTACATGTTGGCTTTCTATGGTCTGTATAAGAAAGAGGACAGTATTTTCTTACTGAAGATTCCAATACTGTTCTCGGAATGAAACAGATTGAAAGGTCTTGTGGACTTTTATAAGTTTCCCTTGATTATTTTAAGACTTCGATATGAAGTTTAAATGTTAGAGAGGAGACGATAGAGTCTAAACATTTTTTTTATAAAGTTTCTTAAATTTTAGTTAATATAGTTCGTAAGATCTTATACCCTTAACCTATTAATAAAATTATTGAGGAACGACAGAGTAATAAAAATTTTATTATTATTGATGAAAAGAAGCGAATCCTCACTGTGGGCCAGTCCCAATATATGCAGTGAATTCCATAACACTCTATATGGAAAGAGTGTATTTATCATCATGGGTTGTCGTGAGTTAAAACAAGTGCCTATAAATCTTTTTAAATTACATTAGAAACAATTAAAACATGGAACTGTTTAATTAAAAATCGAATATAATCTGTATGATCTAATTAGTAGTGTAATATACAACAATATATTACGGTTGATAATCAAATAATACTTATGACCTACTGTAATTTATTTAACAATGCTTTTTACATATAAAAATAGGCATAAATTCGTTTGCCAGATTCTCAAACTTTAGATTAATTTGCTTTTCTTAATTCAATTTCAATTATGTAAATCTAAATGAAAATTAAAATATATGTACGTACGTAAATGATTAAATTAGATCCAGTACATGTTGGCTTTCTATGGTCTGTATAAGAAAGAGGACAGTATTTTCTTACTGAAGATTCCAATACTGTTCTCGGAATGAAACAGATTGAAAGGTCTTGTGGACTTTTATAAGTTTCCCTTGATTATTTTAAGACTTCGATATGAAGTTTAAATGTTAGAGAGGAGACGATAGTCTAAACATTTTTTTTATAAAGTTTCTTAAATTTTAGTTAATATAGTTCGTAAGATCTTATACCCTTAACCTATTAATAAAATTATTGAGGAACAACAGAGTAATAAAAATTTTATTATTATTGATGAAAAGAAGCGAATCCTCACTGTGGGCCAGTCCCAATATATGCAGTGAATTCCATAACACTCTATATGGAAAGAGTGCATTTTTCATCATGGGTTATCGTCAGTTAAAACAAGTGCCTATAAATCTTTTTAAATTACATTAGAAACAATTAAAACATGGAACTGTTTAATTAAAAATCGAATATAATCTGTATGATCTAATTAGTAGTGTACAACAATATATTACGGTTGATAATCAAATAATACTTATGACCTACTGTAATTTATTTAACAATGCTTTTTACATATAAAAATAGGCATAAATTCGTTTATTATTATTACTATGCATATTTCAAACAAATTGTAGAGAATAGGATTGCCGTGTACATTTAATACACTGCAGTTTTTTTCTCTGAAAAGAGATAATAGTTAGTGTTATTGAAATTACATTAAAACAAGACTATATATTTTTTAACTAGCAGCTAACAATAGCTATTGTACACGCACATCAACACTAGGTCATCTAAATGAATAATAGCCCATAAAGGTAAATAAATAAAATATTTTACATGACCACTCAATATACTGTGTGACAAGGATTTGATGCGTCTTTGGCTTTAAGGTCCAGAATCCAGGAAATCTTCTTCTAAGTGCCTTGTCCGCTTAGCGGACGTTGGCGATCATCATTGCTATAGAGATTTTATTTACGGCAGCTCGGAGGACTACTATTGATGTCTTACCGTGTCATTTTTTAAGCCACAACGTACGACTTTGCCCAGCACCTCTCTGTTTATCAATCTTATCTTGCATTATAATCTGTTCAGTGTTATATTTTTCATTTCTCATTATATGTTCAAAGTAAGAGGACTTGCGTATTTTGATGTTTTTGAGAAGGAGCCTTTTGATTCATTCGCTTCAGGATCTCTCTATTAGTTCTATTCAACTAATTTTTAATTTACGACAGTATACTCATATCTCAATACCTCGATCGTTTTGCATATGACCTCGGTCAATGTTCATGATTCTACTTCATGAAGCCGTACTGCATGTGTACACCACTTTATTAGTATTTTCTGGACTTTTAAGCTCAAATCGCTACTGCAAAATATATTTTTTCATCCTGAGGAAGGAAGCTTTAGCTTCTTTAATTCTTTGTCGTATTTCTTTTGAATGGCCCCACTCTTTATTTAGTAAGCATCTCAGGTAAGTAATATGGTCCACCTTTTCAATTATTTTGTTGTACACGTAAAGTTGATTCACTGCAGGACGTCTCATTGATTACCATGTATTTCATCGTTGTAGTGTTTAATTATAATTCAAATTCATCTAAGCGTATGTCTAATTTTTTTAAGAGAAATTGCATGTCTTCAAAACTATCTGCCAATATTACGGTATCATCGGCATATCGGATGTTATTGACTTTAACATCATTAATAGAGATACTTCCAGATGAGTGTTCAAATGCGTCATTAAATAATTTCTCAGACTGTACATTAAACAATAATGGAGACAGTATGCATCCCTATCTGACCCCGCACTGAATTTCCACTTCTTCATTTGTCCGAACTTCCACTTTTACAGAAGGTTTCTGGTTCCAGTATAGATTACAGATAGATAGGAAGTCAGGATTTTTAATTAGATATAAAAAAAATTATTTGGCGTTCAATTTAAAGAATAAATTCCTGCAGAAATTTTTTTAGGATTAAAAAAGGGTTTTCTTCATTCCTTAACTGTTATGAAGTTAGCATCAAATGGGAAACTTTCTTATTTGCAGTTTTCAGAAAGAATTGTTTCATTAAAAAAAACTTTTTATGCAATATTCAATTATTTTTATTCGGCTTGCTTGGTCAAAAATGATGTGATAAAATCGAATTTTGTTAGTTACTTTTATAGTAAAATAAAATGAATGAAAATTATATTAAATCAATTTTATTTACTGGCCAGACAACATTTATCAGAAATGGAGTAAATAATATCCGAAATAATCATCTGCAGTTAAACTTGTATTGTTAACGGAACGGTTATTGATCTAATTGTATTACTTAACTATACTTATGATTGGCTTAGATTGTATGTGTATGAATGACCTGCCTGAGGTACTGGAAGAAGTATGCGATAATTTATATGTCGAGTTTTACAGTAAATAGGTCGGCGAAGATAATACAATTTTTTGAACGAACTGCAGTTTCTATGTTTGTTACATCTGAAGTTACATGAAAAGCTTTTAACGAAATTAATACTTTAGAGTAGAAAACGTCCCATTGGCAATTAGAGGTCATTAATCGCACGCAGTCAGTCTAGGTACGGTGTGCGAGGCTTAGGTGTTAATTTTGGAACTTTTACTAAAGGAACGGACTAAACACTTTTCTAAGGTGGGCTTTTAAGATAACTGCTTTTGACCAGTTTGAAATTGGCTCTATTTAGCAAAGTGACTTTATTTGACAGGTAAAAATAATGACCGAATAAAAAAAAAAAAATATATGTATATAAATGTAATATTATCGTAAAAGAAAGATTTGCCCTGAAACCAATAATAATAAAAAGGAAGTTTTGGTCAATTACCTTTTTCTTTCTGATACAAATTATACTTGTTGCTTCTATCATTCTTTAGACAAAAATAAATAAATTATGTTAAATATTCATACATATATTTTTAAAAACTGGGGACCGATGACTGCTGTTAAAATCAAATTAACAAGCGACAACCTATATGTAAATTAAATGTAAATGATAATTTCTGTTTTACTTTAGATATAGGATAAGAAATGCCAGATTCTCAAATTCTAAATTAATTTGCCTTTCTTAATTAAATTTCAATTATGTAAATTAAAATATATGTATGTACATACAGTCTGATAGTTTTAACCTTATTAATAAGGTAATTAATGCAATCTTGTCTCGTGTTTGTTGATCAAATTATTGACTCGACGAGTTCTATTTAGAGTTAAAAAGAACTTTTAAAAATAAGTCATTATCTGTGTCGAGCGTTCTAACAAACCTTTAATCAGATACCTAAATATTTTATCGATTGTTGAAAAATCATCATCATCTTAATTAGATTATTCCATCCATAGTCGGATGTAAGCCGCCCAAGTTGTCTCCAATGAGCTCTGTTGTTTGCTTTTTGCATCCAATTGTGTCCCGCTAACATTTTTATGTCATCCGTCTAGCTTGTCTATGGTACACCTCGGCATCTCTTATGTTCTCTAGGTCTCCATTTAACTACACGATGTGTCCATCTGTTATCATTCATTCTTGCGATATGCCCCGCCCAATTCCACCTTAAAAAATACATTGGACCATTTAGAAGTTCTTTTACACCTGCCAAACGTACAGACGAATGATATTGAAACTTTACTCAATTTTGTGGAAGATACTTGGACTTGCTCAGAAATCCGTTGAAAAACGACTAGTCCACAAACGGTCTTTAAATAATTCTTAGTTCAAATAGACCTATTATTAGTTGGTTGGTTAATTTGTAAGTAATATTCAATAATTTGCATCTCTAGCTGATGTAAGAGTAATTTTGAAGACATACTTGCCCCCTGTCGGGGGCCACAGACCGATAGAGGAATTGTTGAGAGATTTGCTAACAATTACTGCTTGGCAAAGCTTTATATGGTTCTATCCCAAATGTATAAAAATGAATATAAACTACCAAAATTAGAGAAAATCAGTTTTTCAGCAGTTTATCACTCTTCTCTCATCCGTCAATCCATCTCGGGATACGTTTCGCCGTATTACGGCTCTTCATCCGACGGCAATAATCAATGGAAGGAGAAAACCAAATTCAAAGTATTTATCTGATGTAATCGTAATTTTGAAGGCGGTAATTGTTAGCCTTTAAAATTAGACTTACCCCAGTGAGAGATGCAAATTATTGTATCTTACTTATTCTTTGTGCTAGTGCTGACATAAGTACCATGGATTTTGTTTTCTTTGTTCGTCTATCCCAGCTCGGCTGAAGATGATACGACAAAACGCGTCTCGAAATGGACTGATGAATAAGAAAACTGTCAAAAACTGCTGAAAAATGGATTTTGCCTAATTTTAGTTGTTTATTTTGATTTTAATATACTTGTACTTGCCATACCGTACTTTTCCGACAATGGAAGATCTCCTGCTATAGAGCTATAAAAATACTGAGTAGCATATTTAATTACTTAAGTTAATTTAACATAACGAAAAATATTGAACTAATTTTTTTTTGTATCTAATTAATAATTAATAAAAATTGCAAAAAGGAGAAATTAGCTCAATGTAAGATCATAAAATTAAGATAAATGTATGTTGCTTTTTTTCTCAATTTTTAGGTTAGTCAGCAATATAATCTTACAAAATTTCACTTAGTCGCAGATTATATTTCTGCCTTGTCTTTCTGATACGCGATTGAAATAAGATACACGGAAAGACAAAAAAAAGTAATTTTCTAGCATTTTAAGGCAAAATATTCCAGAAACTTCCCGTAATAGAGCAATTTGTTCAAGGGATTTATCGATTCTATACAAGCATCAATATTCTTTATAAAAATACATTTTCTTCAAATCTGTTCATGTTATTTCTTGACATCAGTAGCATCCTTTTATTGTAGGGTTATGGAATATTATTCACCGACTCCCAAATTTTCACCTTTCAACTTCATAGGATAAATTTTTCTTTAGTGTTTGAGCAACTTGATTCTTCGATACGGTCTCAACCGTTCGGCCTTTAATTCGATCGCAGTTGGATTACATTCTTTGGGAGTTGGTGGCATTCCGAAAGAAACACTTTTATTGGAAGTTAGCGAATCTCTTACTGGTTTTATCGTAAACTTGTTGCCCTCGATGCAAGAATTAATTTAGCCTCTATAGTAGTGTTTCTTCTCCAACTTATATAATCTTGTTTACATTGTTTTTGGCTTTTTGGCATGCCAAAAGCAACATTTTTATAGGAGGTTAGCGAATCCCTTACAGGTTCTGCTAGTAAACTTGTTTCTCCCGATGTAAAAATTTTTTCACTGAATTTATATGCAGTTTTCGTTTTCTAACTGAATATCATGATACCGAAAATAATAATTTGTTACTTCGCAGAAATTAATTAATGTTAATTACAAGATTTTGTCAATGTTCGTTTGGAAATTTATGTCTTGTCATTGTAGGTCATGACGCTGGCTAACTAATAAGTAGAGAACCTCCTACAAATTATTCCACAGTACTAACTATGAAATGCCACAGAACTTTTGATCTTATTCCTCGTTTTATTACAGTGCATTTTGATGACCTTTATAGTTCAACTTATTTAAAATCTAGAACTGCTCAGCTTCAGCTATAACAATTCAGAAATTTCGTAACATCGATCTAAAACATATTACTTTAAAACGACAAGGAAAATGTATTTTTATTGTTGTTTTCTCTACTGTAATACATACAATAATTCTGTTTTTAATTTGCATGCGCCTAATATTGCTTTCATAGATGTGGCCCTTGAAGTGTGTTTTAGTGTTTTATACGGAACACTTATGGGATCACTTCGGTGTTTGTCTGTCTGTCCGTCTGTTACAACCGATTTTCTTCGAAACTGTTTGAGATAGAAATTATTCAATCAGAGCCGTGTAGTTTTGAAAGTTAAATTTTGACTTAAGGGGTTAGTTTTGGGGGCTGAAATTGGAAGTAAAAGAACAATTACCAGGCCATCGAGTGGGGTGTCAAATGAAAGCTTGTGAAACCACGAGACCAAAAATATATATGATGTAATATTTGAGTATTTTTCTAAAAAAATAGCCAAAAACCCCTGTCCACCCACTCTAACTCGAAAAGTACCGATCAAAAAATCTTGAAAAAGTTCTGGAATAGTGTAAATTGAACTAAAATTATTATGAGTGCTTTATGTTTGATAATTTATTTGGCATAAAGAAACTATTTTATAAACAAAACTAGCAGTGCCCGCGGCTCAGCTGACGTTGACTTGATTCACTACTATCGTCACTGTTTATTCCTTATGTTACCTAACGTAATAAGATATCTGCCATTATTTCCCTAATCTCCCATTATTTCTCCTTATCTCCCATTATCTCTACATAATTTCCATTATCTAGGCTTATCTCTGCCCATCTCCCACTATTTCTCCTTATCTCCCATTATTTCCCCTTATCTTCCATTATCTCACCTTATCTCCCATTATCTAGGTTTATCTCGACTTATCTCGCAATATTTCTCCTTATCTTCCATTATTTCTCCTTATCTCCCATTATCTCATCATAACTCCCATTATCTAGACTTATCTCTGCTTATCTCCAATTATTTCTCCTTATCTCCCATTATTTATACTTATCTCCCATTATCTCACCTTATCTCCCATTATCTAGGCTTATATCGAATTATATAGAACATATGTATAAATTTATAAAAACACGTAAATCGGATAAGTGGTTTTCGAGTGATAAGCGCACTATCGGACAGACAGACAGACAGAGAGACGTTGCATTTTATATATATTATATTCTTTGCTACATGATATTGTTCGATATTTAATGCTTTAGGCAGCGTATTGCAAGAGAACGCGGCAAAGTTTTCTCCGACTTGATTCACTATTATCTTCACTGCTTATTCCTTATGTCACCTAACGTAATAAAAATATCCTATACCTCCATATGTATATTTATAACCTGGCCAGTAAATCAGATAAGTGGTTCTATGATATATTTAAAAAAAGCACTTGTAAATCGGATAAGATATTCTTTGCTTCATATTGTTCCAGTGTTTAAAAAATAAGCGCACGGATAACGGATAAGCGCACAAAACGGACAAACAGACAGAGAGACGTTGCATTTTATATATATTATAGGTATCCTTTGCTACATGATATTGTTCCATATTTAGTGGTTTAGGCAGTGTATTGCAAGAGAACGCGCTAGCGGCAAACTTTTTTACGATTTGATTCACGATTATCGTCACTGCTTATTCCTCATGTTACCTAACGTTATAAAATACAGCTTATAACCTAGCCAGAGAACATATGTAGGTTTTAAAAAAAAAAACACTTAAATCGGATAAGTGGTTCTCCAGTGATAAGCGCACTAACGGACAGACAGACAGAGAGACGTTGAATTTTATATATATTATAGTTATAGATTTATATTATTATATAACCTGGCAAAGGATATATATATATATATATATATATATATATATATATATATATATATATATATATATATATATATATATATATATATATATGAATTTAAAAAAAGACACATAAATCATATAAGTGGTTCTCGCGTGATAAACGCACTAATGGACAGACAGACAGACAGAGAGACATTGCATTTTATATATATATTATAGATTATAGATATTCTCTGCTACATAATATTGTTCCATATTTAATGGTTTAGGCTGTGTATTGCAAGAGAACGCGCTAGCGACAAACTTTTTTCCGACTTCATTCACTATTATCGTCACTGCTCATTTCTTATGCTACCTATCGTAATAAAATATAGCCTATAACCTGGCCAGAGAACATATGTATGTTTTTTTAAAAAAAGTACGTAAATCGGATAAGTGGTTCTCCAGTGATAAGCTCACTAACGGATAGACGGACAGACAGAGATACGTTGCATTTTATATATATTATAGATGTAATAAAATATATATCTATAACCTGGTCAGCGAACATATGTATGAATTTAAAAATCATGTAAATCGTATAAGGGGTTCTCGAGGGATAAGCGCACTGACGGATTATTCTATAACTTGGCCAAAGATATATATAGAATTTAAAAAAAAAAACACGTAAATTGGATAAGTGTTTCACGCGTGATAAACGCACTCACGGACAGACAGGAAACATCGCATTTTATATATATATTATAGATTATAGATATATCTGTAATATTCTCTGCTACATAATATTGTTCCATATTTAATGGTTTAGGCTGTGTATTGCAAGGGAATGCGCTAGCGGCAAACTTTTTTCCAACTTCATTCACTATTGTCGTCACTGCTCATTCCTTATGCTACCTATTGTAATAAAATATAGCCTATAACCTGGCCAGAGAACATATGTATGTTTAAAAAAAAGTACGTAAATCGGATAAGTGGTTCTCCAGTGATAAGCGCACAACGGACAGACAGACAGAGAGGCGTTGCATTTTATATATATACTCGTATTATAGATTATAGATGGTGACGGTTTATTTCGTCGAAAGTTGTGAATTGAACCGGGACTAATAGCTACTGCTTTAAGCATTAGGTATCGAGACAAAATAATTTTATTTTATTTGTTTATAATTAAACAAATATTTAGCCTAGTAAATATTTATTTTAAACTTTTACCACTAGATTCTAGATTGAGTTAGATATTGGCTCTTAGCTAGGTAAGATGCTATAACTATTATATATTATTGACTAAGAAAAAACCTGAAAATACATATTGGATCTTAAGATATATACATGAGAAGAACTTTTTGTCTTATTCTGATTGGTCTGATTAGCCTGCTAAATCAGTATTTGACTAGATATGTTTGTAATCTGGGCTTTTAATTCTTTTATTGAAAACTTAACTGAGGTGTATTTTGTGAGGTCACTGATCATTTTATACCTCCGTAACAAAACATTTTATTTTAATGCCAATCACAATATAGAATAATAATTGCGCAAGTTCAACTTGCACTTGATCAGTTTTTTTTTTAAACGTAAATAATATGATGTAACGGATCTAGCAATTGAGTCACGTATGTCATGTTTACTAGAATGATAGATTATTTGTTTACATTAAACCTAAATGATGGTAATTTTACTACCCACGGTTCAAATTTGCAGGTAGTTTTAATGAAAGTATCAATTAACAAAATATTTTTTTATTATTTGTGGTTACTATCTATGGTGAATTAGGTGATACTTTAGAAATTCTCTTTCGCATTTTGTCAACATCGATGCTGAGAATCATCATCTAATTGTATAAACACTACTCAGTTATTGGGCATCTTCGTTTTGGCAAGTTGGGTAGTGTAATGTTGAAGAACTTGTAAGAGCTTGTTTTAATTTCTCAATATATTCCTGATGTTGTTGAAGTCAAATAAATTTCATCACTTTCTTAATAATTTTTAATAACGGTTCCGTAGTAAGTAAGTAAAGTTAATCATTGGTCCAAAAAGCTATGATCTTCTTTCTTAGAAACAGTTGGATGAAACTTTATAATATATATATATATATATATATATATATATATATATATATATATATATATATATATATATATATATATATTTCTTTTTATGTGTCTGAATTTCTTCATATAGTAAACTGTGTCCCAGGACATCAAGTTCTTTCATAGAATATTATGTTGCCTAAGTAGTTTCTATATGAGTGGTGTTAGGAACAAGTATTTCTTCTTTCTCACATTTAGTCAATGTGGTTCCATGTTTGGTTGACGGGCCCAAGCCAAGTCAGAACAAACACTATTACCATTGTGTGTTAAGGAATGACCTGACCATGTTACATGTTTTCAAAATCACTGACTTCTGAATGTTTCTGTGTATGTTTGTGGCTGATATGACGAGGGGAACAATGATGACTTTTTCTTGCTATAGAATAGCTTTTTTTTTTCTGTTGCAAGGTCTGTATATTTGGAAATTCTTTCTGTGTATTTCGTTTGGATGTTTGTGTCGTTGGGGACAGCTATGTCAATTAGATAGGTGATCTTTCCTTTTTTGCACTGAAAAGTAATATCGGGTCTATTGGCGGAGACTGTTTCATTTGAATGGATACTGATATCCCAGTAGAGCTTGTAATCTTTATTTTCAAGTATGGATGTATTTGTAGTAGGGATCTGTGTTTTCTATGACTTTGTATGTTGTGGCTAGTGCTTGGTGAACTACTTTTGCCGCTGAGTCATGTCTGGCTGTGTATTCCGTTCCGGCTAATATTTTACATCCGTTTATTATGTGTTCGATCGTTTCTTTCTGCTGGCGGCATTTCCTGCATCTGTCTTCTGTAATAGTTGGGTCTTTGATGATATGCTTTTGGTAGTTTCTGGTTAATATGACTTTATCCCGGATGGCAAGTAAGAAGCCTTCTGTTTCAGGGAATACCTGCCCATTCTGTAACCAGGTGTATGATTGTTTTTTATTTTCGTAGTCTTGTTCTATGTGGTATCTGTGTTTTCCGAGGAGTTTTTTTTTCTAACCACGTTTTCATCTTTTTCTGTTGTAATTGGGTGTGACTGTATATGTTTGCTGGTTGGTCTGCCCGGGATAAGTCGAGAGGTGTGTAGTTTTTGTCTGCTGTCACTGTTGCTGTGTGGAGGCTGGTTTGCTTGGTGCGAAAGAAGTTCCTAAGTGCTTGTATTTGTTTTCTGTGTAGTGATCTGTTGTCTATGATTCCTTTTCCTCCTACCTTCCTCTCGATGGTAAGTCTTTCTTTGCATGCGTTGAGGTGTGATTTCCTGTATTTGGTGAATTGAGAACGTATAAGGATGTGAATATTTTCTATGTCTGTGTGTGACCATTTGATGAATATGTGAGTATAGGTATAGCGAACGTGTTGATGGCTTTAGTGAGCTTCTTGGAGTTGAGTTTTGTTTGTAAAAGTTTGTTGAGTCTGTGTGTTGGTTCACTTTTTGGTATCTGATGTTCAAGTAATAGTCTGTTCACTGTATTTGAGAGTGGATTGAGAGAGAGGCGAAATCATAGAGCGCTGAGCGCGTGTGCCTGAAATATACTCCGTCTGATGTACGACTCTTCTGTTTAGATGCGTTCGGTTTATGTTTTTAGGTGGATTTTGGTTTTACATGTTTTCATAATTTGTGCGAGAAATTACCTGAGGTTTTGGTTGGTTTTTTAGATTCCTAGGGCTCTGATTAACCAGCTGTAGGGTATGGATTCGAATGCTTTTTTATAGTCTATGTAACAGTAATATATGTAAATATTTTATTATTAATATGATTATTTCTACCACTATTAATATCATTTTTATTTTAATCTCTGAATATTATGAAAGATGGATAGTTTATATCCTAATTATTCTTTACGTTAAATGAATGTTTGTATGTGATTTAATTCTATTCGATAATATCAGGTCAGTCAATAAGTTTTGAAAGCGACATTTATGGAACATTAATTAAACCAGATATTGAACATCATTTTGAAGCTTCATCTGTAATATGAACACACCCTAAATTTCAAGTCGATCTGTCAAGTCATTCATTGTTTATCAGCTGGTTAAAGTACACATGTATTTTTAAAAACGGAAAAAATCGAATATCGTGCAGTGATAAAATTCTTTATTTTGGAAGGTTTATCACCAAATCAATTATGTTAAAGGAATCTGCTCCTTCATTTCCAACTGTTCATAGATCGACTCGAGTTTAAACGTGGTCGTACAAGTATTAATGATGATCCACATTCAGGATGTCCAAAAACCGCAAAAACTGAAGAAACTGTTGTACAAGTAAGATAAGGTAATGGAAGACCGTCGATTAACCGTAAATAATTTAGCTGAGGCTATAGGTATCTCTCATAGATTAGTACATGAGATCTTAACTAATGTTTTCGGTATGAGAAAGCTATTCACAAGATGGGCGCTGCTTTTGCTAACAACGGAATAAAAACGCACCCGAAAAAAACTTTCTTAACAACATTTGGCTCGTTTCACAAAGAATAAAACCGACTTTGTGCGTCGATTTTTAACTATGGATGAGACTTGAGTTTACCAGTTTGATCAATGCGACAACAAACCGCACAGTGGACTGAGCCCGGTCCTCAGCTTCAACGCAGCCAAAGTGGCCAAAGCCTTCCAGAAAAATTATGGCATCAGTTTTCTGGAATGTAAAAGGAATTTTGTTAATTGATTACCTTCAGACCGATAAAACAATCTCAGGACCAGCTGGATGAGAAAAGTCATGAGAAAAAACCCGGTTTGCAGAAGAAAAAATCATCCTTCATCATGACAATACACCTGCTCATAGAAGTGTTTTGGTAACAGCAAAACTGGTTGAATTAAACTACGAATTGTTGGAACATCCACGCTCTACGCTAGATCTGGTTTCGTCTGACTTCTATCTGTTCCTAAACCTCAAAAGATTTCTACGTGGGAAGCATTTTTCAACAAATGATGAGGTGATAACATCTGTAGATCGGTATTTTGAAGGTCTTCCGGAAATCCAGTTCAGTTCACTTGTTGCCCGTGTATGGATATTGCGTCGTTAATGGTTATTTGTTCGTCATGAAGTTGTTTTTTTTAATGTTCATCTCTAAACCGACCTTTATTGCTTTCAGCATTTCTTTCAGTTAGATTTTGTTTTCGGGAAAAAGTGCGATGTCAATTGTTGAGTCTCTCTCCGGATATGTTAAGTTCCCCTGTTCTCCCAGTGAAGGCTCTTGAAGATATCTTCTAGTACCAGTGTAAATATTTTGGTTGATATGATATCATCCTGTCTAACACCTC
>CM032453.1:102222699-102305199 GCA_019049505.1 Pachyrhynchus sulphureomaculatus | reverse complement strand
GGAACCTCGAGATGGTGGCACTTCTGCAAATAAATGTCAGCTGTGGTTTGGCCGCTTTGTTCGGAAAGACTTTAAATAAGTCACCGATAGAGTGCAGCATAAGCATCTATTTTGTCATGGTTTTGCGTTAGTACCGGATAAGGTCTGAAATGGTGGTATCTGTATTTGCCAAACCTAGCCAAGCTGATGAGCCGTGATATGGCGAGACGCGTCTTGGGATGGTCAGAGAACATTTTTGGGAACTTCTAGAGTGCGGGTCTTTGGATTCGCCTCTGGTTGCTTCACCAATGCCATCTATGCCTTGCCCTGCAATTTAGTGTTAGCTGTGGTCTGGCTGCTTTGTTTGGAAATACTTTAAATAAGTCACCGACAGCGTGCAGTATAAGCATCTATTTTGTCATATATACATATATATATATATATATATATATATATATATATATATATATATATATATATATATATATATATATATACATAGAAAGAATCTTAAATAAGTAGTTTATGTGAAAGCACTAAATGGTTACGTGGCGAGTAGGTAATTCACAAGCTTTGGAAAAAAAAAAAAAAGAAAACACTTATAAGATCACCTCGGTGTCTGTCTGTCCGTTTGTCCGTCTGTCACACCCGATTTTCTCCGAAACTATTTGTCATAGAAAGTTAAAATTTGGTCATAATATAGGAATTGATGGCCTCATCAGAGCCATGTAGTTTTGAAAGTTAAATTTTGACTTAAGGGGTTAGTTCAGGTGGGGGGTGAAATCGGAAGTGAAAAAAAAAAAATTTTTTACTAGGTAATCGAGTGTGGTCTCAAATGAAAGCTTGTGAAAACACGAGTAAAAAATATATATATAATGTAATACTTGCGCGCACTTTTCTTTGTATTATTTTAAAAAAATCGCGAAAAATCGCTGTCCACCCGCCTTATCTCGAAAAGTACTTATCAAAAAATTTTGAAAAAATTCTGGAATATTCTCCACGGGGTGTAGATTGAACGAAAATTATCACGAGTGCATTAACTGTAATAATTTATCTGGTATATAAAAAAAACCAGAAATTTCAAGGTCATCAATTTTCAGTAAAGATTGGAAACAAACTTTGTTGAAAACTCATTTGGGGTGTGTTTTGTGAAGTCACTGATCATTTTATACTTCCGTTACAAAATGTTTTATTTTAAAAGCAATCAACGTACGGAACACTAATTGCGCAAGTTCAACTTGCACTTGACCGGTTATTTTTTATTATCTGTTAGGGATGAGGGAAAGATCGCTTTCTTAAAAAATTAAAACAGTTAAAGATAAGGCAATATGATAAGTTATGTTATTAATACATGCTTCTGTTTTATGTTAATTAGAGAATTAACGAATAATTATTATTATTAGTACACACTTAATTTCTCTCATATCCTGCCATTTAAAAATAGAAGACCTAAAGTTGACTGTTTGAGCATTACATAACAACCTTAAGAACGTGTCGTATGAAGCTGTAGATCATTTTCTATTAGACATTTTGTGGGACGAAAATTATAGCATTTTTACGGACTCAAAACCCAAGGTTAATAATAACATAAATACCTTGTAATCTCTACTTATGAGTAGCTTTTACAACTGCTAAAGCAAAATAGACAATCCAGCACGGATTTTATCTGAAATCTTTTAGCTTGCAGGGTTACACGAATCAGTTAAATGATTAAAATCTGTGAAATAATTCGAGTTCAGGATTAGTGAGGCCGCTTGATATCGTCACAAAGCTCTGTGCCTTTTGAAATGCGCCGAAGTGTAAGCAGGACTATAATAGTTTATCTACCTTGCGGTTAAATAAACTTGAAATTTTAAATATAAGAAATAACCTTTATTTTTATTTTTGATAGTAAGTGAGGAACCAAGTTTGTAACTTAAAAAAGAGTAGACAGCTAAAAAACTGCTCGAAAAAAGAATAATATTAACTCCAGAATTAGTTATTGTACTAGCAAATATTCGTGGGAATATCAGGTAGGATTTCGGACCGTGGAAATAGCCTAATAGTACATACGTAATGTTGTTTGATATGGTAAAAAAGTATTTTAATGTTTTCAGAATTTGGTGACTAGAATGGCATGCGACCGTAGGTAATGGGAAAACTTTAAAAAGGGTACACCTTTAATTTTGGCAATCCTAAAAGTGTTTTAAATTGCTGTTTTCAGTCCGATTTAGTACCGCTGAGCCGTACCGATTGATTCCTACCGTTTAAAAACTCTGTAATAATTTTTAGTTCACCAGTACACCACTAGAGAGCAGTTAGGATTTATAATGCTAAAGGGTGTTAATAAAGGCACCCTTTATTAACACCCATCAGTATGTCATCCATCACCCCTAAAAGAGCCACCACAGCCTCTGACTGAAAATCAGACAGATAAAAAATTTCCAGAATCTTTCTCAGGGTATTAAGAACAATTATAGGCCTGACATCTTTGTAGTCATTGAGGTGTGATTTTAGCTAAAAGCGTAAAACAGTATGTTATAGTTTTCCACCCCAGTAACAACATGGAAATTAAAGTTTTCCACCCTAGGTTTCTTGTTATTTTGATACCAATTAACGAATCAGTAAGAGAAGGAGGAATATCAATATATTTTTTTTAATATGTAACCTTATGAATGTTATTGTTATTAGGGTTCTATAAAAGTGGACCTACTTTTCTCTGCTATACCCAAAAGTAGTATGGCTTCTAAGAGATTTATAATAATTACAGTGAAAATCTTAATTTGTTTTGCATCACTTGGAATGGGAATTGTTTCTCCTCCCGTACATTGTACTCGGTGGGAAACACAGTCCTGGGCAAATTATTCCAAAGGGATGAGGTTCTCCATATAAAAGACTGCTTGAAAAGAGTTGTACAAGGAGTAACAAGTTGAACCTCGTACGGATGTGAAGTATTAGCGCGAAGTGTATTTCTAGTATGCACCGCCCTGGGAGGAATTAAGCGGGCTACATCCATGAAACACTTTCCATGGAAATACTTGTAGAATAGACTCAAGTCGCCAACCGTTCTTCGACGTTCCAACGAATCAAGGCCGCCGGCCAGTTCCGGGTCTCGAATCAGACGAACAGCTTTTCTCTGAATAGAATCCAACAAATACAGTATATGTTTGGGAGCAGGGCCCCAAACATGGGAGCAGTATTCCACAGGGGGTCGAATTTGAGCTTTGTACAGAATTAATAGTTGTGGCGTGTAAAGCTTTCTGGGTTGGAAATAATATTCCCAGCTTTCGAGAAGCTCTCTTTGCTATGCTTGCAACACGTTCATGTTAAGACATATTTGCTCCCAAATTAACGCCCCACAAATTGAGTGACGATGCTAGAAGAATGGAATGCCCCGACATAACTATGTCGGGTTCAGCAATGTTAACTTTTTTAGAAAAAACTTCCGCCTGGGTTTTTGTAGCGTTAAATTTCACTTGATTACTGTCACCCCAAGATAGAATTTCTTCCAAGCCTTTGTTAAGTTGAACGACTTCCTGCTGTCTGCGGATATTCGAGTAGCCGATATCAGAGCGTTCGAAGTGAATGAAGAGATAAGCGTACTGTCATCTGCAAAGTTGTATATTGGATTCCTGGTATTTTCCATTAGATCGTTTATGTAAATGAGAAAGAGAGTCGGAGACAGTATTGGGCCCTGGAGCACAACGGCGTTGATAGTGAAGGTGAAATCCGTCTATTGCCACTCGTAAAGAACGCTCTCTGAGGAAACATAAGAGCCACAAACAGAATTTTTCAGACATACCAAAAGAGTGTAGCTTAGCCAACAAACTATCGTGCCAAACACGGTCGAATCCCTTGGATATATCAAGAGCAACCGCTCAAGATTCTGTTCAATTGCGTTGTTCCAACGTGTGTCAGAATATCTGCTGTTCATTTATGTTTACGAAAGCCATATTGACGGTCGCTAATAATGTTGAATCCTTCAAGATATTTTAGAAGAAGCTGATTGATTGCCTTTTCGATGACTTTCGATATTATTGAAAGCAGTGCGACTGGTCGCTAGTTATCTGGCAAGATGTTCTTGCCTTTTTTAGGTATCGGCTGAACTGTGGCATATTTCCGGCAGGCAGGAACTAAACATCGATAAGGCTTTTTGAGGATTGGCTGTTATATCGACAAAGGAGGATGCCCTGTTTGCAAAATTACAATTTTCAAGTATATATATATATATATATATATATATATATATATATATATATATACACACATATATATATATATATATATATATATATATATATATATATATATATATATATATATATATATATATATATATACACACACATATATATATATATATATATATATATATATATATATATATATATATATATATATATATATATATATATATAATAAATTTTGATCGTCCGTAAAAAATATGGAAGATGTATTTCTGCCTTAGCTGTGCTCTTTGCTCTTGTATCAAAAGTATCGGCGTCCAAAGCTATGGACTACCCGACCGTGCCATATGAAAATCACCAAACTAGGACGTACATGTTTCACTCCACATCAGAGCTTGTCAGCCAGTCTAGGTGTAGCGGCAAATCGTAAACACACACTTTCGGGTGTTTGCCATTTAAATCGCCCCTGCTTTTACTGTGTATTTACCATTTGTCTCTTGTCTACCCTGGCTGACGAGCTCTAACATGAAACGAAGCATGCAAATCTGGTGATTAATAAATGGCACGCCTGGGTAGTCTATAGCTTTGGACGCCCGTACATTTATTTCAAATAAAAAGCAAAACATGGTTTTTTTACCTCCGTACACATATTTTCTTTTCTATATACACGCAGGCCTACATATACACATATATATATATGTTATATTATAGTTATGTTACAATATGTTGTAACATTAATTTTTTCCTAGATTTTAAGACCATGTAATGTTACTGATTTTTTTCCATTTCAAATTGTACTTATTTTCATTTTTGTATCGAACGGTATATTAAACAGAAGTTCCAAGACGTTCGGTATATACGGTGGTGCGGGTTCCTGACCGAACCTCTCGCTACGCCGCGATTGGTGGAATGTTTGATCGGCAGTTTTGATTGGAGCGTCGTGATATTACTGGCAAAAGTCGCACGATTATTTAAGGCTCCGCAGACCGTAAATCGAGGCTGTTTTCCATCTAGCCGCAGCCAGGCAGTACCGTCTAGCCGAGAGGCTATTTTTTCCATCTAGCCGAAGTAGGCTAATTTTCATCAGAGCCGATAAGTAAAAGCACCAGTGTCTTAAATAAAAGCCGTAGTGAGCTTTCTAAGTGTTTGTTAAGAAAAAGTGTGAAATCGGGCGTAGTCGATCACAGCAGGAATAAAAAACAGTAAGTCAACAAAACTCCCTTCAATAGACTTATTCGAGAGTAGCGCCTTAACTGCAACGTAAAACAGACTAAAAAGTGAAGTGTGTAAAGCACGATTTCTCGTCTTCGGGGGTTATAATAGTCTGAAATTTTAATGTAACAACTACTAGTTAGGCTAGAATTTGTTAGGTAAAACTGTAAAGGTTAGAACTTTTCATTTTAAAAAACAAGAATAAATTTTCTTTTTTGATTAAAGCTAGTGTCTCACTGAATATTTATTTTTCTTTTCAGGATAAGTTGTACTAGACTAATTCTTTTCAGTAATACCCATAAAACCCTTCAGCATTTTTCCATTTTTTTAGCTGAAGTTAGATCCTTTCTATTTTAAAATGGATGGTGCCCAAAATTTCGTACAGCTAAAGCCTTTTAAAAAAAATAGAAATTAATTCCAAAAAGACGTACAAAAATTATCTCTTACCCATATCTCTCTACCAAGGAAAACTGAGCTAGTGTTTCTTTAATTTCTTTAGTTCTTTTAAAATCATTAGTCACTCAATTCATTATCAGAAATTAAAGCGGGGCTGCAAGAAAATTGTGCTCAAGCTTGGGGCAACATTTTTTCAAACGTTACAATGTTACAATAGTTCACGGATGATGGAATGTACTACATTAAGTTAGCTTCGAGCGGCAGCAGCAGCAAGAGCAAGTATCGAGTAGCAGCAACAGCAAAAGCACTTGAAAATGCCAAATGAGATTTTAATTTATTATATATTTGATATATATATATATATATATATATATATATATATATATATATATATATATATATATATATATATCAATGTGTTATGAAAATTGTTTAACCTCTATTGAAATCGGTAAATCCTTGTATCAAGGGCAATTACAAAAAAATATTAATAAATACCGCCTCTTGAAAACTGAGAAATAAGAAAAGTGTCCCTAAAGTGTTTCAGTATGTACACCAATAACTGTAGCAAATAGAAAACATTTTACTCAGATTTTGATAATAAGGTTTAAGATCAAAAGTTTCTTAGTTTATATTATAACAAATTTATAAAAGTAGATTTTAATTATTCACTAAAAAATATACACAAATAGTTTTATATTCACAGCCAATAATAACTAGATTTGCGATTAAAAAACTATTTAACTTTGATTTGTCTGCTACGAGGTCTAAATATATTACAAAATCCTAAAACTTGACACGATTTATGCTGTAAAAAGGTTAAATTTCTAAATAAAATTTGGACTGATCCTCTTATCTTCAAAAGAGATCTGCTATTTTACGAAAAAATAATTTTGCTGCTATCTGTCGGACCCATAGCGTACTACAAAAAAACAGAATACTAGGGTAGAGTTTTTGTATGCATCGGTTTTCCCGTATATTATATATTGATACAACGTTAAACTTGTTATGTAATTATTAAACAATCATGTGTATTGTATAATGTAAGATTGGCTTTTATTATTTTGTAACATTCATTTTTTCTAGATTTTAAGACCATATAATGTTACTGATTTTTCTCTTAATAATGTACTTCTTTTCATTTTTGTATCGAGCGGTATATTGATCAGAAATTCCTAGCCGCTCGTTATATAGTGTGCTGTGCGGGTTTGCGACCGAATCTATCGATACGCCGGGATTGGTCAAATGTATGTATCCGGAGTTTTGGTTCCGGTCGCCATATTACAGAGAGAGTGCCCACGGCTTATTTAAGGGTCCGGAGGACGCGAATCAAGGCTTAGAACACCGAGCCGCCGCCAGGCTTAGAACACCGAGCCGCCGCCAGGCTTAGAACACCGAGCCGCCGCCAGGCTTAGACCATCGAGCCGCCGCCAGGCTGAGTACCATTGAGCCGCCGCAAGGCTTAGTAACATCAAGCCGCAGGGGCTAATTTCCACCGAGCCGCAGTAGAGGCTTACGACAATATCTACGAGAGCCACGTTAAGCACGAGTTTTTTTTATCATAAAGCCGTAGTGGGTTTTGTGTGTTTTCTAAATGGAGTAGTTAAAGTAGGCTCTTCTCAAAAGTGTGAAATCGGTTTTGTGTTGCATTGAAGGCCTAGAAGCCCATTGGAAGACCGTAAGTTACCAGAACATACATCAATAAATATATTCCCCGCAAATAAGTATTTTAACAGCAATTTGAACTGAAAAATCGCGAAGTGAAAATCACGACTCTTCGATTTCGGGTGTAGTCAAGATTTAGAAGTAAAATCTCTGATTTAGGGACTCTAATTTATAAAAACTACTTTTAGGCTAGATTTTTTTTTGTATTCCTTAAAACTGCAAACGTTAGAACTTTTATTTTAAATCATGAATAAATTTTCTTTTTTTGTTGATTAAAGCTAGTGTCTCACTGAATACCTATTTTTCTTTTCAGGATTAGAAAAGTTGTACTAGAATAATTCTTTTTAGTAATAACCGTAAAACACTTCAGTATTTTTTCATTTTTTTAACTGAAGTTAGATCCTTTCTATTTTAAAATGAATGGTGCCCAAAAATTTGTACAACTGAAGCTTTTTAAAAATAGAAAATAATTCCAAAAAGACGTATAACAATTATCTCTTACCCATATTTCTCTACCAAGGAAAACTGAGCTAGTGTTTGTCTAATTTCTTTAGTTCTTTTAAAATCATTATTCACTCAAGTCATTCTCAGAAATTAAAAAGAGGTTGCAAGAAAATTGCGCCCAAGCGTGGGAAAAACAATTTTCACAAGGTACAAAAAGACGCCGCAAAGTGCGGGCAGTTCACACGTTACAAAATGACGCTGTCAACGTGGGGCGTTTGGAATTTTATTTTTTTAAAGGGTTCAGTGTACTAGCTTTCGAACAAAGTAAAAGCTCTAATTTTTCAGACATTTTTTATTTCATAATATTTGGTTAAACGAAGCTACACTATAGCAATAAGACAAAAGCAGGAAATTTGTAGAATTATTTATTTCAATTTATCTGATGGTAGTATAGATATTTGAATTTTGTTAATCGACTCTAAGATAAGAGATTCCTACTTTTTTCTTAAAAGCTACTTTTATAGTTCAGATTAGCAGATGTGCTGGTTTACTTTAATTTTTGCAGTGTTAGATTTATTTTGCGGTAAACCGAAGAAAAAACTGTACTTTTTTTCTCACCGATGTTTTGCATGAATATTAAAAATACTTTGCTGATACGAAACGGTATTTGGAGATTTTTTTGTTGAAAATTCTTAACATATTTGGTAAAAGAATTTTAATACAAGGCAATACTTAGAAATTTTTTTTGAAATTGTTGAAGATTTTTTAAAGGTTTGGTAAAGAAGTTTACATATTTTAAGTGCCTTAGCATATTTTTTATTTTGACTATTGGGAGCACAGGAGAAAATATTTTCACGACTTTTTAAACAATTCTTTTAAATTGTATTCATTTATCATGGAAGCCTTCAATTTTAAAGTCAATCACCTACTAGAATATGAGTTAGACTATGAACTGAAAATCCGTCGTACTTTCTCAGAACGTCCGGTCGCGGATAAAAGAAAGATTCTAACGAGGATCTTAAGTAAAGAAATTAATGAGCCCGGAAAAACGATAAAGATAGGGGATGACACTCTGTCTATTAAAGAAGAAACGGCTGGTATCGAAAAGAGTTTAAATTCTATCCAAAACTTAATCGATAGTTATGACGGCGATCCAAATGATTCACTTGTACACCGGGTCAAATCACGTTTATCGCATGTAGCGGGTCGCGTACAAAGAGTTCCCATGCCGGATGACGAAGAGGAAGCGTCGAAGTTTTCCAAATATGTTCAAGAAACAATAGCTACGTGTGTACTCATGGAAGCAAATCTTTTAGAAAAGATAGCTCCTGGTCATGAGTTACCACAGTTGCCTATTACAACCCCAGTCATAAACGTACCAGCTCCAATCGTGAATTGCGCAGCCAGAAATATTCCTGTCAGCGAATGGCAATTGAAATTTAATGGAGACTCAAAGAGACTCTGTCCTTTTTTTGGAGAGGCTGACTGAAATAGCTCAAGCTAGGAAAGTATCGGAAGATGAACTTTTCAGCTCTGCTGTTGAATTTTTCACTGGCGATGCCTTCATTTGGTTTAGAAGCATAAAATCAAGTGTCAACGACTGGCATTCCTTGGTAGATAGGCTAAAGAAGGACTTCTTGCACTGTGATGAGGATGAAGAATTGTGGTCGGAAATAAAGAGGAGGCGACAAAAGAAGAATGAGTCCACTGTGATTTTTATTGCCCACATGGAATCTTTATTTGGTAGGTTATCCACCCAGCCTTTGGAAAGTACCAAAAGTTAAATTTATACGGAGAAATATTCTGCCTAGTTTCGTCAATCGGTTAGCTCTACTAGATATTAATTCGGTAGCCGAACTCGCCGGGTTATGTAGAAAACTTGAAGAGTCCGATTATTTGTTGGAAAAGAGCAGACCAAAAGGCGAAACTAATATACATCAAGTTGAGTATAATCCAAATGGCCGAAGTGGAGTCTCGACAAATAAAGTTGGGAATGTAAATCGGAACTCTAGGAGTAACCAGAAAACGGGTAAAAGAAAAGATAATGATTCTAAAATTAGCGACACTGCAGCTAAAGTGAACGACAAGTCGGTTTCACCTAAGGCAATTTTCACGTGTTGGAATTGCAAAGGTCTGAATCACACTTACCAAAGTTGTACAGCACCGAAGAGGGTATTTTGTTTCAAATGTGGAACAACTGGTGTGAGACTAGCATCATGCCCCAAGTGTACAAAAAACGAGTAAGGACGGTATATTACCGAGGCGGATACACTCCAGCAAAAAAGCCTCTAAACATTCAGCTAAGTCACAAGCTCACGTTCGCAGTATAGCCCCTAATCCAAAACGTTCTAGAAACACTGATGGACAAAAATATTCCAATAGATCAGATTGGACTAAATGGTTACAAAAAGTTTCTGATTTTTTAAAATCTAATAAAAATTCTCCTTCTCAAGTTAAAACTCCTGCTTCTCCAAATGGTCACATGTCTCCTTTATTCGTGCATAAATATTTAGATAATAGACCGCATATAAAGATAGATCTATTAGGTGCCCATTTTTCGGCTTTATTTGACTCTGGTGCAAATGCCTCCGTGGTAGGTCGGAATGGTATTAAAATTTTAAGTCGTTTAAGTATAAAAATATGCCATGTCAAAAATAGAAGTGTTACCACTGCAGATGGCAGCCGTCTAAAAGTTTTAGGTACGGTTGTGTTGCCGCTAGTCTGCAATGGTTATTGTTTAGTAATCTCTGCTCTAGTAGTACCTTCTCTATCACATACTTTGGTTTTAGGATGTGATTTTGCACAAAAATTCGGAATTTTAGTAAATTTTAAAAATAATTCGTGGTATCCACAGTCCCTAGAAGTCAATTCTCAAACAAGTTCTAAAGATTGTTATTCAGAAAGTTCTTTAAAAAGCCTTTTCTCGCGTCTATGTACCCTAGATGATCTCTCGCGGACGGAACGCTTAAACGCAGAAAACGTAATAAGCTCTTTCAAAGAAATAAGTAGTAAAGATAGGTTAGGCCGAACGAATAAGATCACCATGTCTATAGATACGGCTGATGCCATTCCGGTAAAGACAAGGCCCTTCGCCATGTCTCCGTATATGTCAAAAGTATTAAATAAAGAGTTAGACGAAATGTTGAAACTCGGAGTGATTGAAGAGAAAAAAAAAGTCCTTGGTGTTCTCCAATCTTATTGGTGAAAAAGGCCGATGGACAGTATCGTCTATGCTTTGACGGAAGAAGGCTCAACGAGGTCAGCAAATTTGATAACTATCCATTACCGAACATCGATAGAATTTTGACATCACTCAGGAATGCTAAGTATGTATCCTCGATAGATCTTAGAAGAGCATTCTGGCAAATTCCTTTGGACAAATCCTCTAAGGAAAAGACCGCTTTTGCAGTAGTAGGCCGAGGTCTATTTCAGTTCGTCACTATGCCGTTTGGTCTAAAGAACGCTGCTCAAACTCAGCAACGTTTAGTGGACGCTATATTTGGCCCGAAATATGAGCCACATATTTTTACCTATCTCGATGATATTTTAGTAACATCGGAAGACTTCGAATCGCATGTACGCTTACTTAAAGAAGTAAAAAATAAATTGAAAGAGGCTGGACTGACGATAAATTTGAGCAAGTGTGATTATTTTTTTTCAAAACTTCTCTAAAGTTTTTAGGCTATATTGTAGGCTCAAATTCCTTGCGTACCGATCCGGAAAAAGTAGCAAGCATGGTTAATTATGCGAGACCTACTAATACTATGGAAGTTAAGCGCTTCGTAGGAATGTGTTCATGGTACAGACGTTTTATTGAGAATTTTTCTACCCTGTTGTCGCCTATTAATGATCTTTTGAAAGGACGAAAAAAAGGACAATCGATAGATTGGACAAAGGCAGCCGAAGAATCTTTTATAAAGATTAAAGAGCTATTGGTTTCAGCTCCAATTTTATCCCAACCAGATTTTTCCCAACAGTTTTATATTTCTAGTGATGCTTCTAATACCGGTTTAGGGGGCGTCCTAACACAGAAAATCAATGGTGAGGAAAGAGTGATAGCGTATGCCAGTAGAACTTTATCAAGGGCTGAACGTAACTATTCAGTTGTTGAAAAAGAATGTTTAGCAGTACTCTTTAACATCGAAAAGTTTCGACCTTACATGGAAGGTGTTCCTTTCACGGTTATAACAGATCATTATAGTTTATTGTGGCTTAATTCTATTAAAAACCCTAGTGGCAAACTAGCGCGTTGGGCGATTAGGCTGAGACAACATACGTTTAATTTAATTCATAGAAAAGGAGTCCACAATGTTATTCCTGACGCTTTGTCAAGAATCCCAGATGATACAGTGGACGAAAACAGTCTTAATGCACAGATTGGCGTAAGAATTGATACAGTTGATATAGATCGCATTGATCCATGGTACGATAATTTACGGCAGCAAATTAAAGAATTCCCTCAAAATTTTCCGCAGTGGAAGGTGGAAAATGATTTTGTGTACAAATTTGTCCCAAACCAGTTGCCTTTAAAAGTTAATGTACCCGAGTGGAAAATACTAGTTCCTAAACCACAGAGAGAGGAAATTATAGACATGTGTCACACTCCTCCTACTTCTGGTCATTTTGGTTTTTATAAAACTCTTCACAGGGTTCAGGAACAGTATTATTGGCCAAAAATGCGTTTTGATATCTTAAAGTTTGTGAGGACTTGTGAAGTATGTGGAGCGCAGAAATCTCCAAATACACTACCTATGGGACTGATGGGAAAAGAGAAAACGGTTAATTACCCTTTTCAAGTCATAGCAGCTGATCTAGTAGGCCCATTCCCACGTTCAAAAAGGGGAAATAAATGGCTTCTCGTGGTTTCTTGCTGGTTTACAAAGTATACCATGCTATTTCCTTTGAAAAGCTCTAAAGCTGGATATATAGAGAGAATTTTGGAAAATGATGTCTTTCTAATCCACGGTGTTCCATCGCTCTTAATATGCGATAACGGTACTCAGTTTACCTCTAAGAGTTTTAAGAGCTTAAGTGAAACTTATGGTTTTTAACATCCGTTTTAATCCTGTGTACTCTCCACAATGTAATTTTGTTGAACGTAATAACCGAACAGTCGGGACCGCTTTAAGAAGTTACGTTGATTCACATGACACTTGGGATGGCAATATTTCCAAAATTCAACAAGCAATAAATACCGCAAGACACGAAGTAACAGGGTTCACACCGTCTTTCTTAGTTTACGGCAGACATATACCTCTATCTGGATCGTATTATAAAAATTTAGATTTGGATGTCAATGTTGACAGCGAAATAATTCCGGGTAACAGGGGTGCGTACGCCGAAAATTTAAAGGGTTTAAAAGATATTTTCACCGACGTGCGTAGTAGGATACATAAGGCTTATGAACGGAACAGTAAGTCTTACAACCTTAGAAAAAGAGATTTTTCCTTTAAGATAGGTGACCACGTTTGGCGAAAAAATAAAATTCTTTCCAGTGCAGCAGATAAATTCACATCTAAGTTGGTACCTAAGTATGTGCATTGCTTGATAAGAGAAAAGATTTCAGACTTAGTTTATGGTTTGGTTAATTTAGATGGGACTAAAATAGGACGATGGCATATTAAAGACTTAAAACCATTCAATGGACCTAACTCTAATGAAAGTTTGTCAGAAGAAGAATAATTAATATTTACATTATCTTAATTGCTTTACTTTATTTTTTTGATGTTGCTCTGTAGAGGTGACGACCTCGTTTTTTTTGACTGTTATAAAAGTTGAGCAGAGAATAGCTTACTTTTATTGTTTAATGCTAAGGTTTTGGGTATTGGCCATATCCCAAACTTAGGTTGATTGTGGTTGATGTTTAGCATCGACTCAGTTTTAGCGAGCTTGCGAAGGAGTCACACTCAGGATATATCCGGAGACTGGTATGTCGGTGGTCGCGGGATTTGATTTGCTTATGACCCCAAATAACATCCAGTTCTTGACACTTGGAAGCGAAATTTTGATTAGAGGCAATCCAAGGTGATCTTGAGTTAGGACAAGCGCAAGATGTAGCTCGTGTAGTGTGATGTAGAGTCAAAATTTTTATGAGCAATTTCAAAGTTTGTTACCCGAGTGGGTCTATTTCTATTACCTTAGTGGTATATGTTGGGTGCAATTAAGAGTAAATTGATTTTGGTTTATCCAGTGAGTCTAAGACTTGGATTATTTTGATTTAGATCTTCTTCTGAATTTCCGTTAGAAGCTTGGTTAAGCTAACCTTGTAAACCTTTTAGGTTGTATCCCATGAGTTATTTGTTTTTACAGGCTGTGATGCACCGGGTGCTAACAGATGCCGTTACGACGTTTGGCAGGGAGTTAGTCTTCCTGAGGAACAGACTGATTGGAAGGGTAGTCTATGGAGGGCGAACGTTTGACCTTTGGGACCTTTAAAGGTTTTGTTACTCAATGGTTATTACTATTTGAGCCAAAGGAGAGCCTAGCTACTGTAGTCGACCTCAGCTCCAATTAGCCTATTAGTGGTGACAGGCTGTTGGCAGTAGTGTGTTTCGGAACACCCTATTGATTAATTTTTTTGACTTATGGTGGTGTGGTAGACACCGTTTTAGTTTAGTGGATGCTATAATCTACTCCCTTTTGTTGGTGGACTCCAGGGTCACCATTTCCGTATTCTATTGTCTCCACCTTTCAGTATATCGTAGTGAGGTGTTTGTCTCCTGTTATGTGGGATGGATTGAATGTTTTTCGTTGTTATTCTAGGGCGAGACCAGTACACGAGGGTTCTTCATGCAACTTGGGGAAGCGCAATGCTGGTTAAATTTTATATCTCTGTGTAGCCACCCTGAAGAATGACGGAGGGTGTTTTTTCTGGCTCATGTTTCTAGGCAGATTTGTCACTTTGGTGCGATGTGCTGAAGATTTGATTAGCTTTTGCTAAGAGCTTTCACCAAGCTCAGTATGGAGTTATCATAACCAAGAGTTTGGGATTTGAACTCCTGTATGTATTTCTGTATATATTTCTGTATATATTTCTGTATATATTTCAGTGTATGTTGGTTGCCTGAGGGCATGTGCTCAAAATGTGTGATTTTGAGTCGTTTTGTTTGTGGACTCCTATATATAGGATTATGACTTTAGGGAGGTCCTATTTAGAGACTAGCTGTCTCACATAGTTATGCTAGGAATGTTTCCTTGAATGTTAGTTGCGCGTGAACTAATCATTCTGTTCTTTGTGAACATTGCTTTTTGAAGCAGGATCATTCAGTTTGGTGAATTTTAGCTTTTATAGCTATTCACTGTGTTTAGAGTGAATTTTAGCTTTTATAGCTATTCACTGTGCCTATAGTGATATTGTTAGCTCACTATGTTAATGGCGAGGATGTTCTTTTAGAACGCAGACTTTGTGTAGTCGAGGACTATTTACAGAGTGTTTTCTTGGCGAGGAGCCGAGGTTTTTTCTGGCGATATACCAGAGTGTTTTCTTGGCGAGGAGCCGAGGTTTTTTTCTGGCGATATACCAGAGTGTTTTGTTGGCGATGAGCTGACGTGTTTTCTGGCGATCAACCAGAGCGTTTTCCCTGGCGATTTTTGCATGTCTGGATGTCTCAGGACGTCGACATTGCGAGATGTAGCGATTTCCCTGGCGATTTTAGCATGTCTGGATGTCTTAGGACGTCGACATTGCGATGTAGAGTGCGATTATTTTCTGAGTGCGACTAGTAGTGATACTAGATTTAGAATGTTCTCTTAGCGGTGAGCTAGAGCATTGATGGCGATTTTTCCCGAGCGTTTGTCTGGATTTTCATCCAGATGTTTTTCTTAGCCTTGTGCTAAATGGTCTTACAAGACTTTTTCTTTTTAGTGTTAGTGTTTGCACTAGAATCAGTTTTTTTATTTTTCTTTATTCAAAAATTTTTCTAAATTTCTTTTGCTGAAATAGAAAATTTTCTGACAATCCTTAAACCATTTTAAGGGGGGGTGTTCATATTTTGTTTCAGTTCACTTTTTTGATTTAGACAAGAGTCTAGACAAAGTTATATTTTTTGTTTTGGTAACAATAACAGAGCTGATTCTTTTATATAAGAAGACAGCGATTGTTACTTTGGAAAGGTATTTCTTATGTTCATGCAAGGATTTTTATTTACTTTTTGATGTACTTAACCTTAGTGCTTAATTAAGTTAAGTCTAGTTATAAGATTCTTGTGTACATGCAAAGATTTTCATTTGGTTTTCATTGTACTTAATATTAGTGCTTAATTAAATTAAGTCTAGTAGTAAGGTCCGAAGTTTGTAATTTTGTTTTAAGTTCTAACCTTAGTATTAAGTGATAGTGTACCACTTTGTACCTTTTCATAAGTAGCCTTAGTTTAATAGACTAGTGTAGTCTATTTCTTTTTGGAAGGGGGTAATGTAACATTCATTTTTTCTAGATTTTAAGACCATATAATGTTACTGATTTTTCTCTTAATAATGTACTTCTTTTCATTTTTGTATCGAGCGGTATATTGATCAGAAATTCCTAGCCGCTCGTTATATAGTGTGCTGTGCGGGTTTGCGACCGAATCTATCGATACGCCGGGATTGGTCAAATGTATGTATCCGGAGTTTTGGTTCCGGTCGCCATATTACAGAGAGAGTGCCCACGGCTTATTTAAGGGTCCGGAGGACGCGAATCAAGGCTTAGAACACCGAGCCGCCGCCAGGCTTAGAACACCGAGCCGCCGCCAGGCTTAGAACACCGAGCCGCCGCCAGGCTTAGACCATCGAGCCGCCGCCAGGCTGAGTACCATTGAGCCGCCGCAAGGCTTAGTAACATCAAGCCGCAGGGGCTAATTTCCACCGAGCCGCAGTAGAGGCTTACGACAATA
Source organism: Pachyrhynchus sulphureomaculatus (assembly GCA_019049505.1). Taxonomy (NCBI): domain Eukaryota; kingdom Metazoa; phylum Arthropoda; class Insecta; order Coleoptera; family Curculionidae; genus Pachyrhynchus; species Pachyrhynchus sulphureomaculatus. The sequence continues at coordinate 102,288,467 of CM032453.1, read as the reverse complement.
TCTACGAGAGCCACGTTAAGCACGAGTTTTTTTATCATAAAGCCGTAGTGGGTTTTGTGTGTTTTCTAAATGGAGTAGTTAAAGTAGGCTCTTCTCAAAAGTGTGAAATCGGTTTTGTGTTGCATTGAAGGCCTAGAAGCCCATTGGAAGACCGTAAGTTACCAGAACATACATCAATAAATATATTCCCCGCAAATAAGTATTTTAACAGCAATTTGAACTGAAAAATCGCGAAGTGAAAATCACGACTCTTCGATTTCGGGTGTAGTCAAGATTTAGAAGTAAAATCTCTGATTTAGGGACTCTAATTTATAAAAACTACTTTTAGGCTAGATTTTTTTTTGTATTCCTTAAAACTGCAAACGTTAGAACTTTTATTTTAAATCATGAATAAATTTTCTTTTTTTGTTGATTAAAGCTAGTGTCTCACTGAATACCTATTTTTCTTTTCAGGATTAGAAAAGTTGTACTAGAATAATTCTTTTTAGTAATAACCGTAAAACACTTCAGTATTTTTTTCATTTTTTTAACTGAAGTTAGATCCTTTCTATTTTAAAATGAATGGTGCCCAAAAATTTGTACAACTGAAGCTTTTTAAAAATAGAAAATAATTCCAAAAAGACGTATAACAATTATCTCTTACCCATATTTCTCTACCAAGGAAAACTGAGCTAGTGTTTGTCTAATTTCTTTAGTTCTTTTAAAATCATTATTCACTCAAGTCATTCTCAGAAATTAAAAAGAGGTTGCAAGAAAATTGCGCCCAAGCGTGGGAAAAACAATTTTCACAAGGTACAAAAAGACGCCGCAAAGTGCGGGCAGTTCACACGTTACAATTTCAACTTGACAATCAGATTATTTTAAGAAAATGTTTTTTGTTCAAAGGTTATAATACTTTAAGGAAAAGTTAACATTAGGCAATATTGTTAAGGAGCGACCGATAAGGCTGGTAAACTGTTTTGTGAACATCAACCGACATAACCATGTAATCCTTACCTATGCTGAGTTAGTTAGATCCCTGACACATCTTAAGGTCCAATAGGTATTTTCACGTTTTTTCTTAATCGATAATGTAAAATAGTTGTAGCATCTTAGTTACCTAATAGCCAATAAATCAGTCGAGCTCAATCTAGAATCCAGTAACAAAAGTGTAAAACAAATATTTACTACCTAAATATTTGTTTAGTTATAAACAAATAAAGTAAAATTATTGTCTCCGTTGTCTCGGTACAGGTTCTACGCGCCATTCTTTATCAAAAAACGTCCACCATATTGTCAAGGCACTTAATTTTTTTTATACCAGATAAAGGATCAAACATAATGCACTCGTGATAATTTTCACTCAATCTACACTTTATGAAGAATATTCCAGAATTTTTTCAAAAATACTTTTCGAGATAGGGGGGGAGAGCAATTTTTAGCCATTTTTTAAAAATAATTTAAAGAAAAACGTATTACATCATATATATTTTTGAACTAGTGTTCTTAGCTTTCATTTGATACCTTACTCGATGACCTAGTAATTTTTTTTTCACTTCCGATTTCACCCCTTAAGTCAAAATTTAACTTCAAAAACTACACTGCTTTGATTGAGCCATTAATTCCTATATGTGTGCCAAATTTTAACTTTGTATGTAGAATAGTTTCGTAGAAAATCGGGTGTCACAGACAGGCGGACAGACGCACTCCGAAGTAAACCCATAAGGGTTTCGTAGGGAACACTAACAAAAAAATTGCTATAATGACAAAATAAAAACAAAATTATCTGGCATACTGCAAAAACGTCATTTTAATACTGGTCCCGTTTTTCTGTCCGACTTTCAGCAGTAGCGCGTAACCAAGTTATAAAATAAGAAAATTGAAAATTAGAAAAATACACAAATGAGTTGAGAGACTCTGGCTATGAATTCTTTGTTTGTCCTTCTTTACCTATCCCATATATTTATCTAAGATTTCATTAAGCTAAAAAGGCTTTCTAATACACCATTTTCTAAAGAGAAATAAGCTTTTTTGGCTACCCGGTAAATATAGAAGTGTGTTATGTATATGAATACGAATTGATATTATATGTAGTAATTACGCAATTTTACGTCATATAAACAATTTTAATAAATTGTAAATATTGAAGACTTTTGGAGAAGTTGCGAAGTTTCTAAAATTTACGTAGAAACGAAAAGTACATATATTAATGCCATCATTCCAAAAAATGTTGGAAGTAAACATTTTGTGAGATTGAAAATTTTTATATATATTTAAATTGTCTTAATAGCAGCATAATAAAGTTATGCATATAATTTATCATAAAATATTCTGAAATTTATTTGTTGACAGAAAATGGTATCGACTTTGGTTGAGTGGTTTTGTCATTCGAAACGTACACCTACAACTACGTAGAAGAGTTATATAAAGGTTTGTGCGACTGTAATTAATTCAGTGTAAATAGAGTATTCAACGATGCTTTAAAAAGGTCCTGACATGCTAAAAATAGCTACCTTAGTATTAACATGAAATACATTGATGGAATTAAAGCGGACGCTGCAGACATTTTTATTTGTAGTCTAAAAATAGGAAAAGCTTCTAATATAAAAGAGTAGGCATAAGTAAAACTTTATTATTAATACTTTTTGAATTATATTCATAACTGGACTTAGTAGGATTTACATAAAATTATCACTGAACAGTTGTATAACAAAAGATGCAAGTATATACGAGGTGTGAGTCATCTACCTAGCTATGACGGAAAAATGGCACAACATAAATAAATATATTTTCCACGGGTACCATAAACTTTTCCCCTTCTTTGGAAGTGGAGAACCATTATGAACCCATTGGATTGAATCTTGATTCGTAGGAGGATCCTAATAGAATACCCAAGTCTTATTCTCTCTGACAATTTGCAAACAATAAGTTTAATTATTCTCTAAGGCCCGTTATCGAGCAATTTCTTTCCTCGCCAGTTTCTTCTCTGGTGTAAGAAGTTTGAATAATTGTTCACCCTATATCTTCGTATACTTGAAAATTGTAATTTTGCAAACAGGGTATCCTTCTTTGTCGATATAACAGCCAATCCTCAAAAAGCCTTATCGATGTTTAGTTCCTGCCTGCCGGAAATATGCCACAGTTCAGCCGATACCTAAAAGAGGCAAGAACATCTTGCCAGATAACTAGCGACCAGTCGCACTGCTTTCAATAATATCGAAAGTCATCGAAAAGGCAATCAATCAGCTTCTTTTAAAATATCTTGAAGGATTCAACATTATTAGCTACCGTCAATATGGCTTTCGTAAACATAAATGAACAGCAGATATTCTGACACACGTTGGAACAACGCAATTGAACAGAATCTCGAGCGGTTGCTCTTGATATATCCAAGGGATTCGACCGTGTTTGGCACGATAGATTGTTGGCTAAGCTACACTCTTTTGGTATGTCTGAAAAATTCTGTTTGTGGCTCTTATGTTTCCTCAGAGAGCGTTCTTTACGAGTGGTAATAGACGGATTTCACCTTCACTATCAACGCCGTTGTGCTCCAGGGCTCAATACTGTCTCCGACTCTCTTTCTCATTTACATAAACGATCTAATGGAAAATACCAGGAATCCAATATACAACTTTGCAGATGACAGTACGCTTATCTCTTCATTCACTTTGAACGCTCTGATATCGGCTATATATATATATATATATATATATATATATATATATATATATATATATATATATATATATATATATATATATTAGAGTGACCGGATCTAATAGAGAGGGAAAAAATGTCGGAATCTTGTTCGTCTGGACCCCACAAAACGATTCCCCTTTTCAGATATTGAGATAGCCGAAATTTGAGCTCGATTAAACGACGTTAACCCGTGCCGCTCGTCGCTCAAAGTTTGAAAAAATCCAAATTTTTGGCCAAAAAGCTGACATATGGAGCCATAACTCCAGAACGGTAAATAATAGAAACACGCTTAAGATCTCAAAAGAAAGCTAATGTTGTTTTTCAAAATTTATATTCTATAGATAATTGTTGTTATTTTAAGTCAAACCGAGTTACAATAGCGTTTAGCCCCAAAAACGTGACCTGGTACCACTAGGAGCATACTTCGTATATTTTGTTATTAAGTGATAAATTTTGCTTTTTTTTGGTACATTTTTGAGTTTAAAGTAGAAATATAATAAAAAAAACAAGTAATACTGATAAGTCTAATGACCTTTTTTATTTTAAAATATAAAAAATTAGGTATATAATACATACAAAACAGACACAGAAAAGATACAGACGTAGTACCTACATGAGTTGATAATTTTACATAGTTATCTAATCTATTCTAGAGCTTTTGTTAAAGTAGTTTTTGAAACGTCAGGATATAATGCTCGGCATTTACTTACAACTTGCAGGACATATTGCTTTTGGTCTTCATCTTTTGTCAGAAGGTCGTTAAAGTCGGTTATTAATTTAACACCACGCTCAGCCATATCATTAACTACTTTTAATGTTTTGACAATTTTCAATCCTTCTTGGAAGTCATTATTTTGAGGCCAGGTGTTTGGATGTTGTCTTAGGAAATCTGTTTTTATATTAAATTGGTCAAAGAATGTAAACGTTTCTTTGGTAAGTAAATTTACCAATCCTCCATCAACTACCTCTTTTAAGTTTTCTTTCCTAACTTTTGGATTTACAACCCTAGCGTGCTGTGATGGTTCATCTGTGCTACTGAGCAATTTATTAGCCATTAACAACTTTTCATCGTCTGTAATCGTGGGGTCAAAAAACGATAATCCCACCAACTTTGCATTCAAATACCACAAATGGTTCGAAAATTTGGCCAGGGCTATTTCTGCAATGTCGTTGTCACATTCTTTATAGTCTAACAGACTATGCAAAATAGCTAAATCTTGCTTTGGTGCAAGATGAGCTTTTGGAGCATTGAACCAAGCTTTACAATAAATTTTAACTAGGAAAACAGAAATGGCACGCACAGAACTTTCTTCTTCTTTAGACATCTTAAATTGACGACGAAAAATGAACATTTTTAGCAGTGAATAGCCTTTGCCATCCACCTAGCGTGATGAATGGCTCCTGGAGTTCTAAAACCCACAACATTGCCGTCTAGTGATCCAACAAATACGAGAACCAACTGCAATAGCTCCTTGTAGTCATCTCTGGGGTGGCTCTCAGTTAATTTGGTCTCGAATTCAGCAGTAACATTTGCAATTACTTTTGGAGTTAGCTGCTTTTTATTAGATTGTCACTGATACCTGTGTCGTATTTTCCTTTGTCCATCTTGGGCCACACCGTGAGGAATCTCTTGAAAATGTCTGGATGAGGTCCAGTGGTTGATCCCATTTTTTGTGTCGAATACGCCTCTTAACAGAATTTCGAAGATATGATGACGGCAAGCTAGGTATAACAATTCTCTTCCTAACATTTGCTCCAATATGACCCATGCTCCTTTAAGTCTTCCCGTGTTGGATGCTGTAGTGTCGAAGCACATCGCCTTGACGGTGTTGAGAAGACCCCATTCATGTAGGCATTCATATACGGCTACGGCTTGCTCCTCTCCAGAGCTGTTTGCTGTTACAGGAACTCCCAGCAGCTGTTCCTTTTCGCCTTATGAAATAGCTATAGCTATTCGCTCAGATTGTTCATTTTTTAAAACACCCGGTAAAAGTTTACCGTCCCAATGGACAACCACGGGCTCTTTTTCAGGAATGTTTACTTTATCAAAAATTTGTTTATTATATTGTTCTCTGAACATTTGCCTTCTATCATGTAATAAAGTTTTCGAGACTTTGTACTCAAGAGGGTCAAGGTTTAGTGCTTCTAGAGTAGCTATTAAAATTCTCGTGGCATTTCTGTCGGATACCTTACATCGATCTAATAAAATGGACAATTTCATGTTTAAAATCTCTTTAACGCCCCTTGCAAATGAAACTTTCATCCTCTTGCTCTCAGATGGTCCTTGATCTTCTGCAGCTTCTTCAGGGATGTCCATTTCCTCCAAGCTCTCAAGTTTCTGGTAGATGCTGTCCTCTTCAGTGTCTTCTTCTCCTTCTTCGAACTTGTCTTCATCATCCGTCTCTAAGAAGCAACAAAAGAAAGAGAAAAAAAATACTATAAAAACTTGTCGTTTTAGCAGAATAGTAATAATACATAGGTACTAAATTACCTACTTCTAATTATCAAAAGGTATTATTTAAAAAATATAAACTCAATCATAAACATGCCAAATCATGCTCTCATGTACAATTTTCTTTCAATTATAATGAAACTATTTACTTATTTGTTTATCTATTTTTTAGAATACTAATAATAAAAAAAAAAAACTCACCAATATCCAAAGTTGCTTCTTGGATTTGTCGGTTCATTTTTGCAAGTTCCTTTTGCACCTTGATTTCTTCAGCTCGAGACAACTTGAGATCCACTCCAGTCATGGAGCCTGGGCGGCCCTTCTGCCTCTGTTTCACGAGAAACGCCTTATCTTCTTCCGATTTCATCAGAGCCAAGGCATCTTGTTGAGCAATATCAAAGAGATCATCCAACTTTTCAACAAACTGTTTAAATTTGTTCTTGGCCCTTTTCGATGTTTTCTTCCGGTCTTTTTGAAGAGTTCTCCACTCGGCGTGAAGATTTTCCAGCTTAGTAATTGCATCTTGCTCATGTTTAGTCGGGATTCGAACTTTCTCCCAAAAAATGAACACTTCTCGTATTGTAAGTTTTGCTGATTCTCTTACAGTTAATTTCATAGTACGTAAATTATAAAATAAAGCACACAAAACTTGACGATTTGAGGGTAGTTTACAACCGGTGATCTGGGAATGGGATAGCCCACAAGAAATATTTTATCCTTGGTCCGGCCTTGTACACCTGATGTGAATGCCATTTCAGAGGCCAATAGGTAAATAACAGTTAACTTGGAAAATGAAACAAAATATATTGCAAACTTTAATTTCAATAAAATGTTTTCAAATGTCTTTTAAAATAATACTATAATAGTTATAAAAACAATAACACACACACTTGAAAAATTAAAAAAAAACGTTAAAATATCTTCACTAGATAATTGTTCGATCTAACCAGCTCAAATGCACTTTAGAAACTAAACTGAATAAATAAAAGGTCGGTTGTACGCTGAAGTAAAATCACCATCCCTAAAATAGAAATTAGATTCACCCTCCTTTTTACCTGTCAAACGGGTCTTTCTTTGGTAAACTAGTCAGGTAATCCCCATATAATAAAAGATTAAATTTGAACAAAAGGCTCTTTATGTTTGAAAATTGAGTTCCAAAATACTTTTTAACAAAAAAATGTTAATTCCGAGACACATTATGTAAAAACCCGTAAAATTCTTAGAATACTCCCAAACTGGCTCCTACTGGTACCAGGTCACGTTTTTGGTGCTAAAGGCTGTTGTAACTCGGTTTGACTTAAAATAACAACAATTATGTATAGAATATAAATTTTGAAGAACAACATTAGCTTTCTTTTGAGATATTAAGCGTGTTTCTATTATTTACCGTTCTGGAGTTATGGCTCCATATGTCAGCTTTTTGGCCAAAAATTTGGATTTTTTCAAACTTTGAGCGACGAGCGGTACGGGTTAACGTCGTTTAATCGAGCTCAAATTTCGGCTATCTCAATATCTGGAAAGGAGAATCGTTTTGTGGAGTCCAGACGAACAAAATTCCGACATCGATTTTTTGCGGTCACCCTAATAATATATATATATATATATATATATATATATATATATATATATATATATATATATATATATATATATATATAATAAAAATATCGATTTGAAATTTTGGTCATATATATAACATGCTTTATCAATCTACAATGTTTTCAGTCATTTAGTGTTGCCGTTTCTATTGGAAAGGAGCAGCAACTTTGGTATTTTAAATGGAACATCCTGTATCTGTAGTTAACTTTTTTGTACTATTCTATACCTATCTCTTATAGTTTTCGAGGTTTTAATTATTTTCTATGCTTCCAGAAATTGATCAACAGGTTGAGATTAGTTAAGGGTCAAAACTATCACACACAACTTTATATTGGTTCGTTACAGAAATTCTCGTTTTTTAAATAGAACACTCTGTATATTACTTTTATTATAAAAAGCTGCTGGAATTCTATTTTTTCATGTATAGAGTTCCTAGACCTAACTTGAATATATATTTGCTTTTTAATAAACATATCAAATATTGTTTTAAAATAGATATTTAATTATTAGCCTTTGGAATTTTCATCCCATGAGTTTAATGTTTCGTTGTTATTAGTTTTTGTTGGCGCCTTGTATTTCTCACTGTTAAATAAAGTATCTAGTAAGATGGAAGGAAATGATTATTCGAATACAGTTCTTATAAATTTATTCATTTTACATGGACAGTGACATAAAAGTATCAGCCGTACTTCCAGAAAATTCACACGAAATGTTTGTTAGTTTATTTTTATGAAAAATCTCCACTGCCCAGGTTATTAATTTTTAATTTACTGTGTTGAAACTGGTTTAAGGGATTTTAAGAGATTCACTGCAAGAGGGTTTTCTTTTTTCTTGTTTAAGGGGCTTTTCTCTCCAATTGTCGTGTGACGTCCTTTCTCTATAAGTAGCTCCGTGTTTAGCGGTTTTTTTTTTCCTTAAACAAATGTCCCTTGTAGGAGCCCGTATCTATATATATATATATATATATATATATATATATATATATATATATATATATATAAAATAAAGAGAGAGAAAGCAAAAGTTGCCATATCTAACAAAATCCTAAGTTATGAAATAGTTGGGGAACTCTATATATATATATATATATATATATATATATATATATATATATATATATATATATATATATATATATATATATATATATATATATATATATATATATATATATATATATATATATATATATATATATATATATATATATATATATATATATATATATATATATATATATATATATATATATATATATATATATATATATATATATATATATATATATATATATATATGCACCAGTAGGAAGCGCATTTTTTTTTAATATTATTAGAAAAAAAAAAGATTTTAACAAAGTAGTTCTTCGATTCTTGTAATTCTTCGTATAAAAGTGAGAAGCGAATTCATTACTTCAACGCGTGTGACGTCCTTTCTCTATAAGTAGCTCCATGTTTAGTATGTTTTTTTCCTTAAATAAATGCCCCTTGCAGTAGCCCGTATATACATATATATATATATATATATATATATATATATATATATATATATATATATATATATATATATATATATATGCACCAGTAGGAAGTGGATTTTTTTATACTATTAGATAAAAAAATAGATTTTTAACAAAGTAGTTCTTCGATTGTTGTAATTCTTCATATAAAAGTGAGAAGTGAATTCATTACTTCAACGCTATTTTTTTTTTATATAAAAAGACAATTCATTACATGTCAAAATTTGCGTAATTATTAAATGAGATATATTTAATTCATTCTCAAATTGGACGTGCTCATAAAAATACTAGAGAGAGTTTTAATTATAGTAATTTTATTATTACATTTGGGAATCAGATTCAGACAAAATATTGGTTTTTATATTAAGCTCTATCTTTAGTACCGCCGTACAAGTTTTTTTTCCCAGAAATGATTATTTTAATGAATAGTACACACCTTTATTTTCTGGAATGTGTTGTTAGTTTACCAGAAAGCTAACGCGGCAAATCAAACCTACGCCAACGGACGTAAATATTTTATCAGTATTATGTGGTATTCTTTACTTTCTCTGGCAAATTATGGAATGTTTAGAGATTTGATATTTGAATTAACAATCGATATTTTTAAACGGATAGTGTGACATCAATTAACGAATATATATTAGACGTTTTGTGTCATACTCTGCAATATATTTTTTAAGGTAATACTTTCATCCCAAGAGATTTATGTTAAGAGGTTTATCACCCGCTTTTGTTGTATACCAAGAATAAAAATATTAATTATGTTATTTTGTCATTAAAAAAAAGAGACAATCCCACGAATATCGTAATAATCTTTTACTCGGCTCTGCTGTAATAACGTATTTAGGAGACTGCAATTAATAACATAAACAGAGAATTACCATACAGCATGCAATAATAATTATTTAAGTGTCATGTTGTATTTTGAAGGCGAGTAAACGCGGGTCCTGATACATAACATTTTTGGATGACATGTACAAAATGTTCTATGCATTTATAGAGTCCACACTAAAATAGGTCACTTTATTAAAGATAATGTATAAACAAGTGGAATAATAAAGGAGATATTCATCATCATTTTTTTTTTATATTATTAGAAAAAAATACACATTGACAATTTTATATACTTTACTAAAAATTAACAGTAAATTTCTGTATTGCTGCTGCTTTAATAGGTCATTGAACTCTAAAGATTCTCTAACCGGTCTTTGGTTTCACTTTTAGCTTTATTTACTGAATAGAACTTAAACTTTTGCCAATTAAAAGCGGCAAATTATGGTGCAGAGATGAATAATGGTCTTTTTTATTTATTAGTTTCGTTTCCCAAGGCATTTTATGCGTTCATATTATCTTTGTAAGGAGTGAAATTCTTCAAATAATTCAATTTTGTTAAAAATTTTAGTAGATGACCGTGTCTTAATTTTACTTTGTACTGTTCCAAATTTTAATGGTAATATTCCTCGATCAATTTTAATTTTTTGAAATTTAGATCATTCTAGTGCGCACTGTGCGTAGATGCAGAATCTGAAAAAATATGAGGCGATTATTTTAATTATTTTATGTGAATGATTTCTTTTTTATTTTGATTTTCTTTCAGAGATATTATGACATGGTTTCCTTCTAGAATATCTAATATTACTCTTTTTTGAGGGTTTTGTTTAAACCCTGCCTTAAGGAACTCTTCGCTGTGATTTTCATTAGTGGTGTGTTTGATATTATTAATAAATTGTTTAGAGAACATAGCAATTTCACTGTTGTCATCAAAGTATATTTTCTCAATAAAATTTGTTTTATTAGTATTAGGAGGTTCGACACGAAATGGTTCGTTAATATTTATTTTTTGTTTGTTGTTTTTCCCTTGGTAATTGCGATATTAGCAAAATGATTTTTTATATTTATTACTGCTTCGGAAAATTCTACTTGACCGGTAAATTAATATAGTTAATGAGGGATATGCCGCTTCCTTGGTTAACTGATTCTTTTGCTATTGATGATACATAGAAGATGAGGGAATATATTACGTCTTGGGAAGCAAAAGCGAAAGATTAATTAAAGTAAATATATGCTGGCCCGGATATAAATTGACAGTTATGGGGGTATATGCGCCAGTCAACGTAAAAGATGCGTTCTTTGAATATATGCTTGAAGTAATAACAAAAATAGGACAATCACGGGAACTAATACTATTGGGAGATATTAAGAGTGGAGTAGGAAGAAAAATAGAGATGAAGTAGTGGGAAAGTATGGCGAGGACAGAACAACGGTGAAAAATTTATAGATATATGCAATCAGAACCCACTTAGATTTCTTAATGGATGCTTTTTACACAAACGGATCCAAGAGACAAAGAATCTATAATCAACTATACGATAATGAAACAAAAAACACGGCTGGGAGTACAAGACGTGAGAATCCAAAGAAGGACAACATGTGGTAGTCACCATTATTTACTACGCGCGAAGATAAACGTGAAAGAAAAAACAAAGTAATAAAAGACAAGAGGATATAAAGAAAAATGGAAAAAAGGAAAAAGTAGAAGAATGAAGATACAATGTCAAAAGTCTAGAAATGCTCTAAAGTTATTTAAAAAAAATAGTTGAGAAGCTAAAGGCACAATACTCCAACAACGTCGAACAAATAAACGAACATTTAAAAGGATATTTACACGAAACAGCATTTGAAGCACTGGGAAGTGTACAAGTAATAGAACAAATAAACCTTATTGGTGGGACACCGAAATCGAAAAAGATATAGAATACAAGAGGAATTACAACAAAAAACCTGAAGATAAAATAAAGTACGAGTATAAAGAAATGCAAGTAGTAGTAAAAAGAGAAATATCCAAGAAAAAGAACGACTCTTGGGAAAGGAACTGTCAAAGAATAAATACCTATTTAGGAGGAGCCAGAAACACGGAAAGCTGCAAATTTATAAAAAACTAAGAGGGGATACGAGCAAAGAAATAATAACAACTATAACACCTCAAGATTGGCAGAAATACTTCAAAAAGCTACTCGTAGAGGTCAGAGAAAAATTTCAAGAGGACAGAGAACCAAATGAACAAAGAATTACAGTAACGGATTCATCAATAAGAATAACAGCAGAAGAAATAAAAACCATATGTAAAGCGCTAAAAAATCACAAATCACCCGGACCAGGGGACATCTCGGGAGAATTGTTCAAATATGAACAATGTTTATAGACAACTATTTCAGAAATCTATGTTTTTTTTTTTTTTTTTTATGGGTCCAGCACATGTGCTGCAGGGAAGTTCCTAAAGCGCTCCAGGAGCGGCATGTGTGCGGAAAAAGTGATTCACGTTGTTCTTGAATCGCTGTAAATTGTACTCGGTGGGAAACACAGCGCTGGGCAAATTATTCCAAAGGGATAATGTTCTCCATATAAAAGACTGCTTGACAAGCGTTGTACGCGGAATAACAAGCTGAACCTCATACGGATGTGAAGCAACAGCGCGACGTGTATTTCTAACATGCACCGCTTTGGGAGGAATTAAGCGGGCTACATCCTTCGAACACTTTCCATGAAAAAAATACTTGTAGAACAGACTCAAGTCGCCAACCGTTCTTCGATATTCCAGTGAATCAAGGCCGCCGGTCAGTTCCGGGTCTCCAATCAGACGAACAGCTCTTCGCTGAACAGAATTCAACAAATGCAGTGTATGTTTGGGAGCGGAGCCCCAAACATGGGAGCAGTATTCCATAGTTGGTCGAATTTGAGCTTTGCAAAGAATTAACAGTTGTTGTGGAGTGTAAAGCTTTCTGGTTCGAAATAATATTCCTAACTTTTGAGAAGCTCTCCTTGCTATGCCTGCAACATGTTCATGCCAGGACATATTTGCTCTCAAATTAACGCCCAACAAATTGAGCGACGATGCTAGGGGAATGGAGTGATCCGACATAACTAGTCGGATTCAGCAACGTTAACTTTTTTAGAAAAAACTGCCGCCTGAGTTTTTGTAGCGTTAAATTCCACTTGGTTACTGTCACCCCAAGATAGAATTTCTTCCAGGTGTTTGTTAAGTCGAACGACCTCCTGCTGTCTGCAGATATTCGCCTGAGCAGCTGATGTCCGAGGGTTCAAAGTAAATGAAGAGATAAGCGTACTCTCGTCTGCAAAGCTGTAGATTGGATTCCCGGTCTTTTCCAGCAGATCATTAATGTAAATGAGAAAGAGAATAGAAGACAGTATGGAGCCTTGGGGCACACCGGCGTTGATTGTGAAGGTGTTAGAAAGAAATCCGTTGACCGCCACTCGTAAAGAACGCTCTCTGAGGCAACGTGAGAGCCACAAACAGAACTTTTCAGACATACCACAAGAGCGTAGCTTAGCCAACAGTCCATCGTGCCAAACACGGTCGAATGGCTTGGATATGTCAAGAGCAACCGCTCGAGATTCTCCAAAGTGTTCAATTGTGTTGTTCCAAACATGTGTTACATAAGTCAGAAGATCTCCTGTTGATCTATGTTTACGAAAGCCATATTGGTGATCGCTAATAATATTGAATCGTTCAAGATATTTTAGAAGATGCTGATTGATAACCTTTTCCATGACCTTTGATATTATTGAAAGCAGTGCGACTGGTCGGTAGTTATCTGGCAAGGTGCTCTTGCCTTCTTTAGGTATCAACTGAACCGTGGCACATTTCCAGCAGGACGGAAATATTCCCTTTCTGTAGGATAGGTTGAAAAGTCTACAGAAAACTGGTGTTAGTTCCCTTGCACACTTTTTGAGAACTATGGCAGGTATTCCGTCAGCGCCAGGAGCCTTTTTGGTGTCCAGCTTCATTAAAATACGCTTTATGATACGTCTGAAGACAACATCGGGCATCTTTGACTGCAATATGGGAATAGTAGGTGGTGTTTTTTCCTTGGAAATCGACAGTAGAATGTAAAGCAAAGAGTTCAGCCAACAAGTTCGCTCTCTCAACAGGTGTGGTTGCAATGGAATTATCTGGCCGTGTGAGTGGTGGTATGGTGGATTTGGTGAAATTTTGACTAACTGCCTTAGCAACTGCCCATATGGACCTGGAATTGTTGGGACAAGCGAGAAGTTTGTTTCTAATTCGTTGATTGTGTGCCTCCTTGGTTTCGTCGATAATTCCTTTGCATCTGTTCCGGGCACGAACAAAGGTGTTACGATTTATGGTGTTAGGATTTTCACGCCATCGTCGGTAGGCAATATGTTTAAAAGCAACAGCTTCTTTGCATTTTCGGTCAAACCAACGCTTACCGTTGGAGGGGCATTTCTTCAAAAAAGGGATGTAAGCTTCCATATCAGCTAAAATAACATCGGAGACCTTCCTGGCGCAGTCAGATTGGTTGTCGGATCGAAAACAAACGTCCATCCAAGGGAAAGTTCGAAAATATTCCATGAGATCTTCCCATTTAGCAGATTTGTAGTGCCAAATCTTGCGCGGCCTAGGCGCCTCTCTGTCACTGATTGGCAGGATACTCGATGTCGAAAGCAGTTTGTGGTCGGAAGAATCTAACGGCGGATTGGTGGTTAGAAACAGATCAAGAAGACTGGCGAACTCCCCACACGACACAAACGAAATCTCGAAGGAATGGAAAGTGTCATACCTAACCACTACTCGTATATACAAGAAAGGGGACAAAAACAATTGCAATAATTACCGAGGAATCCATGAGTAGAATCTACAGAAAAGTTTTAAAGAACAAAATGGAGACGGAATATTAAGATTTCGAAGCAGAAGAACAGGCTTTCGTACGGGACAATCCACAATAGACCACATGTTCTCCTTAACACAATTAATAGAAAAAAAGGTTGCATAAAACCAAGAAGTTCAATTTCTATTCGTTGACTTGAGAAAAGCATTTGAGAGTCTTCCTCTGCAGAAATTGTGGCAATCAGTGGAAAGTACTAATATTAACATTGAATTAAATAAAGCTGTCAACACAATATACGACCAACTCATAACAAAAATTAAAACAAGAACACAAATAACACCAGCATTTATTACGTCGAAAGGCAGCAACGATGCTGTTTATCATTCCCCCTTTTTAAGATATATCTGGAAAATATACTAAAGAGATGAATGTAAAAATGGACCAGTGGGGATACCATTAATTAACACCGGCTGTACACGCTAAGCTTCATGTGGTAATAGCCCACGATCCGAACTACATGACAAGAAAACTATTTGATGAATACAAAGATTGGAGTTTATCTATATATTGGAGGACAACAAAAAGTCTTATACTGGGCGATCAAACTACGATAAAACACTGCGGCGACTACAAGTATCTGGGCATAAAAATTTCGGAGGATGAAAAACTGGACAGGGCGATAAGAGAAAGAAATATGGCAGCAAGAAAGGCCATTAAACTGCTAAACAACATTTTATGGGTAAGTCTATAAATAAAACCAACAAAATGAAGATATATGAGACCATAGTGAAAAGCATCTCATTATATATCTGTGAAGTATGGCCTCTGAATGAAAGAGCATTAGCTACGCTGAGAGCAACGGTAATGGACTTCTGGAGAAGAACAGCAGGAATATCCAGAAGTGAAAGAGTCACAACGAACGTATTGAAGAACTCATCAATCAAACACCGTATTACAGACGACATTCTGGTTTGGGCAAATTCAAAGAATGGACGAAGGTCGATTCCTAAAACAAATACTAAAAGGCAACGAAAAGGAAAGAAGATGAGAAGGCGAGATAGATCGAGAACAAGTTGGAGAGAGGGGTTAGACAGGCAAACTGAGGAAGCAAATCTGGAAGGTCTATGGAACCACCGAAAAAGATGGAGATTGGAAGCCGGAAAACGTCGGAGAATGTAGATATTAGACCAGTAAAATCTTATACTAAACAATCTAAATTTATTTGATCTTCAAAACTCAATTTCAAAGCGTTTTTATGTCATTTTACGAGTTTAATACGTATATGCGCAAGTCTATTAGACATCAAGCTCTTCCTGATAATTTCCCAATTATTGGCCGTAATATGAAATTATTGTGAGCATAATCACCTTCTCTATAAAAGTTAATAATAAGGTTAACACAGTTATCAATAAATATTGATTAAGTATGAGGATTCCCGTTTCATTCAGGTATTGTATTGACTTAAAATCGTAGAACTTGGCATTTTACAGTATTATTTTGTTGTATTGCCTTACTGATATTGTCGGTTTTGGTTTCTTGATACTTTATCTCTCTTCTACAAACTATTAGAACTTTCTAGTTCTTCACTAATAATTAACATACTTGAATTTTATTTCTCTGAATGTGATTCGAAATGAAATTTTTTGTTTTTCCTTTTAACTTCTTCTTAACTAGCTTCCGCGATTTTGTCTTCCCTTAGATTTATCTATTTAGTGAGTTTTATCTGGTTCCAACGATATTTCAGAATTATGCCTTTTTCGTCGTGTCTTACTCTCTTGACTTCAGTTCGTCGAAACTATTAACGGTACAATGATAACTTTGACGTTTGGCAAATCCTACTTTGATTCGAATGTACTAATTAATCCTTGAAACGAAACTTTGTAACGATACAACGCTAAATATGTCGTTAATACATTCTATCGACTACGTCAATTTCGTATTCGCCATCAAGAAGAAACTTAAAAACAAAATTTAATTTTTAAAATACGAGCTTTATATTAACACATAGCGATTAAAGTTACGTAAAGATGAAATTCTAATTCTATCTATTACTTTTGTAATGAATTGTAGAATAAGCTATTCGGAAAATTATGGCACTTAATAGTGGTAGATTTGACAAGATATTCGTGCAAAATGTTCTTATCTGTATTTCCTTACTAAGCACGATGTCGGCGAAACTTTCCTTAATGATTGAAGTTGTAACTTCACGAGTCCTGTCACAAAATGATGCTAATTGAACACGTTCCGATTTTCACTACGATATCTTTTTATTCTGATGATTTTCTTATTTGAAAAATTGAAGTTATAAAACTTCATCGTGTTTCACGAGACAAGGGGATATTTTATTAAACAGTAACAATTGTAATTAGATGTTTTTTATTACAGATAAGTGTATATATATATATATATATATATATATATATATATATATATATATATATATATATATATATATATATATATATATATATATATATATATATATATATATATATATATATATATATATAAATATAATATATATATCCAATATATATATATATATATATATATATATATATATATATATATATATATATATATATATATATATATATATATATATATGCCCCATATGTATGGAATAATGATTCCACAGCATTTATTAATGAGTGTATCAAAAAAATGTTTTAAAACAAAAGTTATAGGATGTTATACAGCGCACATGCTGACGTTGACAATGAAATTTTGAACTACAGTTCGAAGAAATTACGCCCTCTTAAATTTTCTTAAATGGAAAACCCTCAATATTATTTTATTTTTGAGTCCTACTAAAAATTCTAGATATTATTTGTCTAACATACCATATGTCTAAATTGAACTGTTTTGAAATTATTGATATTTGAAATTAAGGAGATCAAACTAAAAAAACTGAAGCTGGTTTGTGTCAAACATTTACTGTCAAGTAACGACTTAACATGTCAGAAAATGATTTATTGACGAAAACGTTTATTGCTGCTTTGTGAAACTGCAATTTGAGAGTAATATTATAATGATACATTTAACAGAAACTGAAAGAATCACTTTGTTACCGATGGTTAGTTACGGAGACCGTAGGAGAACACAACAGGAGGTGTGTGATCTTTTTAACGCAGAATATCCGAATCGAGAACCTATTACCCAATCCGTAGTTAGCAAAATATTAAAACGATTTAGACAAACAGGTCATGTTAAAGATCGTTCTAAATCTGGACTTCCAAAATTTAACACAAGCGATGATAAAAAGCTAGATGTTTTATTGGAAATTACAGAAAATTCCCATATAGCCACTTGTTAGCTTTGCCTAGACAAGACATAAGTAAAGGTACCCTAAATCATATACTGAATGAAGAAAAATTGCATCCATAAAACCAATGGGTTTGCACTATTGCAAGAAGTTGACTACGATAGACGAGTTGAATTTTACAAGGTCATGATGGAACGAATCCATAATGATCCTAATCTAATTCATAATATTGTTTTTTCTGACGAAGTCACATTTTGTCTTAACGGAAGAGTTAACAGGCATAACTGCCGGTACTGGTCTACTGAGAATCACCATTGGATAATCGGCAGTCATTCTCAAAGACCACAAAAGATAAATGTGTGGGCAGGGATTTGTGGAGGTCATATCATTGGTCTCTTTTTTATCGATGGAAATCTTACAGGACAGCGATATTTACAGTTACTCCAAGAGCAAGTTATTCCAACTTGTGCGGTCTTTTTCCCGGTGAAAATAATTTGGATACCCTTAACAGGAATCTGTGGTAGCAACAGGATGGAGCACCTCTTCACTATGAAATCAATGTTCATAGATATTTGGATGCGATTTTTCCTAATCGATGGATAGGCAGAAGAGGTAGAATGGCCTGCAAGGTGTCCCGACCTTCTGCCACTCGATTTTTTTTTAAGGGGTCATTTGAAAACCAAAGTTTACCGAAGTCGACTTGAAATTGTAGAAGATTTACAATAACAGATTCTCTGCAAAACTCTGTTTAGGCTGTTTATGACAGATTGAGTTATTGCCTCGCTACCTTAAAAATCAACCTAGAGTATTTATTAATAGTTTTTTGCCTTTTTTTTTATTCAAATGACAATAATTCCAAAACAGTTCAATTTACACATATGGTATGTTAGACAAATAATATCTAGAATTTTTAGTAGGACTCAAAAAAAAATATACAGGACTTTCCATTTATATGTCTATATATATATATATATATATATATATATATATATATATATATATATATATATATATATATATATATATATATACTAGCCGTGGCCGCGGCTCCGCTCGCGTGGGCTTGATTCACTACTATCGTCACTGCTTATTCCTTATGTTACCTAACGTAAAAAAATATCTGCCATTATTTCTCCTTATGTCCCATTATGTCTCTTTATCTCGCATTATCTCTACATAATTTCCATTATCTAAGCTTATCTCTGCTCATCTCCCATTATTTCTCCTTATCTCCCATTATTTCTCCTTATCTCCCATTATCTCACCTTATCTCCCATTATCTACGCTTATTTCGACGTATCTCGCAATATTTCTCCTTATCTCCCATTATTTCTCCTTATCTTCCATTATCTCACCATAACTCCCATTAGCTAGACTTATCTCTGCTTATCTCCCATTATTTCTCCTTATCTCCCATTATTTATGCCTATCTCCCATTATCTCACCTAATCTCCCATTATCCAGGCTTATCTCGACTTATCTCGCAATATTTTTCTTTATCTCCCATTATTTCTCCATATCTCCCATTATATCACTTTATCTCCCATTATCTAGGCTTATCTCGACTTATCTCGCATATCATATGGGAGACGTTGCATTTTATATATATTATATCCTTTGCAACATGATATTGTTCCATATTTAATGGTTTAGGCAGTATATTGCAAGAGAACGCGCTAACGGTAGCCTTTTTTTCCGACTTGACTCACTATTATCGTTACTGCTTATTCTTTATGTTACCTAACGCAATAAAATATATTCTATAACCTGGCCAGAGAACATGTATGTTTTAAAAAAAAGTACGTAACGCACTAACGGACAGACAGAGAGACGTTGCATTTTATATATATTATAGATAGATAACCTGGCCAGAGAACATATGTATGTTTTAAGAAAAAAGCACGTAAATCGGATAAGTGGTTCTCCAGTGATAAGCGCACTAACGGACAGACAGACAAACAGACAGACAGAGAGACGCTGCATTTTATATATATTATAGATATAGATTATTATTATTATATAACCTGGCCAAAGAATATATGTATGAATTTAAAAAAAGACACGTAAATTGGATAAGTGGTTCTTGCGTGATAAACGCATTAATAGACAGACAGAGAGACATTGCATTTTATATATATTATAGATTATAGATATTCTCTGCTACATAATATTGTTCCATATTTAATGGTTTAGGCTGTGTATAGCAAGGGAACGCGCTACCGGCAAACTTTTTCCGACTTCATTTACTATTATCGTCACTGCTCATTCCTTATGCGACCTATCGTAATAAAATATAGCCTGTAACCTGGCCAGAGAACATATCTATGTTTTAAAAAAAAAAGTACGTAAATCGGATAAGTGGTTCTCCAGTGATAAGCGCACTAACGGACAGACAGACAGACAGACAGACAGTGAGACGTTTGCATTTTATATATATTATAGATAGATATTCTTTGCTACATGATATTGTTCCATATTTAATGGTTTAGCATGTTTAAAAAAAAGCACGTAAATAGGATAAGTGGTTCTCCAGTGATAAGCGCACAAACGGTCAAACAGACCGATATACGTTACATTTTATATATATTATACATGTAATAAAATATATATCTATAACCTGGTCAGAGTACATATGTATGAATTTAAAAAATCACGTACATCGGATAAGTGGATCTCGAGCGATAAGCGCACTAATGGACAAACAGACAGACAGAGAGACGTTGCATTTTATATATATTATAGATATAGATTATTATTATTATTATGTAACCTGGCCAAAGAATATATGTATGAATTTAAAAAAAAGATACATAAATCGGATAAGTGGTTTTCGCGTGATAAACGCACTAATGGACAGACAGACAGACAGAGAGACATTGCATTTTATATATATTATAGATTATAGATTTATAGATATTCTCTGCTACATAATATTGTTCCATATTTAATGGTTTAGGCGGTGTATTGCAAGGCAACGCGCTAGCGGCAAACTTTTTTTTTTTTTCCGACATCATTCACTATTTTGCGCCACTACTCATTCCTTATGCTACCTATCGTAATAAAATATAGCCTATAACCTGGCCAGAGAACATATGTATGTTTTAAAAAAAAAAGTACGTAAATCGGATAAGTGGTTCTCCAGTGATAAGCGCACTAACGGACAGACAGACAGACAGAGAGACGTTGCATTTTTTATATATATTATAGATATATACATATATATATATATATATATATATATATATATATATATATATATATTTTTTTTTTTTTTTTTTTTTTTTTATGGGTCTAGCACACGTGCTACAGGGAAGTCCCTAAAGCGCTACAGGAGCGACACGTGTGCGGAGAAAGCGATTCACGTTGTTCTTGAATCGCTGTAGATTGTACTCGATGGGAAACACAGTCCTGGGTAAACCATTCCAAAGGTATGATGTTCTCCATATAAAAGACTGCTTGAAAAGCGTTGTACGAGGAGTAACAAGCTGAACCTCATACGGATGTGAAGCATTAGCGCGACGTGTACTTCTAATATGCACCGCTCTGGGAGGAATTAAACGGGCCACATCTTTCGAACACTTTCCATGAAAGTATTTGTAAAATAGGCTCAAGTCGCCAACCGTTCTTCGATGTTCCAGCGAATCAAGGCCGTCGGTCAGTTCCGGGTGTCCAATCAGACGAACAGCTCTTCTCTGGATAGAATCCAACAAATGCAGTGTATGTTTGGGAGCGGAGCTCCAAACATGGGAGCAGTATTCCATAGTTGGTCGAATTTGAGCTTTGTAAAGAATTAACAGTTGTTGTGGAGTGTAAAGCTTTCTGGTTCGAAACAATATTCCCAACTTTTGAGAAGCTCTTCTTGCTATGCCTGCAACATGTTCATGCCAGGACATATTTGCTCCCAAATTAACGCCTAACAGATTGAGTGACGATGTTAGAGGGATGGAGTGCCCCGACATAACTATGTCGGGTTCTGCAACGTTAACTTTTTTAGAAAAAACTGCTGCCTGGGTTTTTGTAGCGTTAAATTCCACTTGGTTACTGTCACCCCAAGATAGAATTTCTTCCAGGTCTTTGTTAAGTTGAATGACTTCCTGCTGTCTGCGGATATTCGTCTGAGTAGTCGATGTCCGAGCGTTCAAAGTGAATGAAGAGATAAGTGTACTGTCATCTGCAAAGCTGTAGATTGGATTTCTCGGTCTTTTCCAGCAGATCGTTAATATAAATGAGGAAGAGAGTAGGAGACAGTATGGAACCTTGGGGCACACCGGCGTTGATAGTGAAGGTGTTAGAAAGAAATCCGTCAACTGCCACTCGTAAAGAACGCTCTCTGAGGAAACATGAGAGCCACAAACAGAACTTTTCAGACATACCATAAGAACGTAGCTTAGCCAACAGCCCATCGTGCCAAACACGGTCAAATGCCTTGGATATGTCAAGAGCAACCGCTCGAGATTCTCCAAAGTGTTCAATTGCGTTGTTCCAAACATGTGTTACATAAGTCAGAAGATCTCCTGTTGATCTATTTTTACGAAAGCCATATTGGTGATCACTAATAATGTTGAATCCTTCAAGATATTTTAGAAGATGCTGATTGATAGCCTTTTCCATGACTTTCGATATTATTGAGAGTAGCGCGATTGGTCGGTAGTTATTTGGCAAGGTCTTCTTGCCTTTTTTAGGTATCGGCTGAACTGTGGCACATTTCCAGCAGGAAGGAAATATTCCCTTTCTGTAGGATAGGTTGAAAAGTCTACAGAAAACTGGTGTTAGTTCCCTCGCACAGTTCTTGAGAACTATGGCAGGTATTCCGTCAGCGCCTGAAGCCTTTTTGGTGTCTAGCTTCATCAAAATACGTTTTATGATACGCTGTCTGAAGACAATATCGGGCATCCTTGACTGCACTATGGGAATAGTAGGTGGTGTTTTTCCTTGGAAATCGACAGTAGAATGTGAAGCAAAGAGTTCAGCCAACAAGTTCGCTTTCTCAACAGGTGTCGTTGCAATAGAATTATCTGGCCGTGTGAGTGGTGGTATGGTGGATTTGGTGAAATTTTGACTAACTGCCTTAGCGACTGACCAAAAGGACCCAGAATTGCCGGGACAAGCGAGAAGTTTGTTTCTAATCCGTTGATTGTGTACCTCCTTGGTTTCGTCGATAATTTCTTTGCATCTGTTCCTGGCACGAACAAAGATGTTACGATTTATGGTGTTAGGATCTTCACGCCACTGTCGGTATGCAAGATGTTTAGAAGCAACAGCTTCTTTGCATGTTAGGTCAAACCAAGGCTTGCCGTTGGAAGGGCATTTCTTCGAAAAAGGGATGTAAGCATCCATACCGGCCAAAATAACATCGGAAACCTCCCTGGCGCAGTCAGATGGGTCGTCGGATCGAAAACAAACATCTAACCAAGGGAAAGTTCGAAAATATTCCATGAGATCTTCCCATTTAGCAGATTTGTAGTGCCAAATCTTGCGCGGTTTGGGGCGCCTCTCTGTCACTGATTGGTATAATACTCGATGTCGAAAGTAGTTTATGGTCGGAAGAACCTAACGGCGGATTTACGCTGACCGTGTAAATCTCCGGATTGGTGGTTAAAAACAGATCAAGAAGACTGGCGAACTCTCCGTCTCGATCAGGGATCCGTGTTGGTTCATCAATAAGCTGAGTCAAGCCACAACTGATTGAAAATGATTCGGCTTCACGACCTTGTTCGTCGGTAGTATTTGAATATTTAAGCCAGTTGATGTTGTGGACATTAAAGTCGCCCAGAATGGCAATTTCGGCCATATATATATATTTAATATATATAATATATATATATATATATATATATATATATATATATATATATATATATATGTGTATATATATATATATATATATATATATATATATATATATATATATATATATTAAATATATATATATATATATATATATATATATATATATATATATATATATATATATATATATATATATTGTAACATTAATTTTTTCCTAGATTTTAAGACCATGTAATGTTACTGATTTTTCACTTCAAATTGTACTTATTTTCATTTTTGTTTCGAACGGTATATTAACAAGAGATTCCAAGCCGTTCGGTATATTAGTGTGCTGTGCGGGTTTCTGACCGAATCTATCGGCACGCCGGGATTGGTTGAAAATGTGTATCCGGATTTTTGGTTCCGGCGTCGCGATATGACCGAGAGAAGGCCCACGGCTTATTTAAGGGTCCGGTAGGACAGGGATCGGGGCTGAGTACCATCAAGCCGCAGCCAGGCTAATTTTCATCGGAGCCGCCAAGTAGGCTTCCTTCGACAGAGCTGCAGTAAAGGCTCATAACTACAATCATGAGAGCTAAATAAAGCACAAGTTTTTTTAACGAAAAGCCGTAGTGGGCTCTCTAAGTGTTTACTAGAAAAGTGTGAAATCGGTCGTGTTCCATCGAAGCCGAAATCAAAACAGTAAGTTACCAAAACATCCTTCCATAGACTTATCCCTGAGTAGTGCCTTAACAGCAATTCGAACTGACTAAAAAGTGAAGTGAAAAGCACTATTTTTCGTCCTCGGGAGTAGTCAGAGTTTAGAATTTAAATGTCATAACTACCTGTTAGGCTAAAATTTTTTAGTAATCCTGTAAAACTGCAAAGGTTAGAACTTTTTATTTTTAAAAACATGAATAAATTTTCTTTTTGTTGATTAAAGCTAGTGTCTCACTGAATACCTATCTTACTTTTCAGGATAAGAACGGCTGTACCAAACTGATTTTTTTTATTCACCAACAGTACACCCTTTCAGTATTTTTTCATTTTTTTAGCTGAAGTTAGATCCTTTCTATTTTAAAATGAATGGTGCCCAAAAAGTCGTACAGCTGAGGTTTCTTTAAAAATAGAAAATAATTCCAAAAAGACGTACAAAAATTATCTCTTACCCATATCTCTCTACCAAAGAAAACTGAGCTAGTGTGTGTTTAATTTCTTTAGTTCCTTTAAAATCAGGATTCACTCAATTCATTATCAGAAATTAAAGCGGGGCTGCAAGAAAATTGTGCTCAAGCGTGGGACAAACAACTTCTTACAGGGTAAAAAAAAAAAGATGCCTTAAACTGAGGACAGTTTAGCATGTTACAAATATATATATATATATATATATATATATATATATATATATATATATATATATATAAACTTAAGACAATTTTTTTGTTCTTGGTTTGCGGTCAATTTAATAAAACAAGTTTAGTTTTGGTTTACGTTTCGGTTTATTGTATTTAAACCATCATCAGAACTACAAAAAAAAATTTAATGTATTATTTAAGATGTAAAATAGATGTTTATTATTAACGGTGTTTTATACAAGAATATATAAATTAATGTTAGTAGTTATAATTATCCTACCTTATGTCTAGATGGATCTTTTCACATTAAATTATTTTTATTTTAACACTTTTACATAAAATAAAATATTTGAACCTTCTAAATTTAGTATAACTAAATTTAGAAGGTTCAAATATTTTATCTTATTATCTTTGCAGGTAAAATGGGTAAATCCAAAGTTTATTTATTCGTTATATATTGTCATTACTTTGATTGTTATTGGTTTATAATTAGGTTTTATTAGGTAATTATTTCATTGCATATTATATTTAAGTTTTCCATGTCATTTCGATAATTTAAGGTATTTTTTGTTCTTCTACGTTTATTTTACATCTTAAATACTAACATTAAATATATTTTTTTTTGTAGTTCTGATGATGGTTTAAATACAATAAACCGAAACGTAAACCAAAACTAATCTTGTTTTATTAAATTGACCGCAAGACCAAAAACAAAAAAAAATTGTCTTAAATTTATTTATTTACGGTCAGGAAAAAAAAAGAAATATATATATATATATATATATATATATATATATATATATATATATATATATATATATATATATATATACATATATATATACATATATACATATATACATATATATATACCTATATATATTATATATATATTATATATAAAATATATATATATATATATATTGAATCTAATTATTTATATTCTGTAAAATTGTGTATCTCAATCTAAAATTCTAATACTATTACACAATATATATTTTTTCTAAAAAACCTCGTAGATAATGAGTGGCAACTCAGCGTAGCGAGGCTATTCGGTCCCAATCCTAATTGTAGCATTCGAACAGAGTGAGAAAAACCACGGAGAAGTCCAAAAAATACATAATAGTGACGGAGAAGGAAGGCGAAGGCGCTCTTTTTATTAGTGGGCAGTTAAATGGAAATATTTATATATGGTATATGAAATCCTTTGTATATGAACATACTTTTTAATTTTAATGCTTTGTCGTATTAGGCCCAGACACGAAAAAGAATAGACAAAATATGTCATCCATAACATCGTTGCCTGCCAAATCAATGATCCATAAGAAACATTAATGAGGGCGGTAAGGACAAGCAGAAAACACTGAACGGATCTTATGAAAAAAAAAAAAATATCGTTGAGCTGAAACTCTTCACGATAAATTAGACTTTTAATAATATAGCGAAAGCCAGTGAACCAATAAATATTTTAAGTTTTAGAAATTTGACAACACTTACAGTTAACCAAATTGAAACTCATCGTTTCCAGTCGCCCTTCCTTGAGTCTACTGTTAATCTTGGATCATGTTTTAATATAAACAAGCGAAGCCTTGGAATAAGGAAATGTTGCATTTCTCCGCTGATTCATTACTAACAGATTTTGTCAGTATGTATGTAATGTAATGACAATAAATTACAAATACTTTCTGCTTAACTTCAATATACTTAGTGTTTTCTAAGTTGAGGCATATACTTGACACCATTCAGATTGTTTTGCATCATATTACGCTTTTAAGTAGGCCTAAGCCTGCAAAAGAAGGAAGAAAATAAAACAAGATAAAATACTATCATATTGGCAATCGAATAGGGTCATGATATCATGGTGCCGAAATGCTAACTGTATTCAATAAGACCTTATTTCTACTTTCCATTGTTTTTGCGACATGTACTGTAAAAATTAACCATTTTAGACTTTAACGGGGTATAATTTCTGAACGGTATATTTTAAGAAAAATAATTTGATTCAAGTTATCTGAATAGCAACGACTCGTTTCCGGTTAAAACTTGATCACTTCGGTGTCCGTCTGTCTGTCACAACCCGATTCTCTCCGAAACTATTATTAGAAATTTTTTTGATTCAAGTTATCTGAATAGCAACGACTCGTTTCCGGTTAATCTTACATTTTTAGTGTTCTGTATGGAACGCTTATGGGATCACTTCGGTGTCCGTCTGTCTGTCACACCCGATTTGTTTTCTCTCCGAAACTATTTTGGCATAGAAAGTTGAAATTTGGCACAACTATCGGACTTGCAATTGATAACCCAATCGAAGCCGAGTAGTAGAATCAAAATAGGGGTTAATTTATTTTACACTTCAAAATTAATATCACTTTTTAAAACTTAAATTTTAGACTTAACAGAGTCTGATACTTCTTTCTAATTTTATGTTGACAATTACTTGAATTAATTACACGGAACTGACCTTTTTTTGCAAAGTATGAGGAGAACAACTATTTCGCCTTACTTCTCCTATGAACTCCGAAATACAGAATGGTGACTTACTAAAACCTATTTACCTAAAAAATTTATTATTTTTATTTTAGGCATGAATTCAAAATTCCGAAACTACCAGTAGCTTCATACTGAGTACCCTTCGATTAACATGGCTGCTGAGGAAAGTGAAGAGAAAAAAAGCCAAGATCATGCCGATACAGAGAAAAGAAGCACAAATCATGCCGAGACAAATTGCAATCCTAAGAGCCCTACAAGCAACGATCCTGCCGATGGCACTACAGAAAATAATTTGAAAAACTCTCCTAGTAGGTCCTATGGTAAGTCTTTCAATTATTTTTTTAAGAATCTTCAATACTAAAATTTGATTAGCAAAGCTTATTTTTCCTAAGGGCATTCCCTCCTATTTTTTTAGTAATTTATTTCTATATAGTAACAAAGTAACGTATAAACAATTGAATATACAGTCTATCAAGTAAGAACGTGTTCGCGATAATTGATTTTTGGTAGATGCGATTCTAGCGATTCAACAAAAAATCTTTAGAGGGAACCTTTGTCTACGACGCATTTTAGGAAGAGTATCAGTTGATTCCGAACTTTCGTGGAAATCACGTAAAATCCAAAATTAGTCACTTATTCGCTTATTCGCGAGTGGGTTCGACGCAGTCGTTCTTTGTTCTCATCCAAAGGGGCCGAAAATGATATATTCTGCGGCCGCTAAATATATTAAAAAGTCGGTATCATTTGTGAAAAAGTGGGTAAATTATTTTAACGAGACGAAAAATGTCGACGACTTGCCAAAAGGTGGCTCGGTAGATAGAATCACTGCGAAAGTTGAAAACGAATCGCGTCTTTGTTTTCACGGGACCCAAAATTGACGCTGCGTCTAGGAGCAGTAAAATTAAGAAAATCGGGTTTGAATGTGTCCCATGAGACCATTCGACAACATCTTCGTGCTCATATTGTCAAATTCCGAAGCACGTTGAAGAAACCTTTGCTGGGCGAAAATTACGTCGTGAAGCGGCTTGCTTGGGCCCACGATAAGATACTAGAGTAACGCTCACAATCGCCGGACGCAAACCCTATTGAAAACTTTTGGTCCCTTGTAAAGAGAAAGCTCAGATGAAAGATTCTGAGGACTTTGACTCAGTTGTCTCTAGAGATTCGAAAAATTTTCAGGATATGCAAAAAAATCTCGTCGACAGCATACCTATAAGTTACCAGGCGATTATTGAAGCAGGAGGCGATTGGATAACTTAGTAAGGTAATTGCGCCGTTATTAGCAGACCAAAGAATACATTTATGGCAAAAAATGTTCTTGAAACACATTTTTTCAAAAATACGAGCGGTCACCTTCTTACTCGACAGACTGTAACTATTTCTGTAACTGTTTCCATGTAAACCATTAATTTTGCTACTAGTGTCTCAGTTTATTTTTGTCATTATTACATAATTTCAACGATTTTGTTATTAGGTCCTTCATATGAGATTTTTTATTTAATTTAATTTTTTTCTTGTTAAACGCCTCGTCATTTTTAAAAGTTTTTTTCATTTCTTTCAAATTTCATTCTTAGAATTTCTCATGGTAATTATTAGGACCCCAACTCTCTAAATTAAGGTTTATGAAAATAAAAACAAACCGGCCAAGTGCAAGTCGCGCAATTAGTACGGTGATAGTTGTTAAAATTAAAC
Organism: Pachyrhynchus sulphureomaculatus; assembly: GCA_019049505.1. NCBI lineage: Eukaryota > Metazoa > Arthropoda > Insecta > Coleoptera > Curculionidae > Pachyrhynchus > Pachyrhynchus sulphureomaculatus. The sequence continues at coordinate 102,259,000 of CM032453.1, read as the reverse complement.
ATTTTATTATGGACATATAAAATGATTAGTGATTTCACAAAACTCACCCTAAATGAGTTTTCAACAAAGTTTATTTCCGATCTTTGTTGAAAAATGATCGCCTTGAAAAATTTGTTTTTTTGTATACCAGGTGATAATTTTCATTCAATCTATACTTTATGTTCATATTGTCAAATTCGACTTCCAGAGTTTTTTCAAAATTTTTTAATCAATACTTTTCGAGATAAGAGGGGTGGACAGGGATGTTTGGCAGTTTTTTAAAAATATTATGAAGAAAAATTTGCGCGAGTATTACATCATATAAATTTTTGAACTCGTGTTTTCACAAGGTTTCATTTGACATCCCACTCGATCACCTGGTAATTTTTTTTTTCACTTTCGATTTCACCTCCCATAACTAACCCCTTAAGTCAAAACTTAATTTTTAAAACTACGCGGCTCTGATTGGGCCAACAATTTCTATATTTTTTCTAAATTTCAACTTTCTATGTCAAATAGTTTCGGAGAAAATCGGGTGAGACAGACGGACAGACACCGAACTGATCCCATAACTGTCCCGTACGGAACACGAGAAATATGGGAATTGTGTTTGCATTTTGTACAGTTTCGCATATAAGTTATAACATTTATCGTGCTGTTTTACGAGAAATTTTTTTATTTGAGGAACCAACTTGTCCTTTCTTGTCTAAATTATTTATTAAATTTTACATAGTTTTACATACATACGAGGCTGGTTTGAAAAGTCCGTGCAAAAATAAAAACTACTTATGTGTTTGGGGTAAACCTTTTTTATTTTTTGACATAGTCTCCTTTTAAGCTTATACACTTCGTCCAACGATGTTCTAGTTTGTTGATCCCTTCCGAATAATAGGATTTGTCCAAGTCTGCAAAATATCCATTAGTGTCTGAAATCACCTCCTCGTTTGAATAAAATCTTTGTCCCGCCAGCCATTTCTTCAAATTGGGGAACAAATAGTAGTCCGAGGGAGCCAAGTCTGGAGAATAGGGGGGATGTGAAACGAGTTGGAATCCTATTTCCATTAATTTTGCGACCACAACTGCTGAGGTGTGTGCTGGTGCGTTGTCGTGATGGAAAAGGACTTTCTTGTGGGCCAATTGCGGGCGTTTTTTCTTGCAGCTCGGTTTTCAAACGGCCCAATAACGATGAATAATATTCACCTGTAATAGTTTTACCCTTTTCCAGATAGTCGATGAGGATTATCCCTTGCGAATCCGAAAAGACAGTCGCCATAACCTTTCCGGCCGAAGGAACGGTCTTCGCCTCTTTTGGTGCAGATTCCCCCTTGGTAACCCATTGTTTAGATTGTTGTTTGGTCTCAGGAGTATAGTAATGTATCCATGTTTCATCCACAGTGACGAAACAACGCTTAAAGTCCTCCGGATTCTTCTGGAACAGCTGCAAACCATCCTTGCAACACTTCACACGATTCCGTTTTTGGTCAAGCGTGAGCAATCGCGGCACCCATCTTGCGGATAGCTTTCTCATGTCCAAATGTTTATGCAAAATATTATGTACCCGTTCAGTCGAGATGCCCACAGCACTAGCAATCTCACGCACCTTAACTCTTCTGTCATCCATCACCATATCATGGATTTGATCAATGATTTCTGGAGTCGTAACCTCCACAGGCCGTCCAGAACGTTCAGCGTCACTTGTGCCCATATGGCCAGTCCGAAAATTTTGAAACCACTTATAAACTGTTCTAATCGAAGGTGCAGAGTCACCATAATGTTTATCAAGCTTCTCTTTAGTCTCCTGAGGCGTTTTGCCTTTCATAAAGTAATGTTTAATCACCACAGGAAATTCTTTTTCGTCCATTTCTTGAAAATCACTCGACTTCCTTGATTCACACGAATGCCAAACACAAAGAAATAGACCGTTCATTCAAGAGATGCTACTAACTAAACATGACCTCGATACGCGCCGGTGGTACGGACTTTTCAAACCAGCCTCGTATTTCAAGATATTACACATCTTACTAATCAATGAATCTTTTAAAGAAAAATATCCCTCCCCTCCCAATTTACACAGATATAATTTTGAACACGTATTCTGAAATTTTGTAAGCTTTATTAATAAAAAATAACATCCTTTACAAAAAAATATTTCGCCCCTAAATCACACCGAATTAAAAATTCCCTATGCACTTTAGTACGAATAATTTTGGATAATTCTAAACGCATATCTTGAAATTTTACGTCCCTTATTAATGAGAAATATCAGTCTGTCAGGTTTCACAAATATTGTATTGCAAATAGGAATATTGAAGGACTTTTTCCATTTAATAATTCCAGAATCAAAATATAGACAATAGAATTTGTTAAATAATACTAATTTTCATCCAGAACCTTCTTTCAGCCAAATTTTAAGTTATCTGTAATTGATTCTTGAGACAACCCTAAACAGATTCTATTTTCTTAATAACCTATTATAAGTTCACTCATATTAATTTAACCCTTACAGTTTGTTTTTAAAATATTTAAATTAAAAAAAAAATTGTCAGTAATAAAAGCTTTCAAAAAACGTAACATATGTTATATACACATGCGTTAGAAAGTATGAACCAATGTTTTTAGTTAACTGTAAACTTAAACCAAAAAATTAGTATTGTTATTAGCCATTTGGCCTTTTTACGTCAGTGTTAGGTACAGTACTATCAAAGAAATTTTTCATACTTTTTAAAGAATTTTTCTATAAAATCGATTTTTTGGTTGTATCTCATTTTTAGTGTTCAACGGAACACTTACGGGATCACTTCGGTGTCCGTCTGTCCGTCTGTTACACCCGATTTTCTCCAAAGCTATTTGACATAAAAAGTTGAAATTTGGCACAAATATAGGAATTGATGGCCCACTCAGAGACGTGTGTTTTGAAAGTTAAATTTTGACTTAATAGGTTAGGGTGTGAAATCGAAAGTGGAAATTTTTTTTTTACTAGGTCATTTAGTGAGGTGTCAAATGAAGGCTTGTGAAAACACGAGTTCTAAAAGATATGTAATTTAATACTAGCGCATAATGTTTTAAAAAACCGCCAAAAATCGCTGTCCACCGATCCTTTGATCAGTGCTCGAAAAGCACTGATCAAAAAAATGTGAAAAAATTCTGGATAATTCTCCATAAAGTGTAGATTGAATGACAATTCAAATCATAAGTGCGTTACTTTGATAATTTATCTGGTATATAAAAAAAAAAAAAAAATTTAAGGTCATCAGTTTTCAACAGAGATCGGAAACAAACTTTATTGAAAACTCATTTAGGATGTATTTCGTGAAGTTACTGATCATTTTATACCTCCATAACAATTTTTTTTATTTAAAAAGCAATTAATGTACGGAATACTAATTGAACAAATCCGACTTGCACTGGGCCGGTTGTTTATGTATTGATCAAAATAGTTAGTTACATTAACCGGTGGTTGGTTGGTTCATCATATTGAATCTGCCATTTTTTATTTATAATATGGAATCTTATAATCGGACTACTAGAAACCTAGAAACTTCTACTACCTAGAAAACTTCTCAATATCAGTTTTGACCGAAATCGTTTATATTTAGAAATAATTCATGTTTCGCTGTTGGATGTGCTATTTTTTTTTATTCCACAAAAAATATCTAATACATTAGTGAACTGCGACTTCAAAAATACCTCTGATAAATAAGAAAATAAAAAAATTTCAAACTTTTAATCGGCCTTAGTGGATGTGTTATCATTTTATACAAATGAATCATTCTTGCAATCATCAAAAAATTTGGTAATTTTAAGTGTCTAAAAATTAATCACAAGTCCGTAGACTAAGACCCTCAATACCTCAATAAGTTTATATTAAACTTGTAATCCTTCATTTATATAATCTACGACTTCAAAAGCGCTCCATTACTAATTTTAATCTAAACTGGAAATAATGAATATTAGTCTGTCATATTGGACTCGCCATAAAAATAAATAACATATTCATGTGCATGACGTCAAAATCTCTTCAATACTATTCTTAGTTCAAATTGGAAATTACTGAATTTTTAGTTCGCCATTTTGAAATCAAATTTAAGTATATTTAGCACCTTCAGAGAAAATAGCGAACATGTGAGTATACACATAACAGCTGAGAATCTCAACGATCATCGGTTATAAGTCTCCAAGGCAGTATTCACAAATATCTATATCATGTTCTTGATAATAGTGTCCTATTATGTATCTTTTCCTAAGATGACAAAATTGGTGATTTCTTTAAAAAATAATATAACTTAGATCTTTCACTTCTATTTTTGTTACTATCGAAAATATCACAAGATTCAGTTGAAATACTATGCAAGTGACTAATTTCATGGTTATTACGAATGGTTTCCAAAATCTGAAGAACTAAACTACTTAGACTGAATAAAAGTTGAGAGTTTTATATCCAAATGCTATTATCGCAATCCCTATAGGCTTTAATAAATTGAAAAACGTTTTTATCCTCTTTAAAAAAAAATCATTTGTTGAGTTTCTAAAGGGTCTATTTGTTAGGACTTGGGGTACTAGAGTCGGCCAGTTACAAAACCTGATAAGTCATTGTGAAACAAATTTTGGCAATTAAAGAAAAACTCATAGAAATTGATCCAAAAGTGATGCAAATTTGCGACTTTTAAAAAATCGTATAAAATGCAAAAAGCGCAATTGTATATTTGCCTATAATCTCGAAATTATTAAATTTTGTTTATTTAAATATTTAATACCGACTTAGCAGGTTTTGCACCCGCTGGCGAAAGTTATCAGGTTTTGCAAAATTTCGAGCAGCCATGTTTGAGGTCGTGCAGTTTACAAAACCTGATTAGTATGTCTTGCAGTTGCAAAACCTGCTATTTGTTTACCCATCTCATTTCACTAGATTCGTTGTTGTCAGTAAAACAATCACACATAATAAAATCAGTTTATTATTAAACATGTATGCATAACTGTTTTGAAATATATTATTACAGTAAAAGTAAAAAAGCATTACGAACATAGATTCAAAATAAAAAGAAAAGTAAAAAGGCTAAAAAATCAAAAATTTAGTTTATCTAAACGAAACCTTGTTGCCTACACCTTAAAATCATAAGAACAATACCTATGTACTGTAGAATAGAATAAAATTTCAATTAAATTGAACAAATAATATATATATATATATATATATATATATATATATATATATATATATATATATATATATATATATAAAGGTTTTCATGATAACTGTTTGGTTGGTCAAAAACATCTTTTTATAAAATGTTTTCGTTTTTTTTTCATTCCTTCCCAAAATGTAACTCTAACAGCTTTCTTACATCTTTAATTTGTACGTCTTTTTAGGCATCTTTTCGAGCAGTAGCAGTAGGAAAAAATTTCGTTTTTAAACACTTTTCCTTTCTTCATAATAAATTTTGGTGTACAACAACTACAAGAGCATTTTTTTAATTTTTAGTTTTTGTTATAATGATTTTTTTACATATTTGGAACTGAAAATGCCAGCTACTTGGATTTTTAAGATGGGTTTCAGCTATTTCCCTCCAGTTGTAAACCAAGCATTCCTCAGGCTCACCCAGGTTGATTATTGTGCAAAATTTTTTATTATTTCAGTGTAATCTGCAGGAGTTTCAATTACACTGAATTTTCTAAATTCACGTTCTAGTTTTCCAAAAACACAATCAGCAGGTAAAAATGAATGGCCCACTATCGGGAACTACATTTTCACTTTAAAAGTGGATAAAAGTGTTTCTTATAACATTTAGCAGGTTCTGCATCAACACGTATGCGGTAGCCATCTTGCCTCATAAGAGTTGAGAGGTTTTGAACTAGCTACGCAGTTGGCTGTTTTTGCATCCTAACCACTTCAACAGTTATCAGGTTTTGCAACCGTTTAACATTTTTTAAGTCACTTTTTCATTGGTTTTATCAGGTTTTGGTTTCTGACGCACATTCAGTTGTAGCCCTTGAAAAGCTGAATGTAGTGATCCCATTATCTCATTTTTTTTTGACTTATCAATTTGACTACAGGACATATATATATATATATATATATATATATATATATATATATATATATATATATATATATATATATATATATATATATATATATATAGTAGAACCCCGGTTATCCGAGGTAACGTGGGGGGCACCCTCCTCGGATAACTGAAAACTCGGATAATCCGGATTTGTTTTTTATTTATTCAAAAAATAAACACCAATACTTTAAACCGATGTATTAACGTTTTTAACATATAAATTGGAACATACATTATAAAACAGTGAAATAGGTATCTATGCGCTTCTGTTTCATATTGCATCTTCTTTTTCTCGCTGCAATGTTTCCCTATCTATTAAGAAGAAGTAAATCCGGGGTTGCCTCTGGTTGTTGTTCGATATACCTCAAAGCTTTTTTCAAAGAAGCAAAACCTTCTTGATGAGAGATCTTAGTGGGAGACTGATCATCCACCGTCGCTTCGTCATCGTCATCTGATTTTTCGGTTTCCTGAAAGGCATTCGTTAATCCATTCACACAACATCTTCTCTTGTCACATTTTCGCAACCTTTTAATTTTTGCATTAATTCAAATAAACTTTTTTCTTTTTCTTCTATCTCGCTGTCAAAATTTGAACAGGACATTTCTCCATGGCTTCTCAATTTCAAAGCTAATTCATTTAATGGAGTATCATCTTCACTGTTATTATAGTCCTCAAAATCAATAACTTTTGACCAAGATTTTTGAATAGTGGTAGTACGCACAGAATCCCAAGCTTGACTTACCCAGTAAATAACATTTTTCAGTGTAACCTTTCTCATCCCATTGATAATATCCCCCTTTTCTGTGTATTCTAACAGATGTTCAAGGTATAAACGCCTATAATTTTTTTTAATGTTTTCGAGGATGCCTTGATCCATTGGTTGCATTATGCTGGTTACATTTGGAGGAAAAAAATTTACAACAATTTCGCCCACATGAGGGTGAGACCTTATCCAATAACAAAATTGCTTTAATAGTTGTTCAAAATTTTAGTCACAGATGGCACGAACTCTTCTTCAAACCAGTTAGTAAATAAGGTCGCATCCATCCATGAGCTCTTCTGACTTTTGTAATAGACTGGTAGGGCTTTGGGTGAGATGTCTTTTAAAGCTTTTGGACGTGTAGATTTGCCAATCACCATCAGTGGGATTTTGTGCTTGCCAGATGCATTGAAACATACCATTCCTTACTTCGTTTGTGCCCAGGAGTTGATTTTTCCTGTCGAGATGCCAATGTTTTTGGATGCAAGCATTTTATAATTCAGACCAGTTTCGTCACAGTTGTAAATTTGATCACATGTGTATCCACAATCTTCGATTTGCTTTTTAAAGTTCTGCTTAAACTTCTCAATTGATGACACATCAGCAGAAAGTTTTTCACCACATACAGTCAGTTGTCGTACACGTACCGTTTTTTTCCAGCGGTCAAGTCATCCAGAACTGGCGGTAAACTGATCTATCTTTGGGAATTGCCCACTAATCATTATTGTTTTTAATAATAATAATAATAATAATGTCTTTATTGTAATTTACAGAGTAAAATCCAAAAGGCGAAATTGAAGCCAGGCTTCCTCATTTAACCTATACATATATATATAATAATAACTAAATTTACATATATCAACTAAAAACTAATACATAAATAAACTGTGACACAAATGTTGTTTGAGACATGTAAAAACACAATAATACATTTCGACGCAACGGTGACATCTGTTGTAAAATTGGACCTGACAGAGCCGGGGGTTTTTAGGGTCGCTGATCACGAATCCGAGGTCTGATTTGCCAAATTCAAGATGGCGGTTGAAATTTCTAATCTATCGATTAGTACCAAATTTGTTATACGGGGGTTTTTGGGGTCGCCGATTACGAATCAGAAATTCGATTTTCAAAATCCAAGATGGCGGACCCAATATAGTAGATTGCCTTATTCACTTTCCACCATTTGGGTCCACCTTCTTGAATTTAAGAATTTTAGAAATTTGACCTCAGATTCGTTATCAGGGACCCCAAAAACCACCGTATAACAAATTTGGTACAAATCGATAGATTTTCGAAAATTTCATCTGCCATCTTGGATCCGCCATTTTGAATTTGGCAAATCAGACCTTGGATTCGTGATCAGCGACCCTAAAAACCCCCGTTTACCAAATTTAGTGCAAATCGGTTCATTTGCGAAAATTCGGCCACCATATTGGATTTTTGGCCGTCATATTGGATCCGCCATGTTGGATTTTGTCAACTTACCACCCTAATTTCTTGGGGCGTCCATCAGCTACAATTTGAGCCAAAAAACGACCCAAACCGTTGCGAATTTTTATTTTTACAAGCTTTTTTTGCTGGACACTTGATTTTTCTCCGGCTACCGGCCGCCATATTGGATTTTTTAAAGGCGCACTCGGCATTTGAAAGTAGACGCTCTAAGCTTTAAAATGAGCCCTTGGTCAAGTTTTTTGGTTGCTTCTAATTTTGGTCGTAGCTCTGATCCGGTTGACGCGGATCGTCCCATATATATATATATATATATATATATATATATATATATATATATATATATATATATATATATATATATATATATATATATATATATATATATATATATATATATATATATATATATATATATATATATATATATATATATATATATATATATATATATATATATATATATATATATATATATATATATATATATATTGTAGTTTTTAGAGGCACAAACTTCAAAATAGCTCAGTACAAGTCATAGAAACTTGGTTCACATAAAAAAGAGAAAACTGATATTTGGAAAAAATCAAAGTAGTCTATGGAATTAAATGTGATTGTGGGTTAATCTACATTGGCTAGACATCACAAAAATTATCTAAAAGAATCGCCTTACATAAAAGCGATTGTAAGCACAAACCGAATTCGACCAGTCTGAGCCAACATGTTAACAAATATGATCATAAACTCCGTTACAACGAAACCTTCATTTTAGACACTGAAAGTAACATGTTCAGGCGGAATTTTCTGGAAATGTGCTATATAAAAAATTGCCATAACAGTCTTAGCCACAAAAAAGGTGTCGAGGGCTTAAGCTCAATTTACACATATTTATTGTCTCAAGAACATACTAAAAAAATAAGAACTAATGAGGCTTACACGAGAGTTTCTTTGAATTTTGTTGCTTCATAAATTATTAATATCTTCTGGTTTATTTTCATCTGAATTAACGATCTTAAGTCGGTTTTAAAAATCTTTTACTCAATATGCAGCTCCAGGTTTTGATAGCAGTGACATTTTATGTACACTAAAAATCACTAAAATTAAAAAATAATCATTTTGTTTGACTTCAAAATGGCCGAAACACGTTTTACCCGCTAATTTTAAGGTTTTAGTAACTGCTAATTATGATTCTCTTATATTCTAACAATTAAATAAATAAATTTGTAACCGATAAAAATAAGTTTTGCATTAATAAATGTTTAAAATCATGTGTTAACACTTCTGTTCCTGCAATTGATATAGATCAGATTCTCATTCAACAGAGAGCTACCTGTAAATATTCAGTAAGTACTCTTTTAAGCTAACAACTCGGATTTTAAAAAAAAATTAAAAAATTATGGTAGTGTTTCCTACTATCCTTCTTTTTGAAATTATTATATATTCTTTGACTTATGAGAGTTTTTTTTTCTACCTTCTAGATCCTGAAGATGATGTACCATTTGGCATCGAAAGCTTGATTTTAGAATAAAATTACAGTTACTAAAAACTTTAAAACATTTTTGTTCACTCTATAATCCTAAGGGTTATCCTTAAGTTAAACTACGTTCCGGTTAACTGTTACTCGTGTTGCGGGAAGCGGGGGAGCGCGATGGGGTGGGGTCGATACGTTATGACATTAACTCACCTAAACTAATATTTTTTTGTAGTGAAAAAAGCAACGTTTGATTTTTCAAAGATTTCCGAAGTCTCTATTGTCATTTCCCTAGGCATTTCTTTTATAGACAGTTGATAATCTTAATATTGTTAATTTTGAATAAACAAAAAAATATGATTATGGCAATTTGTCTTTTAATCTATACTGTTGTGACACTTGAAGATACACAGAACCTTCTTCTTAAAATATAAGCTCCTGCTAGTTCAGGTTAGTTCATGTTATAACGTATTGACTTCATCCCCTCCATGCCCCCCCGCCACCCCCAACAGTAATAATAATTAATGCTTATTGTTTTTAATATCTATTATACACATTGCTGGCTGGACATTTGGTATCATGGTAATTTCTTTGATTTTATACTTTACCTGACCTCTTATCGGCATTCTATAGTATTCCTAAGAATTTTATAGATTGCCTAGGTAAAGTATATAATCGTCAAAGAAAAAGAAAATAATTGCCTAAACTTGAATGCCTGAATTATACCCTTTGCCGACACTCTATATATATGCCTATAATATATATATATTATACCATATACTTTATAATATATATATATATATATATATATATATATATATATAAATATATATATATATATATTATATATATATATATATATATATATATATATGTATATATATATATATATATATATATATATATATATATATATATATATATATATATGTAAATATTTATCTCTACCTTGAGAGCATTTTTAGAACAATTATATTTGCGTCTGAAAATTTTTCACCTATTTTGCAGGTTGGTTTTTAGGTAACAACAAAGACACCTCAAAAAACGCCTACAAAGCAAATAAAGACAACGTTACGCGAGTCGTTGTTGTAGGGTTAACTCCAGAAAGAAGACGGGAAACATGGAATAAAAAAGTAGAATTTTTATTGGCTGTGGTTGGATTTGCTGTAGATCTAGGAAATGTTTGGAGATTTCCTTACATTTGTTACGAAAATGGTGGAGGTAAGTAGAGTTTTCGAATATATAAAAGCTTTTAAAAAAATAAAGCTATAAATTAAAGTTAATGCAACATTTGGGCTCAAAAAAATAGACTCGTGATTTTAATGCACTGGCAAAACATTAGATCATGTGGTATTAGTGCTATACTTATATCCAAATTATTTTAAGTTGAAAATAATTGTAACTAAAAGATGTCAAAAAAAGTTATTTTTGGGCTGTACATTTAATAAATATATGAGAATTATTTTAAGTGTGAATTAGAAACAATCACAATCCCTAATTCACAGAAAAACCTGAGGTTCATCCGGTCATTATAAGTTTTCTAATATGGTTAGATTCAGATTTTGTCCAATGTTGAATTCACAGTTAGGTCCTTACTAAACCTATAATTTAAATCTATAAATTATTATAGTATTGGCGTTACCTATTTTAAATATTTTAGGAAACAGCTTTTTATATAATTGAACATTTTGTGAAAATACCCATAGCATTAATATAACATAAAAAAGACATACATAATAATTAATAAATGGTGTAATAAAATGTGGCCCTTTTGATAAAGTTTCATTTAATAAAATACATTACTCTTCCAAATTGTAGGTTTAACATGTTATCTAAACTGATTTGCAATCCACTTCGATTCTGTAAATTTTAAGAGGATACATATACTATAAACACAGTCACTTCAAGATAAAATGAAAGAATTATTTGATAGAAAATTGAGAGGGGAGTTGAATGGAAAAAATTTGTTAAACTCTTTCGCTTAAATTAATGAGAAAATTAATCTTTTAAAAAAGAAGTATCTACTGGAGAAAGCCCTTTTGGAAAACCTTTCAACTTTCCTATACTTATAATTTTGGAACTTCTGTTATAGAATTAACACCCTAAACAAAACGATTTGCGAAATTATTTTAATTCGGCTTGTCGTTACTCGCCTTGTTAAATATAGTGTGCCAGTCCGCTTGAAATCGTCATAAATTCTGGTAGTTCGTTTGTTTTAGTGTTATATCGGAAAACTATAACAAATAGATGCTTATACTGTACTCTGTCGGCGACTTACTAAGTCTATTCAAGCAGAGCGACACAGCACGGCTGGCACTTATTGCAGAAACGCACCTTTCTCGAGCTTACTGCTTGAAGGCATAGGCGGCAGCATTTGTATAACAACTAAAGACGAAACGAAAAGAATCGCATTTTTAGAAGTTACTAAAAGTGTTCTTCGTATTTGCTGAATCATCCCAAGACGGGTTTCACCGTATCACGGCTCATTAGCTGGGCTAGGTTCAGCAAATACGAGAACATATTTGGGTCCCCAAAAGGACTAAAAATGTGTTCTCCTATTTGCTGAACCTAGTCCAGCTGATGAGCCGTAATATGGTGAAACGCGTCTTGGGATGGTTCAGCAAATACGAAGAACACTTTTGGTAACTTCTAAAAATGCGATTCTTTTCGTTTCGTCTTTAGTTGTTATACCAATGCTGCCATTAGTGTTATATCTATTATATCCCAAAGCGGTGCATGTTAGAAATACATGTCGAGCTAATACTTCACATCCGTATGAGGTTCAGCTTGTTACTTCTCGTTCAACGCTTTTCAAGCAACCTTTTATATGGAGAACATCACCCTTTTAGAATAATTTGCCCAGGACTGTGTTTCCCACCGAGTACAATTTATAGCGCTTCAAGAACATCGTGAATCGCTTTTCTCGCACACGTGTCGCTCCTGTAGCGGTTTAGGGACTTCCTTGCAGCACGTGTGCTAGACTTATAAAAAAATTATTTATTTAAAATTCACAGAGATGCATTTAATTTAGAGATAATAGAATCCTAAGGTATTTCTACTGTTACGAGTAACTGTTAAAAGTAGTTTTGCTTGAAATTTTGAGAAATAATAGATTTTAGTATCATGCATTCACTATCAAGATGCTTTAATACGCCGTATTGCCAGAATTAATTGTAAAAGTTTCAGATATTTAACACATAAAAGATAGGAATCCATACTTCTTCTTCGATCAAGAGCATGCATTTTTTACAATTTTTGTTGTCGTATATGCATAAAAAAGTAAAAAGTCACAAAAAAAATTATACATAAAAAAATGCTTTCGTTTGTTAAAATATGAAGGCAGTTTACCTCTTAGTTGTTGCAAAAATATTAGATAAATATTACTTTTTGATGTATTTTATGAAGTGAATTTTCGCTGTGGCAACGTACCTTAAAGAAGAGGGCGCGCGCAGACGCGGACGTTCTTTCAAATTTTGAATCACATATATGCATTGCACTGATCGGACTTTCTTTTAAAAGATTCTAGAATAAACGCGTGCCTCGCACGTTTATTTATTCAGTTATCAATACTTAATAAATGATACATTTTTAGTAAATAATCCAAAGTATCGTTTTAATTAATAATATATAATTTTTATTGTATATCGTGTAAAAGTATTCGGGTTATTATAAATAACACGTGATTGCCACATTCATTATACCCTGAAAATCAAATTATTTCGCGCCTTTCTCTAACATAATACTCTCTCTGTCTTCTCGTAAGAAATACCTTAAACAGTTCCAAATACCTACTCTACCCTGTATGTTTATTATATATTTTAATTAATTGTGCTGTATTTCAATCCCAAAAAGCAGTAAATGTTTCCTTTTAAAAATTATAAACTACTATCTATCTGCTTTATTTAACTCTCAATGCGGAAAATAATTTATACTTTAAAAATAAATTAATTAGTGTCCCGTACGGAACATTTATAAGATCACTTCGGTTGTTCGCCCGACTGTCTGTCTGTCACACCCGATTTTCTCCAAAACTATTGACAAAGAAAGCTGAAATTTGGCACTAATACAGGAATTGATGGCCTCATTAGAGCCGTGTAGTTTTGAAAGTTAAATTTTGACTTAAGGGGTTAATTTTGGGGGGGGGGGGGGGAAATCGGAAGTGAAAAAAATTACCAGATCATCAAGTGGGGTGTCAAATAAAAGCTTGTAGAAATACGAATTCAAAAGTATATAAAATGTAATACTTGGTAACACTTTTCTTTGTATTATTTTAAAAAAATTGCGGAAAATCACTGTCCCCACTTATCTCGAAAAGTACTCATCGAAAAATTTTGAAAAAATACTGAAATATTCTCTGCAGGGTGTAAATTGAACGAAAATTATCACGAGTGTATTACCTTTAATAATTTATCTGGTATATAAAATTTCAAGGTCATTGGTTTTCAATAAAGATCGGAAAAAAAAACTTTTTTGAGGACTCATTTAGGATGTTTTGTGTGAAGTCATTGATCATTTTTTTATACCTCTGTGACAATTTTTTTTATTTTAAAAGCAATCAACGGACGGAACACTAATTGAGCAAGTCCAACTTGCACTTGACCGGTTATGTTTAATCTGAAAAAAAAAATGGTAAAGTGATTTACCAGTACTTTTTTGAGAAGCATGTTATTTACAGTACCATTACCTTAACCAGAACCTAGACAACTGCTCGTAATACTATTGAAACTATACAATATCTAACATTCCCTCCCCTTTCAACGCTTGATCTGTTAAAACTGAAAATAATGATTTGTGACCCCCAGAACATGATATGATATATACGAAGAAACACCTCTAATTTCTTCATCTACCCCTTTAACCTCTTACAAGTTTGACCAAAAGTAATAATGCATAAAATTTGTTTATTATTAATTCGTAATTATCGACAACTACCTCTTTCACCTCCTTTCCCTAAAAGCTGAAAATTATAAGTTACATTGCTTCTTCAGGTATTATTTTTATATCGAATTCGAAATTGATATCTCATTTCGTTTGATGATTATTGTGGCAACAGATCGACAGACAGACTGACGAAAATAGGTACCTGTTTTTCTTCATCTACGAAAGTGAAAAAAAGAGAAAATCTTCGAGTGTGATTTTTTCAGGAATACGATATTTTCCTCTAGCAGTAATTAAAAAAAAAAAAAACAGAAAATCACACTACGCCGCCTAATCTCATGTAATAAATTGTAATGGATCAATTTTTAAAAGAACTGTATTAAAATGTTTCTGAATACAGTTGTAAGGTACGGTTTTCTAAAGGTAAGTACAAACCGGCCAACAAATTGTTAGCAACATGTTGATATGGGTGTAGTCCACATATATCCCGTGTATCCATCAACAAGTTGATGGATACACCATATTGGGCGGCATGACATTAAAAAAAATTGTTGCCTGTTGTTTGTATCCTTGTTCTCCATTTCAAACGGAAAACATCGTTGTCAACAAGTGGCAAGTTGCCAGCAGAATGCGCGGCGCGAATCAGAACAGTAGGGCGATATCTGTAGCAAAACATTACATAGATGGTATACTTTTCCAGTTGGAAATGAATGACTTTGCGGTGTCTGAAGTGGAAATACCAAAATAATCTTTGTATCAACTTCCAAATCATCGCAGGAAATATATACACCAGCCAGTGATTTTGTATCCTCCTCAAGCATTACCTACACCGTCTTCAGCAGCTTCAATTCCATTATCTGAAACAACGTCATCACTTTATTGGTCACCATCTTTAACGCCATCTCAGTCAGTTCATTCTTTTCCTCGGCCACAACCGCAATATCATTCAACATCACAACCTCACACACTATCTTCAACTATGTCAGAACCACATTCATTTAATAGTACGCCAGAATCTGAAACAACTTTAATGGCAGAACTTACAGATTTCCTTCTTCTCAGATCCAGATAACAATAAAATAATAAATAATTGCTTTGTTTATTATCTACGTATTTGACAATATCCTTTACGAACTACAACGATGGCTTGGCACACTTCGGGTACAATTGAGGAAATTGATTGTCTCAATATTTTAAACAGATACATGAGGCTCGTAAATGAATCGCCTGTAGCTAAATATCGCAGATCAACCGCCAGTCTTATTGATGGTGGAATAGCGGCACGGTAGTTTGTATCTTTTTTGGAGATTTTAGACGCTACCAAATATAAAAGTTCTTCAAAATTAGATTTCGTTGGTCTGACGAAATTGCAGAACGAGCTACCGTCATTCAAAAGTAAATCAGACATTAAATTGTCGCCATAGCTTGTAACATTTTTTAAAAACTCTCTCTGCCATGATCTTCTTTTTCGTTTTTTGCCATGGGTAGTTATTATGATGAAAGTAGCAGCAGTTGATAGTTCCATTGTTACTTAGTTTGATTTGGACGAGTAACTAGTTTTGGTGTAGATGCGGAATATTGTTGACAACATATATCCAGATTACAAGTTGTATCTAACAAATATGTTGTCAACAGTTGTCAACATTTTGTTGTCTGGTTTAAACGAGCTGATTGAGACATGTTGATAAAAAGTTTTGATTAAAAGGGCTTTATAACGGAGTCGAGTTATACTGGTGTCAAACTAGAGGAAATCAAACGTGAAAGATACCATTTCCGAAGGTGGATTGAAAAGTCCTGGAAATAACAACGTGAATAACATTTTTTGCAAACACAAAAATTTATTTCTCAACATAATCTTCGTTGAGTTTAATACGTTTGGTCCAGCCAGGTTCCAATTTTTTATTCCCTGAGAAGAAAAATGTTTCGAACTGTGCATAATACACTTTTACAGGAAAGATAGTTGCTTCATTTGACGAAAATGTCATCCCCTGAAGCCAATTTTTGAGGTTAGGAAACAAAAGTCACTTGGGGCTAAATCTGGGTGATAGGGTGGGTGAGAAACTATTTTGAAGGTCAACTCGTGCACTTTTGTCGATGTAACGGCCGATATGTGAGGAGACACATTGTTCTGGTGAAGGAGCAGTTTTTTGAGCGCTGATCTTGGTCGCTTCTACTAACTCGCCGATAAAACTGCTTTCGCTTTTTTTGGTGCACTTTTACCTTTGCCAAACCACTGTTTTTACTGTTTTGTCTTGGGGTTCCAATGGTGGATCCACGTTTCGTCTACAGCCACAAAATGGTGCCAGAAGTCTGTCGGATTATGCTGCAACTTTTCCAAACAGGGTTTTGAAATGTCCTTTCTCATGCCTTTTTTTGACAACGCGGCGTAGAAATTTACCAGACGTATCAGTCCAACCTCGTATTAACACTATTTCAAAAATTATTACAATTTAGAATCTAGTATTTATTTTATTTATTTATTTATTTATTCATTCCTTTATTGCCGTCAAGATTACATAACGTAAAAAAGCAACGTCACAAAAAAGTAGAATATATGCATATAGCCAACAAAATATAAGACACCATACAGAGGACAAAATCTTATAACTATTGATAACTAAAATTATTGTTCAAAATTAAAAGAATAGAAACATTTTGAGAGAGCAAACCTTTTTGCTTCCCTTTTGAATCTTTCAATCCCCTTAATGTTTCTGATCTCCAATGGGAGAAGCCGATATGCCTTTATGCATTTAAAATATGGCCCTTTTTCAAAGAAAGAAGTAGCATGGTAGCATGGTAGGGCGCTCGTAATTCGTTTCTACCTCTAGTCGTGATTGCCATATCTGGAGCATATTCATCCCTATTTGTCAAGAAAAATGATGGATTCTTCTTAACAAAGGTGACCAAAGCCATGAAGTAGAGACCTGGGACCGTAAGTAACCCCATTTCAATCAAGTATGGTCGATACGACGTTAGAGGAAGTAAATGACGCATGCATCTCACAATTCTCTTTTGAGCCCTAGATATATCCCTAGCAAATCTTGAAGATCCCCAGAAAGAAATCTCATAGTTTAATTGGGATTGAACATAAGCAAAATAGAAAAGTTTTATGCTATTTGATGATACAATATATCTAAGTCTTTTAATAAGAGCACACGCCCTATTGAGCTTAGACCGAAGTTTCACTGCATGTATTTCCCAACAAATATTTGCGTCCATATTAACCCCCAAAAATTTTATCGTCTCTATATTGGGTATTGACTTTGAGTTCATGTCGCACATATAATGATTGTGTGGGTATTTTATTTTTATTAAATAATATAAGGCCCGTTTTATTTCCATTAAGACAATGGTAATTCTTTTCACACCAGTCTGCCATTCCTGCCACTATACGAGAACAGATCACCGACAGGCTAGCGATAGAAGAGCTTGACAAAATGACCGATATGTCATCAACAAATTGACAAGCCATTCCCTCCCCATCATCCACGTCCTGCTGCCGCAGCAGATAGTCCGGTAAATCATTCACATACAACAAGAAAAGCAATGGACCTAGTATCGATCCTTGTGGTACACCCTACACATGCTGTTAGGGTCCGAGAAATAGTCCCGGAGGTTAATCCTAACATTCACTGACTGGGATCGGTTTTGTAAATATGACTCCAGAAGCCCCAGGGCCACTCCCCTCACCCCATATCTCTCAAGCTTAATGAATCGCAGTGTGAAATTTATGGTATCAAAAGCGTTTGAGGGATCAAAGTACAGACCAGCCACTTTCTCATTTCTGTCAAGTTTCATAATGATTTCCGTGAGGGCTTGATAAATAGCCATCTCCGTGGATTTTCCTGGTAAATAACCAAATTGGTTTGGTGAGAGAATATTGCACTGTAAAAGAAAGGGCAAGAGTCTGTTGTAAATTGATCTCTCAAACACCTTTGACACCGACGACAAAAGAGACCCTGGCCTATAGTTTGCCGGATCATGAATATCACCCTTTTTAAAAATGGGCACTACTTTCGCCATTTTAAGAGAATCTGGGAAAGTTCCCAATGAAAAGCAGTTGTTTATTATAAATTTTAATGGTTTACTAATGTAATAAGCAATGTTTTTTAATAGAAATATAGGAATTTCATTCATTCCACTGGAGTATTTTTTAGGCAGAGCCATTATGATGAATAACTCATTTTCACCCACAGGCTCAAGAAACAGTGATTCCTGGGAACTTCAGAGTCATAGTTGTTTGCATTGTAGTGAATATCTCTTGATAGATTAAATTGATCTATCTATTTTACTCTGGTCTGGAATCTTAAAAAAATAAAATGGATATTGTGGGGATTCGGTGCATCGACTACTAAGGTCATTTAGCAAAAAAAATAATAATAAAAGAACATTGGTAAAGTTATTTAGCTGGTTATTCCCATGCAAATACAAGTTGTAAAATAAATACTGATTTTGAATTTCTCATATTAAAAAATAATCGTTACTACCTGGTTTTTTAAAGAAGCAAATGATAGCTCAAGGTGAGGCATTACCAATTATTGGTACATACTCTCATGCCACAAATTCTCTATATCGCTTATATCTACGATTGAAAATTTATAATTGGCAATTTTTTTTTAACTAAAAACAAGTAAAAAGTAGAATAATGCGATTTATTTTCTTTTGAGGTCACTGGCAAGTCAGTACACTTTTATTTTAAAGTGTATTTGGATAGACCACATTTCACGATATGCCGATTGCCAGCAGATATCGGTAAACTCTCAAAAACAGGCACGTTGTAAAAAAAGGCGGTTGGTTGTTGGTGGGAAGCCGCTCGGACCATAAGAGGCTGAAGATGAAGGTACTGTACCTCCTTATGGGTGGGGCGGACATGTGAAGTCGAATTTCAAGCACTAGGAGTCTACACCGACAGAAAAACTCCTGATGGAACGAAGTACATAGGGCTTCCTTAAATGATATGCCAACGGTAATTGGAGTTGGCAAGAAGGATCTTTTGCATGGTTTTAAGCATCCTACTATGTAGTGTGTATATATATATATATATATATATATATATATATATATATATATATATATATATATATATATATATATATATATATATATATATATATATATATATATATATATATATATATATATATATATATATATATATATATATATATATATATATATATATATATATATATATATATATATATATATATATATATATATATATATATGTATGTATGTATATATATATATATATATATATATATATATATATATATTATATATATATATATATATATATATATATATATATATATATATATATATATACATACATTGTGACCGTAAATCCGCCGTTAGGTTCTTCCGACCATAAACTGCTTTCCACATTGAGTATCCTACCGAACTTTTCGTTGGCTAGACGTTTGTTTTTCGATCCGACGATCCATCTTGACTGCACTAAGGGGGCTCCCGATGTTATTTTGGCTGGTATGGGCACTTACATCCCAGAGTAGGGGACAGTATGGAACCCCTGGGGCACAGCGGCGTTGACAGTGAAGGTTAAAACCTTTACTACCAACGCCGCTGTGCCCCAGGGCTCCATACTGTTTTCTATTTTTTTTCTCATTTACATTAACGACCCGCTGGAAAAGACTAGGAATTCAATCTACAGCTTTGAAGATGACAGTACGCTTATCTCATCATTCACTGTGAACGCTCGAACATCGACTACTCATGTAAATATTCGCAGACTGCAGGAGGTCGTTCAACTTAACAAAGAGAAAAAAATCTATCTCGAGGTTACAGTAACCAAGTAGAATTTAACTCTACAAAATCCCAGGTGGCTGTTTTTTCTAAAAAAGTTAACGTTGCGGAATCCCACATAGTTATGTTGGGATACTTCATTCTTCTAGCATCATCACTCAATTTTCTGGGCGATAATTTTGGAGCAAATATATCTTGGCATGAACATGTTGCAAGCATAGTGAAGAGATCTTCTTAAAAGCTGGAAATATTATTTCGAACTGGAAAGCTTTACACTCCACAACTGTTATTTCTGTACACAACTCAAATTCCACCGTCGATGGAATACTGCCCCATGTTTGGGGCTCTGCTCCCAAACATACACTGTATTTGTTGGATTCCATTCAGAAGGGAGCTGTTCGCTTGATTGGAGACCCGCAACTGGCCAGCAATCTTGATTCGTTGGAACATCGAAGAACGGTTGGTGACTTGAGTCTATTCTACAAATATTTTCATGGAAAGTGTTCGATGGATGTAGCCCGCTCAATCCCTTTCAGAGCGGTGCGTGATAGAAATATACGCCACGTTAATACTTGACATCCGTATGAGGTTAGCTTGTTACTCCTCGTACAACGGTTTTCAAGCTGTCTTTTATGTGGAGAACCTCATCCCTTTGGAATAATTTGCCCAGGACTGTGACTTCGCTAAATACAGCCGATACCTAATGACCAAGAGAATCTTTCAACATTATTTAAAAATCTGCCTGGGGTGCTGTGGAACCTTATTTATTACTATTATCAGTGCTGCCAATATTAAATATATATATATATATATATATATATATATATATATATATATACATATATACATATATATATATTTTAGTATTAATTTTATTTCCAGAAGTTTTTGCGGTGTTAAAGACATTGATATTTCCAATTATCAGTAGGTTTTCGGACTTAAATGCTTGTCTTCAATTAAATAAGGTATTTAAGGGAGAACTTGTTTAGCCATATAATTAAATAATGTATTGATATTTTCATAATTAATTGAATTTTTCCGAAAATTGTGTTTTTAAAGTTTATTGTAAGCATTATTTTCTTTAATAGAAATAAAAAAAAATATATATTTAAATTGATTGAAAATGTTACGTTTTTACATAAGAACAATAATTACCAGGAATATTAGTAACCCTAACTTATAGTTAATTACTAGGTATTTATCTGCGATCGAGTAAAGTTCGTTTGTTTGGAGTTGATAGCACACAGAATGGGTTATAAACATTAAAATGTCATAAGCCATAAGCGTCCAAAAAGTCTCTACCAATTATTTGCATTTTTAGCTTTAATCACCTTTATTTTCTATCTTTATACAACGATGCGACCTTGTTCTAAAAAATATTATTATTACATACCTCCTAAACTTTATAATAAGCTATATAAATCAACGCATTTCAAAGTTTATTTTAATGAGTATATGATGAGACTAAAAATATTATTTCTATGATAAAGGCCTAAACGAGTACAATTAACAATTCTTAAAAACCAAAAATCTACAGTGTTATAAAACTTAATGATAATAATAGTTACAATAAAATTATTTGGGATTTTAGCAGTTATTGGACTAAAATTAACCAAAGTACTTATTGGTAGGTAGGTGCCTAAGTACCTAAGTATGCAATAAAAATATTCTGTGTAAGTATAAAAATAAAGCCAAAACCTCTAACACGCTTGGCAGCAAGGGCTTCAATTTTCAGTTTTGTCCCGGTCAAACTTCGCGGAGGTTGTAAATCTGCATTTTCTCTGCGAGAAAAAACAATGATACTTAACATCCACAATGTCCTAGTGCATCAACAGTCAGCAAGTCAAGTCCGTGAAATTGTGGAAACATGTGCCAACATGACGGGAGTTAAGTTGGGAATGTGGAATCTTTGGCACAATGATACTACTCAGTATATATCACCACTACACCAAACACTTTATTTTTGCACTCGACGCGCGTTTCGCTAACCATGTTAGCTTCATCAGGAGCGATGATTGACTAAAGGTAAACTACATATCTACCCTATTTATACTTAGCCTAACCCTAGAATTACTCAAGCGGAACTAATGACATAGGCAAGGCCATCAGTTCCGGTCTAGTAACCAGTAGAGGGGACTATAAGGAATAGGCCCTCTGTCTTTATTTAAACTACTTTTACATTTTATGATTTCCATACTTTCGTATGCGTTCAACAATCTCCTATCAGATACATTTTTTATTAATCTTAGATTATCTAATGTTACAGTATGATCAGCTTCAAGGGCATGTTCGGCAATGCTAGACTTTTCTGTTCTATTGTATCTTAAGTGTGCTAAATGTTCTTTTTAAATCGTGTTTTAATTGACCTTTTAGTTTGCCCAACATACTTTTTGTCACAATCATTACAACTAATTTCATAAATTCCACTTTTCTCACAATTGGGAATCTTATCTTTGGGATTTCCTAAGATATTCCTCAGATTGTCTGATGACTTATAGACTAAGGTGAGGCCTACCTTATTAAATACCTTATTGAGTCCCTTGCTATATTTCGGATTATATGGTATGGAGACATACTTGGTGTTATTTTCTTCGCGTGTAAAAGATCGGGAGTTAGATCAACACAACTATTTATAGATTTCTAAAAGAAAGAAAATGCGGTCCTTGCAACGAACCTCAGAATCACAAAGGAAAGGAGCCCTTAGAGGTCGATAAAGAGTTTAAAAACGCAATAAGAAGAAAAGTACCAATTTTTTTTTATTAAGAAAAAAATACCTACACTACATAAAGTTTTGCAAGAAATCAGAGAAGACTTACCAGGATTTAAAAAAATGGAAATTAGGTAAAATACTTCATAACCTGAATTTTCGTTGGGAAAAATACAATAGAAAATCTGTTCTTATCGATAAAACAGAAATAATTTGTTGGAGAAGAGAATGTTTACGAGCAATCAGAAAATTTCGAGCCGAAGAAAGAAATATTTTTTATTTAGATGAGACTTGGGTTAATGAGGGAAAAAAAACAGTGAAAAAACTCTGGATTGACAAAAACATTAAAAGTTAGCTAGGTTAATTAAAGCACATATCGGTAGTGAAAACCGATTTCTCGACGATGGTTTGTTGGAATTCGAATCAAAGTCAACTAAATATTACCATGAGGAGATGACGGCTGATGTTTTTAAGGAGTATTTTCAACAAATGAATGAATGTATACCAGCAGTATCAGTTGTAGTATTAGATAATGCTCCATACCATTCTCGATTATTAGAACGATTCCCGACAAATTCATGGAAGAAATTGCGAAACAAAATAAGGCACAGTTCAAGAAATACGCAGTCGATGAGATGGCAAAGGAATGGAATATCACAGTGCTTAGATTACCTCCATATCATTGCTAATTGAATCCCATAAAGCTAATTTGGACACAAATGAAAGGTTTCGTTGCAAGGGAAAACACTACGTTCAAACTTGAAGACGTAAGGCAATTATTACTCGCCGGAATAGAGAGGATCAAAGAGGATAATTGAAAAATACCATTCGACATATAGAAGAAGAAAATAAAATGTGGAAACTTGACGAACATATTGAAGAAACTGTGAAAATAGAACCCTTAATTATCAATTTAAGAGAAGTCGAGTCTTCAGATTTTGAAGATGATGATTGTTTTTGATTGTAATTAAAGTATTTATATATCGTAGATCTATAGATTAAAAACATTTTGGTAATA
This sequence comes from Pachyrhynchus sulphureomaculatus, assembly GCA_019049505.1. Classification (NCBI taxonomy): domain Eukaryota; kingdom Metazoa; phylum Arthropoda; class Insecta; order Coleoptera; family Curculionidae; genus Pachyrhynchus; species Pachyrhynchus sulphureomaculatus. The sequence goes on along the minus strand of CM032453.1, from coordinate 102,234,913 downwards.
AATCTCATATTTCTATAACTTTATTTTTAAGACAATTTTATTTATTAAACACTAAAAGCAGGTTACACTTGGACAGCTATTCTACCGATAAACCCTCATTTACATTTTATGGCTCTATTGTATAGCAGAAGTTTTCTGTCTAAAATAGGGTGAATCCTTAAAAATAATTCAAAACAGGTAGCAAAATCCAGTAAAATGCATAAGAAATCTCTTTTTTTTTGGGCGCATCCCAGCATATATTTGCATCTACAATGAGAGAATTCTGCTATCAACTTCAAACAAATACACTATAGCAGTGAAGTTTAAATTAATAAAAGGGATAAAATTAAATGCAGAATAAAAGTTGTATTTTTCACTTAAATCGCAAAAAAATATATATTCAAACTGAATGCACTATAAAAAAAAACATTTACTCATCGTTAACTCTGTGCATCTTGAATCCCTCTAAGTATATTAACTTTCTTAAAATAAACTTGCACCGTTCATTAGTTGATATTCAACGTAGATACGTATAATCTTGAATCTTCCGCTTTTGCTTAACTAATTTCGTTTCAGGGCTTTCAAACTTTAACTAACCCGATCATATTCAATCAAACGACTCGCTGAGAGATGTTTAAATGTGTATATAGATTGACAGCTTACCGTGCTTATTTGCGATGCTTTTATTGATGTTAATTTAATATTACGCTTGAATTGAAAATAGAACATAAAACCCACATTAAAGTTTTTAGGTAAAGTAAATCCCAAGATATAAGATTCTGCCTTTTTGCTTTTTCAATGGGGCAATAAACGACCCTATTAAGGTTTTGTACATAGTTGCCAGATATTACGATAAACGTATTTTTATTTTACCTGCTTTGTATACCGCCCTTGCACCTGCAATCATATTAGATCTATTTTTACCTATATATCTACTACCTGGCAACCCGGTTTGGAGCTTTTTATGTATTTGATAATATAGGCCTAATAACCATAGGTCCCCATTAAGATTCGAATGATACTTTTTATTATTTTTATTTTTAGTTTTACTTACAAGTTACAACGTAATGGTTCTATTTTAATTATGTGACGTTGGTGGGAAAATTACAATAGTGGTTATCACAAGAGAAAACATTTATCACTTGACGCTAAACAAATAGTGAAAAATATTTACGACAGTTTGGTAACAAGAAATTTGAATAAATAAAGTGCTTTGCAAAAAACCAGTGAACTAACAAAAACCCCAATTTCTACTATTAAGGGTATTGGAGAAAAACTATCACTCAGGAACAGGAAAAAACGGAAAGATTTTCAAATGCATCATGTAGACGATTGTGAAAAAGACGTTATTAGGAGAAAAATATATTCTATGTATGAAGAGCAGTTAGAGCCGACACTAGACAAAATAAAATTAAGGCTGGTGCAGGACGGGACCAATATACATTGTGGCCGTTCAACCCTTCACAGAATTCTCTTAAGAATGGGGTTCATGTTCCGAAAAATCAATAAAAGGCAAGTAGTGATGGAGTCACAAAGATTACGAATCTTGCGACATACTTATTTACAAGAAATTAAAAAGTATCGATTAGAGAATTGGCCAATAATTTACCTTGACGAAAAATGGTTCGATACCCATGACACTGTTTAAAAAGGGTGGGTTGACAGCAGTACAAAATGTCAGACTAGCGCACCTTCAAATAAAGGTAAATGAATAACCATTTTCCATGCTGGAACTAAAAGGGCTGGGTTTCAAATTGTCTACTATTATCTGCAAAAAAACATAAAAGATTTAGTTTGGACTATTACGAAGACACGACCGCAGAACTTTTTGAAAATTGGTTTCAAAACTCCCTTTTGCCAAATGTTCCCGAACAGAGTGTTATAGTTATGGGCAATGCAAGTTACCATAGTCGCCTACTAAATAAGGTTTCTAATGCAGCCAACACCAAATCGGAAATACAGGAATATATGTTCGAAAATGACATTTATTTCGTTTTTAGTTATAAAAAAAGTGATTTAGGAAGTTTTGAAAGACTATAAATTGAGAAAGAAATATGTTTGTGATAGTATGGCTGGAAAATGGACACACTGTTTTGCAGCTTCTTCCGTATTATTGTTTGTTTAATCCAATTGAACATATTTGGCATCAAGTTAAATCAAAAATAAGGGCACAAAATGTTTCTTCCTACTTTAAGCGTGTCAGTGGTTGAATTAGTAAAAAAAGTTATAAATGATATACCTTATGAAAGCTGGAAGAACTCCATTCAGCACGTTGTTAAAGTTGAAGATTCATATATTTATGTAAATAATATAAAACCACTGATAATTACCTCAGCTGATGACAGTGATAGTGAAACCGAATTAGGCTTAAGTTAAAATATATTTTTATTTATTTATACAATATATCCCCTCCTGTAAACCCCATTCATTCAAACTGTATATTTGTACTTCTTATCCATTTGTTTTTACATGCATCTATAAATAAACATCTCCAAAAACACTTATAATTTTATTTATTTGCATTAATGAATAAAAAAATAAGTCCATCTCTGCAACCTATCATAAACAAAAGGTCAGAATTTTTATATTGCCGACTTAAAACGGCAAAAATCGCGATCTTATATTTTGGGACAGGCTATAATAATTATACGAATAGCAATATAAAAGCAAATAATATACAGTACGGTCCAAAAGAGTCGAATCCCGTATCTCAAAAACGCCTGATTGTATAAAAAGTTTAGCCAGTTTTACATTTTATTTCCCTGAAGGACTAAAGGTCAATTTTGTGTGTTCGTTGGATTAATCTCTATATTCGGTTAATATAATTTTTTAATACGAATGTAACAAAACAAATTTTATTAGGTCTCATCCTAAACGACACTCTAAAATAAACATCGCTTTATAAAACAAACAAATGAAAACAAGCGAAATTCATGCCCAAATTCATTAACACTAGACCTGTCAAAATCAAATCTTATGTTTAAATTCTCAGCCCTACCAGTGAAAGCAGAAATTCGATAATACTAGGCTATTTCAACAAAAATATTTTTCTTTATTAATTTTTGAAGAATCTGTCAGAATTGGATGGCAATGTTGTTCTTATATTTATTTCATAGGAAATGTACATTTTTAGTTGTAGCAAACGAATTCCACATATGAAAAATGATTTGAAAATCTTTTGTCCAATAGTAATTTTCATTTTCAATACGTATATCACTGTCTGTTTAAAGCTGCTTTAAGAAAAACCTCTGGTTCAATTTTATATTAAATACATAATAAAAAGTTCGTATTTGCATAATAAAATGGAGATTTCCACTGGCCTGACCAAACAAATTTAAAACTTTCTCAGTGGTCTATTGAAGGTAAAATTGCGCAAAATATAATCCGTTTAAATCCACTTATCTATAATTTTGCAGTGCTATAATATTATAATACATAGATATCTTGTCGTAAAAACCTTTCCACTTTGTTGTTTTTCTAGATTTACGTCTTTCTTCAGGTTGTGAAAAAGTAGCTTTTTTACTATTTGTAGGATAAAATAAATAAGAATTAATGATACCAAAGTCAATATTCTTTTATATATTTTTATCTTTTCTATTTTAATCGGTCAATATAAGGTGGCATATTTGCTACGTATTTACAAGGTCTTGACAAAATAATATTAGAAAATAAGAATAAAAATATTAATAATAAGTGACTCAGCAAGTGACCCATCCTGAAGAAGTAGTTCCTCTAAGTAACGATGTTGGACTTCATAAGCGAAAGATCAAAATATGTATGTGGAAAAGCATATATACAGCCGCCAGACCTGGCAAACGCTTATGAACGTTTTAGAAGCTTCTCTCAGAAAATGTATCTATCGAGACAGTAAAGAACGCTGTCTACCGTTTTGCCTCAAAACGAATATCACGCTAACAACATAGTGATTTAGATTATAAAATAAAGAAAAATGTTAAAAGCATATAGACCAGAAAAATTCTGGAGACTAGGCAACGAGTCGCACGTATTTAGTAGGTAACTGGTCGTCTTAAAGGAAAAGAAAATAGTTAATTCTTATCACATATTTTCTAAAAACTAATTCGACACCATCCAACAGCATTATCTAGAGCAAATACGAGTTCTAGTAAAGGTAGATACGCCTTATAAAATGAGTTAAATCTATTGCTGATAATAAAATTTATAACACACAAATATATTGGTTACTCGAGCATGATACACCGCTATACCAGATGAGTAGATATATGTCTTTAAGTACCATATATCAGAAAATGTATGGCTTCAACCTGGATACTGTTGCGATTTCGCAAAATTGCTCTGTTGGGAAATAATGAATCATAACCACTAAAGGGGGACCTACTATAGTAGACGCATTGCATTTTTAACGCTAGCGACCATCAATAAGGCTTTCGCAAGCAACGATCAACAGAAGATCTAACTTATGTCATATTGTACTCGCAATGGAACATTATAGAGAATCGCGGGCTCTTGCACTGATATATCCAAGGCATTTGACGGTGTTTAGCTTGGCTAAGCTGTGCTCTTATTATGTCTGGAACGGTTTTGTTTATGGTTTTCGTGTTTTCTCAGGGAGCTTCTCTAATAAGTGGCAATTGACGGCTTTTTTCTCTAATGCCCTCACTATCGGGTGTGCCCCAAGGTTCGTACTATCTTATATACTCTTTCTCCTTTACATAACGATCTGCTGAAAGGGACCAAGAAGCCAATCTACAGCCTTGCAGATGACAGTACGCTTATTTCTTCATTTACTTTGAATGCTCGAACATCAGCTACTCATACAAATATCCACAGTTTTTTTGTAACAAAGGTTAACATTACGTTACGTTAACTTGGGAGCAAATATGTTTTGGCATGAACATGTGGCAAAGCAAGCTTCTCAAAAGCTGAGAATACTATTTTGAATTAGAAAGTTTTCTCCTCCACAAAAACTTTTAATTCTGTACAAACCTCATATTCGACTAATGAAACATACGCTGCATTTGTTTGATTTTATTCAGAAGAGAGCTGTTGGCGTGACTGGGGACCCAGAAGTCACCAGCAACCTTAATTCCTTGGAACATCGAAGATCCGTTGGCGGCTTCAGTCTATTCTACAAGAACTTTCATGGAAAGTATTCTATCGACATCGCCCGCGAAATTCCTCCTAGAGCTGTGCGTGTTAGGAATACGTCACGCAAATGCATTACACCGAGTATAATTTACAGCGACTCAGCACCAACTTGTAGCGTTTTGGGGGGATTTGTCTGCAGAACGTGTGCTATGCCCATAAAAAATGTAAGAGTGTAAAGAATAAAGTTCCATGAAGTCCTTTAATCGTCGTTCTTGTTATTATATTTTTTTGGCATAGGTGAATTTCTGTTTTTTCTTTACTGTACAAGAACTCATATTAGCAAAATTGCCTACAAAGTTAGATTTAAAAATCCCTGTATGTATACTTTAGTAGATTTTATATCATATCTAAATGAAATAGTATAATTATCAAAAAAGAAATGGTTTTGTTCAAGGGTACTTTTAAGTGTTTCGTACGGAACACTTATAAGATCACTTCGGTGTCTGTCTGTCTGTCTGCCGTCCGTCTGTCTGTCTGTCTGTCTGTCCGTCTATCACACCCGATTTTCTCCGAAACTATTTGTCATAGAAAGTTGAAATTTGGTAATAATATAGGAATTGATGGCCTCATCAGAGCCATGTAGTTTTGAAAGTTAAATTTTGACTTAAGGGGGGTGAAAAAAAAGTTTTAGGTAATCGAGTGGGGTGAAATCAATTTTCAGTTAAAAAAGATATGGAAATAAAACTTTGTATTATTTTTTCGCGAAAAATCGCTGTCCACCCCGCCTTATCTCGAAAAACTTACTCATTTTGGGAATATTGTGAAAATTATCACGAGTGCATTTGTGAAGTCACTGATCAGTAAAGATTGGAAATAAACTTTGTTTTGAAGTCATACATTTTTACCGTTACAATTTTTTTTATTTTAAAAGCAATCAACGTACGGAACACTAATTGCGCAAGTTCAACTTTCACTTGACCGGTTATTTATTATCTTGTATGACAAGACGTAGGTTTATTACATATATAAACAGATTTAAAATATGATTATTTTTTTTATCCTAAGTCCAACGTCATTTGAAACTATTATTGTTTGAAGAAACTTTAAATTCCAAAAATATGGAATATATTACGAACATAGTTAGATTATATTGTACATCTAACTCAAAAATATAATATAAACAATTTTTATGAAGCTAGAATCTATTAAAAAACACAATTTTTTGTAACTAAAAACTTTAAAAGTTAGCAAAAAATCCGCAAAAGGAAAGCATAAGTAAAATATAGTATTACTAAAACGTACTTAATGATTCTTGCTTATTTTTGTTTCTATTTTTAATGTTCCGTATGGAACACTTATAAGATCACTTCGGTGTCTGTTCGTCTGTCACACTCGATTTTCTCAGAAACTATTTGTCATAGAAAGTTGAAATTTGGCACTAATATAGGAATTTATGGCCTCATCAGAGCCGTGTAGTTCTGAAAGTTAAATTTTAATTTCAGGGGTTAGTTTTCGGGGGTGAAATCGGAAGGGAAAAAAAATTACCAGGTCATCGAGTGGGGTGTCAAATGAAAGCTTATAGAAATACGAGTTCAAAAATATATATAATGTAATACTTGCACACACTTTTCTTTGCATTATTTTTAAAAAATTTCGAAAAATCGCCCTTATCTCGAAAAGTATTGATCAAAACATTTTGAAAAAATTCAATATTGTCCACAGGATATAGATTGAATGAAAATTATCACCAGTGCATTACCTTTAATAATTTATCTGATATATAAAAAAAATAAAAATTTCAAAGTCCTCACATTTCAGTAAAGATCGGAAAAAAAACTTTGTTTGAAAACTGATTCGAGATGTGTTTTGTGAAGTCAATGATCATGTTATACCTCCGTAACAAAAAATTTTATTTTAAAAGCAATCAACATACGAAACACTAATTGCCCAAGTTCAACTTGCACCTGGCCGGTTATTATTTTTCTCTTTTCCTTGCATTATTCAAGTTTTTAATAATAATCTCTTAATTTAAAAAATTATAAATAAAAATCTTAATATTACATTAACATTAAAAAAATTTCGTGTAGCATTTAAAAAATGACCTCTAGGTTTTGCTCTCATTATCCAGAATACAACGCTAATTAATTTTTTTATTGTTATTTAATTTACAGTTTTAATTACCTAAAAAGGAATATAAAATTCAGCAACTCTGCACAACGTTTTTTACGATAGCACGTTAGACTCAGAGTTTTAATATCAAAAATATATTGCAGTGATTTTCAAGATTCGCACATTTTTGTCCTTATTTTCACTATGACCACTCAGGTGTTAATTTAGAGATATCGTTAATTATGTGCCTTTTTTTACCAACAATTTTTTTGTAAATTTAAATTTGGCTTAACAATAAACGTATTGTTTTTGTTAGTACTGGAATTACCAACTAAATGGATATGTTCACTATTACTAAATATTGGTTTGTGTTTTAATTTTTATTGAAAAAAAATGCCAAGGTTTATGCCAGCTCTATCAATAAACAATGAAATTTTACGGGCATTATAAACCGCAGCTTAAACCATTATTTTATAGCTTTATTATACGGACATATACTTTAGGCTACAAACGCTGTTCCATATTATTGAAAAATAAGTCCAACAAAGGTTAAAAAAATAATTTGGTTTATTAGCTAATAAAATGTTAAAATGATTTTCGGATTTTGATCAAAATAATCTCTTAAACATAAATGATAAATAAAGGTTATGTAGAATGGCTAAAATGCTGAAGTTATCTAATAAGTCTAAATAAGATTTATGGCAATTTGTTTTAAAGTTATCAAATTTTTTGACAAGATTGCATTCAGGGCTGAAAAAGCGTTCGAAACAATGCAAAAGGAAGCTTAGTTTCGTATTTACACATTTTAGCTGGTTAATAGTATTGAGAACACGAAACGTCATTGATCATTGTTTTTTAAAGTCCTTATTACAATTCTGCATCACTGTTTATATTTAATATTTTAGTCAAATATTGAATGGTCGTATTCATGGCGGCAAGCGTTTCTAAAACAATACCATAAAAACTTATATTTATCATTTTTTAAAAATACTAAAATAGCCCAGTCGTCAGAGGCAAATTTTGACGAAAAGCTCTTATTAAACGTTAATAGGTTGCCTTTTGGTATACAGGTAGTTTTTTGGACGTAGAATACGATAAAAAAAAAGTTTGCTGCTCTAAAGTGCTCTAAGCCTATAAAATCGAAAATAAATGAAAAATTCGTTTTTTCGTAAATATCTGTAAAAATAGCACCAGGTGAAAACACGGGAAATTTTAGAAAAAAAGAATATATAGATAAATTTGTTTAGTTTTACCGTAACTTAAAAAAATTATTTAAAATAAAATGGCTGTTCTAACTTCTTCAGTTGTAGCGAGAATCATGCTTCAACCTCATTTATGATTAAATTAAAGTTTTTGTATAACGTTAAATATTTTAAAATTGGCTATTACGGGATTTCTCGGGATGCTGATTAAGAATCCGATGACAGATTTGAAAAATTCAAAATGGTGGATCCAATATCACGGCCAGAGAGTACGTAATTCATTTAATTTCTTCGAGTAATTTAGAATTTTTGTGCTTTCATTAACTGTTTTCTTTGTACCTGTATGTTTAAATGAGATATAAATACTTTAAGCTTAAAGCTTGGACTTTTATCTTTCATTTCCCACCTTTAAATATTTTTTTTATTTTAAGTTTAAGTTGTACGATTAATAATAAGCAAAAAATATGTTTATCATGAACACTTTTTTAAGAGCGAAAATTACAAAAAAAGAGAAAGTTTTTTAAAGTTTTTAATGATTTTCTAATATCAAGTATACTTTTAACTGTATCTAAACAAAAAAAAAATTGTCCGACTTTTTTTTGGACTATTTCGTACTGCTTTGAACATAAAATTGCTGGCAGCGCACTACAGCCAGGCAAATTTTCATAGTTTAAAACTCAATTTTTAAATAACACAGACAATGTGGATATTTTTAATTATTCTTGAAACTTAAGATATAATAGTGATATATGCACAAGGATTTTTTTTCGATACTATATTTTATTAAATATTTGTAATTTATTGTATGCCCGTAAAAATCATTCAAACAAAAATTTCGTTTTTCAAATTATAAAGCAACAAAAATAAAAACTATTAGTATCATCAGAAAGATGAAAGTCTCCTCTTCAAAAAGCTCTCTTTTAATTTTTTTTTAAACTCTGAAAATGAGTAATATCGATTAACCTTCGGTGCGCGTTAACTTTCAAATTAATCTGTTTGGCGCGCTACACTTTTTGGATTCCCTATCCGAATTTTTAATAAATTCTCACGCTAATAAAAAAAATCTGGAAGAAAAAATATATACTATTTTTTTTGTAAAATTTCCCACTCTTTCACGTGATGCTATTAGTTTTTTATATATATATATATATATATATATATATATATATATATATATATATATATATATATATATATATATATTTATTTTTATTTTTCGAGATGTTGCCGAAACACTGAATTTTTGACTTTATTTTGGATTTTGAGGGCTTAACGTACATGAAATTTTATCGTATTCTACGTCCAAAAAACTACCGATGTGCCAAAATACAGCCTATTAACATTTAATGGGAGCTCAAAACCCCTGGCGACTGGGCTGTAAATGTGTCTAGGAAATGTTTTTATTATTTTTTTAAATTTAAATAAAAAAACACAGAATTTAAGTTTCTTATACTCAAGAATAATCTATACTATCCGATATTTCAAAGAATAAAATGTTATATTATAATGATACATTAACCACCGAATATTGAAATCCATCCCTACTTTACCAACGGTTAATATTTCTGACACAAGCTCTTTTCATTTTTTTCGCTAAAGGAAAAGATTTTTGCTTTTTTTTCACGTTTTAGGGTTCCTAGATCATAAAAAATAGTTCCTTATTTCCGTCGGTCTGCCTGTCGGTCTATTGGCACGATAACTCTCGAGCGAAATAATATATCAGTTTCAAACTTGATGCATACATAATATCTAACGATGGATTGGCACATTTTAGGCAATATTGCTTTATGGAAAGGGGGGTGAAAGGAGTGAGCGTTTAAGAATTTTGTAAGATTTTAATAGTAATATGGTTCTTTTCTGATAATAATGATAATAAACAAATTTTGTGCATAAATATTTGTAATAAAACATACAAGAGGTTAAAGGGCTGTGGGGAAGGAATTAGAGGGGTTGTTTCAGACATATCCTGTTATATGTCATCTTCAGGGTTTTTAAAATCGAGGAATCCGAAAATTACATTATTTTTTCATTATTTTAAATTTTAACACGGGAAGAAGTTGAAATTCATAGGAGTCATTAAATATTGTAGTGGGATAGACAGTTAGAGGGGTTGCTTCGGATATATCGTATTGTATGCCATTTTTAGGATTCTTGGAGTCGAGTCTGAAAATTAATTTCATTACTTTTAATTTTACCAAGGAAAAGGGCTAAAAAAGGTCGGGGCGTTAAATATTGTATAGTATAAATAATATTATGAGAATTTTATTAATATAATAAATAAATTTTTATTTGTTAAAATAGCTTCTGTGTAAAATACTGGGTTGAAGTGCTTGGATTAAGTTATTATTTAGTGCGACAAAGTCAGTGTTTATTTTAGAGCTGCGTGCTGGCAAGATAAACTGGGTAAATAACATTACTTATTTTTTCTAACCCAAAACCGGAATGGTACCTATTGAATTTTTAAAGGTCATTCTTGATCACATGACAATCTTCCCCTCATATTATTTCTGTTACGAGTGGAACTTATTAAATAATATGATTTTCAAGTACCTTTCCCAAAGCTCCCTCTCTAGCGTTATATACTTGAATATAAAAAATTGTTTATGCTTTTAAACAAATTTCTATTATTCTATTAAAATTCTACAAAATATATCAATCTCCATCTATTTCACTCCATTTTCATAAAAGCGATATTACTCAAGAATTATCAACTGCTGCTACTACACTAAAACCATCCTAATACAAGTACTATAAATGTACCAAATTTGAAATCGATATTATTTTGTTTGGTAGTTATGGCGGTAAAATATCTACAGACAGATTAACGGAAATTGGAAACTATGTTAGTCATGATGTAGAGAGCCTCAAATCTGGGGATTTTTTCACGGTACCATACTTTCTCTAGAAATGGATATAACTGTTAAGATCCTGATACACATACTTGAGGTTCACAAATAAACTAAATTTGACCTTCATCGATATTTTAAATTATAAATATGGTGAGATATTAGTCACAAAAAAAAAATTGAGCAGAGAAAAGACTTCAGAAATATTTAAAAATGAAACCTTATTTATTATTATTATTAAACCTTCAACCTCTTATATATGGCATTATAAATAATTGAAAATAATGAAATAAATAACACAATTTTCAGATTCCTCGACCCCGCAACCCTTTTAATAACCCCCCCCCCCTACTATTTTAACCCCTTATATCTCTACTTACAAATAATTATACACAAAATTGATTTATTATCAGAACGAACAACTACGAAAATCTTTTATAATAATGTGGATGACATACAAAATTTATCGACCCCCACCCTTTCATCCCATTTGAATGAAGCGCTTAAAAACTATAGTTTCCATTCTTCCATTTCGCTCGAAAATAATCGTGACAACAGATGGAACCACGGAAATTGAAGAGTACATTTTTCTGGATTTCAAGAACCTGAAACGTCAAAATTTTGGAATGTGATTTCTTTCACAAATACCCTGCTTTCTTTAGAAAGGGAACCAATATAAAAAAATCCTTTTTTACGGGGACTTATTTCTTAAATTTTATTTAACTAACATTTGTTAAACTTCACACCAATTTGGGACACAGTAGATCAAAATACTAAAAAGAGAAACACATTCATGTGTTGAAAAAGTTTTTTTTAGAAATTTATAACACTTGTCTGTTTTCACGTCAAGAAATAAAATTATTTTAAATAAAATTTTCATGTATGTACATACGTACGTAGCTAATATAAAGAAATTATGAAAAATTAATACTTTTTTTGCAATAAAGCAGCAATCGACATGTACATATGTATCTACATGCCACCATCATATGTCTATTCATATATGTATGT
>CM032453.1:102207699-102220199 GCA_019049505.1 Pachyrhynchus sulphureomaculatus | reverse complement strand
GCTTTTAAGCTTTCATTTGCAGCCCCGGTTGATTTTTTTTGAATAAAACCACTTTTGGAGAGCATGGGGTATCCCGTCTCAAGAATATACATATTATTTATATTATTATTATATGATATATATATATATATATATATATATATATATATATATATATATATATATATATATATATATATGTATATATATATATATATATATATATATATATATATATATATATGTATATATATATATATATATATATATATATATATATATATATATATATATATATATATATATATATATATATATATATATATATATATATATATATATATATATATATATATATATATATATATATATATATACTCCTGGACAAATTAACGCAACAATCTGAAAATTAATTTATCTTTTTCTTATGTCAGTTTTAAAGTTTATCGAGTATTTGAATAGTAGGCTATGCATATGTTTCGTTGTTCATGACAGAAATCAAAATAATTCGTTTAGATTTACAGTTTTAAAGAATTTTTTAGAAGAAAAAACAATTTTCTGTAATAATGCGATAGATTTTCTTTAAAAGTAAGCTTATAAATTGTTCCCTTTTTCAAAGTAATACGTTTTTGTGGTAGACTGTTTTATTTTTGATCCCGAAGAATTAGAAAAATGAATCGAACAAGGAATTTAACTGAACACGAGGTAGTGCGAGCCTCAGTTTTATTGGACGAGGGATATTGTCAGAGTTATGTTGCCAATTTGTTAGGCAAACATCGTTCCACAATAAGTCGTATGGTAAGATGCTTAAATGAAGTAGGAACTTATTCTAGAAGGCTAGGGCAAGGGCGAAAACGATGCACTAGCGACCTATATGAACGTTTTATAAGACAATATGCTTTAAGAAACAGGACTGTCACTAGTTCTATAATAAGAAACGAACTCGAAGCTGTTCGCAATGTCACGATTTCTTCTAAAACAGTTAGAAGACCGTTAAATGAAGCTGGATTAAACAGTAGGAGACCAGCCACTGCGCCCTTGCTTACTAGAGAGAACAGAGTTGCCAGGTTACGTTTTGCTCGAAATCACCAAACTGGTCTGTGGATAATTGGAAACAATTTGGTAGCTAATTCACTTTTAAAGTATCCGAATAAGTTTTTTCTAACTTTGTTCTAACAATGTTCATAAAAAATTATTAAAATTAATTCATTATAGAGATTTATATGATTTAATATATGGTTGCGTTAATTTTGTCCAGGAGTGTATATATATATATATATATATATATATATATATATATATATATATATATATATATATATATATATATATATATATTTATATATATATATATATATATATATATATATATATATATATATATATATATACCAGCTGTTCAAGTATGAAATGCGGATTTCAGACAACAAATGGTGCACCAATGCAGTTTGTGCTATAAAAATTTGACACTGCGCCATTTTGTTGTGTCATCAACAAGTGTTAGACGCGCACGAGTGATAAATTGGAAAAGTGTGTGCATAGTGTTGTGTTGTTCGGTTCAATATGTCGAAATTTATACCGAACAAAGAGCATTCGCTGACAGCATTAATTTTTTTGTTTTGATTTGAAGAAAACTGCTGTTGAATCATACCGATTACTTCGAGAAGCTTATGGTGAACATGCTCCATCGCAAGATACGCGTGAACGAAGGTTTCGGCGTTTCAAAAGTGGTGACTTCGATGTTGCAGACAAGGAACGTGGAAAACCGTCAAAAAAAAAAAAAAAAAAAAAAAATATATATATATATATATATATATATATATATATATATATATATATATATACACCAGAACCGTATATGTTATGTACATATATTTTTCGTTTTACAGCCTAGTAGTGTTAGTTATTTTAAGAAAATAAGGTAATTCACAGAATAATTGGTACAGTGATTTGCCCAATATGTCCCTCGCAAACATACAGCTCTAAGATACTTGTAAACACTGAATTTGATATCCTCAAACTAAAGAATAACGTACAACCCGATATGTTACGTAATGGGTACTTAGTGGTGATAAATATACGCCAACACCTCTCTAACCCCTCCCCATCCCTGAACTCAACATATCTTTTAATCTAAGTAATTATGCTAAAATGTTGTCCAATACTTCAACTAAAAATCCGAACAAATTACCACGTAGTAATGACACTCCTTTCATCCCCCTCATGTTCGAATAAATAAGAATAATTAAATTTTCAACTTTTTGACTTTAAGAACCCTGAAAAGCACGCTTAACACCCCTTTAACTCCCTCCCTTACCATTTTAACCCTTCATGTGCTTTACTATTTTTGATACTGCAAATTTGTCCATTATCTCGACCAAAAACTAAAAAAAATTCTCATAGTAATATTGAAATTATACAATATTTTACGACCCCCACCCTGTTCCTCTGTTAAAATTAAAAATAATGAAAATAAATGTAATGCTTAGATTCCATGATTTCAAGACCCTTAAAGAGATCTATAAAATAATCAGTACCCTCAACTCTTCAAACTCCTTTCCTCACCCGTTTACCTTACGTTTTATTTCTAAATAATTATACTTAGATTTGCCCATCACCTTAACCAAAAACCTGGAAAACTCCTCATAATATTGAAATTATGCGATATTTAACGATTATTATTTTATTATTATTTATTATATATATTAATTATTAATATTTATTATAAATCTTTCACCCCCATTTGATATAGTAGTAATAAAAAATTAATTTCATTTTCGGATTCCTTGATTACAAGATCTCTGAAAAGGATATATACCTTCCTTACCCCTTAAACCTTATATTTTATTATAATTACTCGAGCGTAAAATTTGTTTATTGTCAACAAAAAATTCCCACAGTATTATTAAAACCACATAAAATTTATCGAGACCAGCCCCTTTCACCGTCTTCCACGAAACAATATCGCTCAAAAATTCTTAAGTTTCTTTAGGTATTATATGTATACCAAATTTGAAATTGATATCTCATTTGGTTTAAGAGTTGTAATGTCAACTGGGCCACAGATAGACAGATAGGCCGACGGAAATGGGAAATTGCCATTTCCTTTAGCAAGGAAAAAGAAAAAAAAATTATGAAAGATAATAGTTTTAATTTTGTTATTGTATGATAAGATTCTTGAATTACTTCTTTTTTAAGTTAAGTAATTAATTAAAATTGAAATTTTCAGTACTCTACTTATATCTGCTTTTGCGTCAATATCATTTGCCTTTCTTTTAATTTATGTATTAATATTTCAATTATTTTGTTGTTTTAGGTGCATTTTTGATTCCATACACAATTATGCTCATTTTTGGGGGTCTTCCTTTATTTTATATGGAGTTGGCTCTAGGACAGTTTCATAGAAGTGGTTGCCTTACAATATGGAAAAGGATATGTCCTGCATTAAAAGGTAAGCTAAAATTACTCAGGTTTACTTAATTTCTTATTTACATTTTTTGTCAGGTTCAAATGAGTTTATTATACGGTTAATACGAGTTTTTGAATGATTAGGTCTTAATATATGATATAATAAATAGGGAAACAAGTGCTTATAACACGTCGTTTCGTAACATTTTGAAATAATATGTTTTTTAAATATTACGAATTATGCTAATTTAAAGATGGAACGACTGTTAATAAAGGATTTTCTCTCTGTCATGTCAAATATATGTCCGAATGTCTAAGCTTTATGAGCGTGTGCAAAATACCATAATACACGCCTTTAGCTTTTGCACACAATATGTGATTCTCTTCTATAATAAACAGTGTACTTTCAAACACTTTTCAAATGATCATAAAAAAACAAACAAAACTTGCATGCGATAACATTTTTCAACATAAATAATTATTTTTAATAATATTTTTAGTATTCCGTACGAAATACTTATAAGATCACTTTGGTGTCTGTCCGTCCGTCCGTTCGTCTGTCTGTCTGTCTATCACACCCGATTTTTCCGAAACTATTTGACATAGAAAGTTGAAATTTGGCAGTAATATAGGCATTGATGGCCTCGTCAGAGCCGTGTAGTTTTGAAAGTTAAATTTTGACTTAAGGGGATAGTTTTAGGGGGCGAAATCGGAAGTAAAAAAAAAATTACCATGTTATCGATGGGGTGTCAAATAAAAGCTTATAAAAACACGAATTCAAAAATATAATGTAATACTTGCGCACAGTTTCCTTTGTACTATTTTTAAAAAATCGCGAAAACCCCCTTATCTTGAAAAATACTAATCAAAAAATTTAAAAATTTTGGAATATTCTCCAGAGTATAGATTGAACGAAAATTATCACAAGTATAATAATAATTTATTCGGTATATAAAAAAACAAAATATTTCAAGGTCATCAGTTTTCAGTAAAGATCGGAAAAAAACTTTGTTAAAACTCATTTGGGGTGTATTTTCTGAAGTCACCGATTATTTTATATCCCCGTAACAAAAATTTTTATTTTAAAAGCAATCAACGTACGGAACACCAGTTGCACAAGTCCGACTTGCACTTGGCCGGTTATTTACAATAATTAATATAATGCACGAAAAAAATGTACACATCACGCCAGGCTATTACCCACTGCCAATTAACTTATCCGTTTTGTTAAAAAGCTTTTTCGATCCTTATATGCTTCTTTAAAAGTGATCTACAATTATCTCTAGGACTCCGCTTTTTAATTTTAGTCACGCGGTAAACTAAAATGGATGGCGGGACCTGTTTATTTCAAAACCCGCTTCAGTTGTCACTTTCACTGTCGTCTAGTAAAATAAATAAATCCGACTTTTCTTCTATTTCTTTCAGACCAACCATAAACATTTTATGTGTCAAGTTCAGTAAGTAGTATTTGACCGAACAAGTAAAAAAAAATAAAGTTGCAATAAGCAAGAGTCTAAAAAATTGCTACTGAGACTTTATGGCAAAGCCACCACCTACCACCAAAATATTTATTTTATAAATTGTCATTTTCAAAAAAAATAATTTATTTGTCAAATAACTTTCGATAAGTAAACGTGGCACCCAGTACATATTGTTTTAGCTTAAATTTCATTTTTAATTTGATTTTCTAATGGTATGGCTTGCTAGACGCCGCACAGTGGGGAAAAACGAAAAATCGTGTTTCAAATTGTCTAGAGCCTTCAATTTTGGTTTGATTTGGACGATTTTTTTTTTTTAATTGAAGCTTATTAAATTCCGAACAAAGTTGTCGGAGTCGATTTTGCAATTAAACTTTTGTTTCAAAATGGCGGACGTCTTCAAAATGGCTGTGTTCTGATTATATAGCGACTGAGACACAGAAAACGCTTAGAGTTTCAAACCAAGTTGTGCTAAAATGCGTGTAAGTTTGTTTTTTTATGTCGCAGATAATATATCTAATATCACAGTTACAAGATTAATAATAATGAACCCAAAATGGCTGCCATGAACAATAAAAGTATTATAAATATGAATAAACGTACCATTATTATTTTATATCCATAACATTTGCATAAATAATTTCTTTAAGGTTGTTAATTATAAATATGTTTTTCAACAATTGACTTAAAATGACAAATCAAGTATGGCGGATGCCAAAATTGAATCGAGCAAGAAGTTTCTCTGTGGCATTTAGACTGTGGCAGTCAGATCATTCAAGTTATTCAAGTTTAGTCGCGGGATTTAAATTTTCATGCAGTTATTGCTAGAATATTGCTGCTGTAAACTTTAAGTATCGTAGACAATTTTCTAGCAGATACAAAAAACAGCGATACACGCAGAAAAGGACAGCTCACACAGCTAGAAAATGGCTACAAACAGCTAAAACGTTTTGTTAAAATAGGGACAGCTAAATATTTTATGTAAGAGTAAGTTAAGGTTAGACATATTTATTTTCTTATTTTTCTAGTCTATTCCTATAATTCAGTAGTTTCTGTATATGTACTAAAGGGTTTTCTCGTTAATAAAGATTATTATTACTCTTACAAAATACACGCAGAGAAATGCTAAAATAGGGACAGTTAAATATTTTGCTGCATTAGCCACTGTTTAGCAACAGCAGCCACTTTTTTGCTACAACAGCAAACAATGTGGCTAGTGCAGCAAAAATATTTAGCTGTCCCTATTTTAACAAAACGTTTTAGCTGTTGTAGCCATTTTCTAGCTGTGTGAGCTGTCCTTTTCTGCGTGTATCGCTGTTTTTTTGTATCTGCTAGAAAATTGTCTACGATACTTAAAATTTACAGCAGCAATATTCTAGCAATAACTGCATGAAAATTTAAATCCCGCAACTAAACTTGAATAACTTGAATGATCTGACTGCCACAGTCTAAATGCCACAAAGAAACTTTCTTGCTCGATTCAATTTTGGCATCCGCCATATTTGATTTGTCATTTTAAGTCAATTGTTGAAACATATTTATAATTAACAACCTTAAAGAAATTATTTATGCAAATGTTATGGATATAAAATAATAATGGTACGTTTATTCATATTTATAATACTTTTCATTGTTCATGGCAGCCATTTTGGGTTTATTATTATTAATCTTGTAACTGTGATATTAGATATATTATCTGCGACATAAAAAAAACATACATACACGCATTTTAGCACAACTTGGTTTGAAACTGTAAGCGTTTTCTGTGTCTCAGTCGCTATATAATCAGAAACCAACGTCCGCCATTTTGAAACAAAAGTTTAAATGAAAAATCGGCTCCGACAACTTTGTTCGGAATTTAATAAGCTTCAATTTAAAAAAAATCGTCCAAATCGAACCAAAATTGAAGGCTCTAGACAATTTTGAAACACGATTTTTCGTTTTTTTTTTCTTTTCTTTTTTTTTTCCCCACTGTGCGCCGGTAAAATGATCTGAAAAATTGTCTCTGCTCTTGTGTTTTTCTTTCGTTTTATAAAAATCTATATTCCCATTGAAAAATTGTTCAAGGTAGAAGAGATAAATAAAATTATTTACTTAATAGTCTTTTCAAAGGAGTCTTCCATCCTGAAATTGGTTATATTTGTTCCCCATTCTGTACCTGTTGTTTCCCTATAGGCGACACTATGTTAGCTATGTCCTTTATTGACTCTTTGAACTAGGCCTCATTTTATCTCTCCTTTACTTCAAAATCTGCAAAAAAAAAACTGTGCTAATTATTTGTATATTGTTGCCCGTGTTTATTGGGTAGTTTAGGGTAGTTCAGGTTAGTTCCGATTATTATCTTGAATTTATCTTTTTCGCGTTCCTTTTATTTCAAGGAGTATGGCATTTACAGATGTTTATGTAAATACTCTGTCTCTAAACTAATTTTTAAACACACTATGTTTTCCCTTTGAGCCTTAATTAAATATCTCTGATAGAGGATCTGAGAAAAATTCAAATAAATAAACCGGTCAAGTGCAAGTTGAACTTGCACAATTAGTGTTCCGTACGTTGATTGTTTTTAAAATAAAAAATTTTGTTACGATGGTATAAAATGAGCAGTGACTTCACAAAACACACCCCAATTCAACAATCTTTACTGAAAACTGATGACCTTGAAATTTTTGTTTTTTTTTATATACCAGATAAATTATTAAAGGTAATGCAGTCGTGATAATTTTCGTTCAATCTACACCCCGTGGAGAATATTCCAGAATTTTTTCAAAATTTTTTGATCAGTACTTTTCGAGATAAGGTGGGGGGACAGCGATTTTTCGCTATTTTTTAAAAATAATACAAAGAAAAGTGTGCGCAAGTATTACATTATATAAATATTTTTTACTCGTGTTTTCACAAGCTTTCATTTGATACCACACTCGATGACCTAGTAAAAAAAATTTTTTTTAACTTCCGATTTCACCCCCCTTAAGTCAAAATTTAACTTTCAAGACTACACGGCTCTGATGTCTGTCTGCTATATTATTAGCAAATTTCAACTTTCTATGACAAATAGTTTCGGAGAAAATTGGGTGTGATAGACAGACAGACGGACGGACAGACAGACAGACACCGAAGTCATCTTATAAGTGTTCCGTACGGAACACTAAAAATGAATATTACAAAATTTAAAACAACTGCAGTGTGATCTATATTAGCGTTGTGTGTATTAGTCTCTGGAAACTATAAGAGATACAAAAAGGTTAATTAAGAATGTACTCGAGTAATAAGTGCCTAATAATAAAATAACTTTTCGGAGATATTTGTAAAAAAACAAGATTTAAAGATTTTTTTGTGAGTTTATTTTCATTTCTACATATTTAGTATTAAAAAAGAACACAGCTATACAAAAAAAATCTCTGTCTTTTAAGTAAAATACGTTATTTTTTTACGCTGAATCCAAAAAAAAATTATAAAAAAGACATTCACCGTGAGGTTTTTTCAGAAAATACACTTAAAGTTGCCATAAAAATTGAAAAAGAAAACATTTTAATAAATAAAATGTTAAACTATATAATCATTAAAATTATGAAATACAACTATTATTTCGGACATCTTTAAATGTTTTGAATCTGCATTTATCATAAAACTTAAAAATATTAGGTTTTTAGTGTTCATTTTAACAAACAACCACGCATACACCACCTTTAACTACGCTAAATAGCAAAATACTGTTTAAAATAAATTTGTGCAACCGCTAAATGAAAAAATTCTTTTTAATTTTTATGAATATTGAACAAAACACTCACTCACTCGCTCGCTCAGTCACTCACTCACTCACACACTCATTCATTCACATACCTCCATACTCATTCACTCACTCACTTCTACACCCACTCGCTCACTCACTCACTCATTACCTCACTCATTACCTCACTCACCCACTGACATTCCCCCATATTCACTCAATCAATCTATCCATAAAATTGACTTCCAAAACTGTTAAGGGATATATATTAAACTGCATTTTGCAACCTTTTGTTTCTAAATAGAAAACGGACACTATTCCTCATGTTTTGATATTAAATTCGAATTTGAAATTTAATAAACTACTAGAAATGATAGTTTTATTCGGAAAAAGATTCTTGTTTAGCTGTTGTATTTATTTACTTAAAAAAACATTTTACCAAAAAATATACTCGTAGTACCCTTGTAAGTGTTAGAAGCTAGTTTTTTTGTTGAACCTGAAAATAAAACTTTATTTTTGATGTAAAGTCAGTATTAAGAACTTCAAAACACACTGGGAATAATAGTTTTGTTCAGTATTAATAAAAATTACAAACATTTTTTTTAATTTAGCGGTTGCACATATTTATTTTAAACAGCATTTTGCTACGTAGCTTAGTTTAAAGATGATG
Source organism: Pachyrhynchus sulphureomaculatus (assembly GCA_019049505.1). Lineage (NCBI taxonomy): Eukaryota > Metazoa > Arthropoda > Insecta > Coleoptera > Curculionidae > Pachyrhynchus > Pachyrhynchus sulphureomaculatus. The sequence continues at coordinate 102,210,937 of CM032453.1, read as the reverse complement.
TATGCATGTTTTTTGTTAGACATGACCACTAAACCCTAATATTTTTAAGTTTTTATGATAAATGTAGATTCAGAACATTTAAAGATGTCCAAAATAATACTTTTATTCCATAATTCTAATGATTATATAGTTTTACATATTTAATAAAATGTATTTTTTTCAATTTAATAGTTTTCTGGCAACTTCAAGTGTGTTTTCTGAAAAATCCTCACGATGGATGTCTTTTTTTTATGATTTTTTTAATTCAGCATAAAAAAATACTTAAGGAAACACGTGTTTCACTTAAAATACATAATTTTTTATTTTGTATACCTGTGCAATTACTACATTCTTTTACAGACACAATACGTAAACTTTAGCGTTAGATTAAAATTTTTAGTGTTGCGTACGGAATACTTATAAGATCACTTCGGTGTCTGACTGTCTGTCTGTCACACCCGATTTTCTCCAAAACTATTTGACATAGAAAGTTGAAATTTGGCACTAATATAGGAATTATAGTTTTGAAAGTTAAATTTTTGCTTAAGGGGTTACTTTTAGGGAGTGAAATCGGAAGTGAAAAAATTTTTTTGCCAGGTTATTGAGTGAGGTATCAAATGAAAGCTTGTAAAAACACGGGTTCAAAAATATATACGAGGCTGGTTTGAAAAGTCCGTGCAAAAATAAAAACTACTTATGTGTTTGGGGTAAACCTTTTTTATTTTTAGACATTAGTCTCCTTTTAGGCTTATACACTTCGTCCAACGATGTTGTAGTTTGTTGATCCCTTCCGAATAATAGGATTTGTCCAAGTCTGCAAAATATCCATTAGTGTCTGCAATCACCTCCTCGTTTGAATAAAATCTTTGTCCCGCCAGCCATTTCTTCAAATTGGGGAACAAATAGTAGTCCGAGGGAGCCAAGTCTGGAGAATAGGGGGGATGTGAAACGAGTTGGAATCCTATTTCCATTAATTTTGCGACCACAACTGCTGAGGTGTGTGATGGTGCGTTGTCGTGATGGAAAAGGACTTTCTTGTGGGCCAATCGCGGGCGTTTTTCTTGCAGCTCGGTTTTCAAACGGTCCAATAACGATGAATAATATTCACCTGTAATAGTTTTTAGATTTTACCCTTTTCCAGATAGTCGATGAGGAGTATCCCTTGCGAATCCCAAAATATAGTCGCCATAAACCTTTCCGGCCGAAGGAACGGTCTTCGCCTTTTTTGGTGCAGATTCCCCCTTGGTAACCCATTGTTTAGATTGTTGTTTGGTCTCAGGAGTATAGTAATGTATCCATGTTTCATCCACAGTGACGAAACGATGCTTAAAGTCCTCCGGATTCTTCTGGAACAGCTGCAAACCATCCTTGCAACACTTCACACGATTCCGTTTTTGGTCAAGCGTGAGCAAATCGCGGCACCCATCTTGCGGATAGCTTTCTCATGTCCAAATGTTTATGCAAAATATTATGTACCTGTTCAGTCGAGATGCCCACAGCACTAGCAATCTCACGCACCTTAACTCTTCTGTCATCCATCACCATATCATGGATTTGATCAATGATTTCTGGAGTCGTAACCTCCACAGAACGTTCAGCGTCACTTGTGCCCATATGGCTAGTCCGAAAATTTTGAAACCACTTATAAACTGTTCTAATCGAAGGTGCAGAGTCACCATAATGTTTATCAAGCTTCTCTTTAGTCTCCTGAGGCGTTTTGCCTTTCATAAAGTAATGTTTGATCACTACACGAAATTCTTTTTCGTCCATTTCTTGAAAATCACTCGACTTCCTTGATTCACACGAATGCCAAACACAAAGAAATAGACCAATAATGGCTGAAACTTGGTGTGCGTTCATTCAAGAGATGCTACTAACTAAACATGACCTCGATACGCGCCGGTGGTGCCATCTCTCGGACTTTGCACGGACTTTTCAAACCAGCCTCGTATAATGTAATACTTGCGCATTATTTTTTAAAAAATTGCGAAAAATTGCTGTCCCCCCTTTATCTCAAAAACTATTGATCAAAAAATTTTGAAAAAGTTCTGGAATATTCTCCACAGGTGTAGATTGAACGAAAATTTGTACGAGTGCATTACCTTTAATAATTTCTGGTATAAGAAAAAACAAAAAATTTGCAAGGTCATCAGTTTTCACTGAAGACCGAAAAAAACTTTATTAAAAACTCATTTGAGATGTGTTTTGTGAAGTCATTGATCATTTTTAAACCTCCGTACCAAAAATTTTTAATTTAAAAGCAATCAAGGTACGGAACACTAATTGCGCAAGCCCAATTTGCACTTGACCTGGTATTTAAATACGTTACATATTTGAGAACATCCGATATTTAACAGAATAATTAAAAAAACAGGTTGTAAATAAGTAATGTCTTTTGTGTGAACATTAATAGGCAAGGGATTTTTATCAAATGTCATACATAGTTCTATTCATGACTTAAAAAGCGTAAGAACTTTTAAAAAATGCTTAAAAATCCAAGGTTCATACTAAAAGTTTTTGACTTATTATTATCATTTACAACACGATACGGTAAAAAAAAAAGAATCTTATCTTCAATATTTTTAAAAAGCATATAGAATGTATAAATTATATTTTTAATATTAATAAAATAAGCTTACTAAATCGAGAATTCTCGAAGTTCAGTTTTACTAAGTACCTAATTGTCCAAATCATTTCTTATTCAATCCTATAACTGCCCTTCTTTCTTATGCTTCAGGTGAATTTGCAATACACGTACCCACAAAATAGAAGCAGAGTAACAACATGTAAAACAATATTTAAAAAGCAAATGGTCAATTAATTAAATATTTATTTTCTGCACGATCTGACATGAATTTCGGTCTAATTGTAATAACTAAAGTTTAGATTGATGAAAAATCGTACATGTGACTCATGGGCCATTGTCACTTTCCGGTTAAACTCTAGAAGAATTACTAGTAGTTTAGGTTATTTTAGATCGTGTAAGTGATAGGATTTAACCCTATTATTTAAAACAAAAAAATAATAATTTTTCATAAAACTAAAAGGTTAGACACTAATAAAAATAAGGATGCAATGTAATAAAAACTGAGGTAATTTAAATTTTATTGGAGTAGAATCGTCTATTGAGTTTAACAAGTTGATCTCTCATTGAAGATATTTGCACTCTAGAAAACAAGATTGGTCATTTCTAAGCTCACCTATCCATCGACCACTTAAGAATCAGAAATCCAAGTCAAAGAGTTTAGCTGGTCTGTTA
>CM032453.1:102176414-102207599 GCA_019049505.1 Pachyrhynchus sulphureomaculatus | reverse complement strand
CGTAATTCATTTAATTTCTTCGAGTAATTTAGAATTTTTGTGCTTTCATTAACTGTTTTCTTAGTACCTGGATGTTTAAATGAAATATAAATACTTTAAACTTAAAGCTTGGACTTTTATCTTTCATTTCCCATCTTTAAATAATTTTTTTATTTTAAGTTTAAGTTGTACAATTAATAATCAGCAAAAAATAATGTTTATCATGCAACACTTTTTTAAGTGCGAAAATTACAAAAAAAGAGGCTAAAGTTTTTTTTAAGTTTTTAATGATTTTCTAATATCAAGTATATTTTTAACTGTATCTAAAAAAAATAAAAAAATCGTCCGACTTTTTTGGGACTATTTCGTACTGCTTTGAACATAAAATTGCTGGCAGTGCACTACAGCCGGCAAAATTTTTATAGTTTAAAACTCAATTTTTAAATAACACAGACAATGTGGATATTTTTAATTCTTGAAACTTAAGATGTAATAGTGATATATGCACAAGGATTTTTTTTCGATACTATATTTTATTAAATATTTGTAATTTATTGTATGCCCGTAATAATCATGCAAACAAAAATTTCGTTTTTCAAATTATAAAGCAACAAAAATAAAAAACTATTAGTATCATCGGAAAGATGAAAATCTCCTCTTCAAAAAGCTCTCTTTTAATTTTTTTTTAAACTCTGAAAATAAGTAATATCGATTAACCTTCGAGCGGTGCGCGTTAACTTTCAAATTAATATGTTTGGCGCGCTACACTTTTTGGATTCCCTATCCGAATTTTTAATAAATTCTCACGCTAATAAAAAAAATCTGGAAGAAAAATCTATATACTATTTTTTTTGTAAAATTTCCCACTCTTTCACGTGATGCTATTAGTTTTTCGATATATATATATATATATATATATATATATATATTATATATATATATATATATATATGTATATATATTTTATTTTTATTTTTCGAGATGTTGACGAAACACCGAATTTTTGACTTTATTTTGGATTTTGAGGGCTTAACGTACATGAAATTTTAGCAAACTTTTTTATCGTATTCTACGTCCAAAAAAGAACTACCGATGTGCCTAAATACAGCCTATTAACATTTAATGGGAGCTCAAAACCCTGGCGACGGCTGTAAATGTGTTAACTAGGAAATGTTTTTATTTTTTTTTTTAAAATTGTAAATAAAAAAACACAGAATTTAAGTTTCTTATACTCAAAAATAATCTATACTATCCGATATTTCAAAGAATAAAATGTTATATTATAATGAGACATTAACCACCGAATATTGAAATCCATCCCTACCAACGGTTAATATTTCTGACACAAGCTCTTTTCATTTTTTTCGCTAAAGGAAAAGATTTTTGCTTTTTTTCACGTTTTAGGGTTCCTAGATCATAAAAAATAGTCCTTACTTCCGTCGGTCTGCCTGTCGGTCTATTGGCACGATAACTCTCGAGCGAAATAATATATCAGTTTCAAACTTGATGCATACATAATATCTAACGATGGGTTGGCACATTTTAGGCAATATTGCTTTATGGAAAGGGGGTGAAAGGAGTGAGCGTTTAAGAATTTTGTAAGATTTTAATAGTAATATGGTTCTTTTCTGATAATAATGATAATAAACAAATTTTGTGCATAAATATTTGTAATAAAACATACAAGATGTTAAAGGGCTGTGGGAAGGAAATTAGAGGGGGTTGTTTCAGACATATCCTGTTATATGTCATCTTCAGGGTTTTTTTAAAATCGAGGAATCTGAAAATTACATTATTTTTTCATTATTCTAAATTTTAACACGGGAAGAAGTTAAAATTCATAGGAGTCGTTAAATATTGTAGTGGGATAGACAGTTAGAGGGGTTGCTTCGGATATATCGTATTGTATGCCGTTTTTTTTAGGATTCTTGGAGTCGAGTCTGAAAATTAATTTCATTACTTTTTAATTTTACCAAGGAAAGGGCTAAAAAAGGTGGGGCGTTAAATATTGTATAGTATAAATAATATTATGACAATTTTGTTTAATATAATAAATAAATTTTTATTTGTTAAAATAGCTTCTGTGTAAAATACTGGGTTGAAGTGCTTGGATTAAGTTATTATTTAGTGCGACAAAGTTAGTATTTATTTTAGAGCTGCGTGCTGGCAAGATAAACTGGGTAAATAACATTACTTATTTTTTCTAACCCAAAAACTGGAATGGTACCTATTGAATTTTTAAAGGTCATTCTTGATCACATAACAATCTTCCCCTCATATTATTTCTGTTACGAGTGGAACTTATTAAAAAATATGATTTTCAACTACCGTTCCCAAAGCTCCCTCTCCAGTGTTATATACTTGAATATAAAAAATTGTTTATGCTTTTAAACAAATTCCTATTATTCTATTAAAATTCTACAAAATATATCAATCTCCATCTCTTTCACTCCATTTTCACAAAAGTGATATTACTCAAGAATTATCAACTGCTGCTACTACACTAAAACTATCCTAATACAAGTACTATAAATGTACCAAATTTGAAATCGATATTATTTTGTTTGGTAGTTATGGCGGTAAAATATCTACAGACAGATTAACGGAAATTGGAAACTGTGTTACTCATGATGATGAGAGCCTCAAATCTGGGGATTTTTTCACGGTACCATACTTTCTCTAGCAATGAATATAACTGTTAAGATCCTTATACACATACTTGAGGTTCACAAATAAGCTAAATTTGACCTTCATCGATATTTTAAATTATAAAATATGGTGAGATATTAGTCACAAAAAAAAATTGAGCAGAGAAAAGACTTCAGAGATATTTAAAAATGAAATCTTATTTATTATTATTATCAAACCTTCAACCTCTTATATATGGCATTATAAATAATTGAAAATAATGAAATAAATAACACAATTTTCAGATTCCTCGACCCCGCAACCCTTTTAACACCCCCCCTACTATTTTAACCCCTTATATCTCTACTTACAAATAATTATACACAAAATTGATTTATTATCAGAACTAACAACTACGAAAATCTTTTATAATAATGTGGATGACATACAAAATTTATCGACCCCCACCCTTTCATCCCCTTTGAATGAAAGCGCTTAAAAACTATAGTTTCCATTCTTCCATTTCGCTCGAAAATAATCGTGGCAACAGATGGAACCACGGAAATTGAAGATTACATTTTTCTGGATTTCAAGAACCTGAAACGTCAAAATTTTGGAATGTGATTTCTTTCACAAATACGCTGCTTTCTTTAGAAAGGGAAACCAATATAAAAAAAATCCTTTTTTACGGGGGACTTATTTCTTAAATTTTATTTAACTAACATTTGTTAAACTTCACACCAATTTGGGACACAGTAGATCAAAAATACTAAAAAGAGAAACACATTCATGTGTTGAAAAAGTTTTTTTTTTAGAAATTTTTGTCTGTTTTCACGTCAAGAAATAAAATTATTTTAAATAAAATTTTCCTGTATGTACATACGTACGTAGCTAATATAAAGAAATTATGAAAAATTAATACTTTTTGCAATAAAGCAGCAATCGACATGTACATATGTATCTACATGCCACCATCATATGTCTATTCATATATGTATGTGTGTATATATATATACACACACACACACACACACACACATATACAGTAATACCCCGCTTAGCGCGACCCCGTTACGCGCGGTTTCACTATAACGCGAATTTCAAATTTCGCGCTCATGTAGTCATTAACTTCTCTATGGTCGCGGGGGGATCCCGCTTTCTCTGAATATGATGTATTTTTCCGTAAAAAATAAGAGTATGTATTGCATAAAGTGTTCTTAGAATTAAAGTGATTGATTAAAATGATTTGTATTTTTTTGTATTAAATTTTGACTATGTTTAATCATAAACCTCGATATACGCGAATTTCAGTTAACGCGATTTTTTTTCGGAAACGTATCCCTCGCGTAAAGCGGGGTAATTACTGTATATATATATATATATATATATTATATATAATATATATATATATACATATATATATCGTATATATATATATATATATATATATATACATATATATATATATATATATATATATATATATATATATTATATACATATATATATATATATATATATATATATATATATATATATATATATATATATACATATATATATATATATATATATATATATTTATATATATATATATATATATATATATATATATATATATATATACATATATACATATATATATATATATATATATATATATATATATTATATATATATATATAAACTAGAGTTCTATGAATTACTGATCCTAAGTGCAAAAAAATACTTTAAAAAATGATCTTGTAGACCGGAAGTGAGATATTTAAACTGGTGTGCTTATGACTTACTGATTGGCTTCTCTTCGTGGGTTTTCCATTAGCTGCTTGGCCTCTCCTGGTGAGGATTCTCATCAAAATATTGTCTCAGCCATTACTTTCCTATTTTCATTTGGGTAGCTAATCACTTTTTGACCCGAAATCCTTAGGATGAGCAGAATATTTTAAGATTGGAAAAAGACATCAAACTTGAGATCTATAAACAATACCCACTTGGTGATAAAAAAAAAGCCGTTACTGCAGTACGGCATGACGGAAGAAAAAAAACGACTACTGGAGGAGAAAAACCACTACGGCCGGGCCGGGAAAAAAGCTCTTAAAAATTCCATATGGCTGTTTATATATCTTTTGTCCCTTCTTCAAAGCGACGTCTTTTAAATGGCTCACTTCCGGGACGCAAATCAATGCAAACTAAATAAAGTTACGTCAGCAACACGTTATACACGATTGAGTTACACTGTTTAAGAATTTAAATTACTGTTTTCAGTTACACTGCTCAAAAATTGAAATCACTGCCTAATCAAATATAAAAAATGTAATAAGAAATATATTATAGAAAAAAAAACAGAGTCGTAACATGATCTTAAAATCTAAGAAAAAATGAAATGAATGTTACTATATATATATATATATATATATATATATATATATATATATATATATATATTTTATATGTATATTTATACGTATATATACGTATATATATATATATATATATATATATATATATATATATATATTATATATATATATATATATATAAGATTTGGTGATATCGACCGTGCATCAATCTGATATATATATATATATATATATATATATATATATATATATATATATATATATATATATATATATATCATGATTATCGAGAATCGGTCTGGACTGTAAATAAAAACTCTTTTATTCTTTAAAACTCAATATTTCGTTATCGTTTGATAACTTCTTCAGTATAAGTTCAGTGAATTCAACGACATACAATCTATCAAAATACTTAGCTAAAATTTTGAGTGTTGCTTTTGAGGATGAGACGGATTACAATGTTAGAGACACCTTCTCGTTTGTCAACAAAATAAAGGGAATGACATTACCAGAAGAGTATGTATTAATATCTTTGGATGTAGTACCGTTTTGTTTACAAATATACCTCTAGACTTAATCCTAACTATTCTGGAAAAAAAAAGTGGGAACTGATTCAAACAAAAAACCATGATTTCAAAGCATAATTTCTTGATTCTCATTAAATTCATCTTCAACAACACATATTTTAGTTTCAACCAAAAATTTTTCAAACAAATTTTTGGAACTCCAATGGGGTCTCCTATCAGTCCCTGTTTTGGCCAAGGTGGTGTTGGACCATCTTTTGGAAACGGTGGTTCCTCAATTACCATTCAACCTACCCTTTTTGTACAAGTATGTTGATGATCTGATTTGCGCTGTACCCAAGGGTAATACAGAAATCATTTTAAACCATTTTAATGCATTCAACACACATATACAATTCACTATCGAAATAGAACAGGACTTCAGTGTTCCTTTTTTGGACACTAAAGTAATAAGAACGAGTGACAACAGTATTATACTTGACTGGTATAAAAAACCCACAGCGTCAGGCAGATTCATTAATTATTTCTCTAATCACCAAAAAATCAAAAATTTAACACCGTAATAGCAATGAAAAACAGGGTCATACGCATCAGTGATGATAGGTTTCGAAAAAGAAACCTAGACGAGCAGTATCACATTTTTGTTAACAATGCCTACCCTAAACACATTTTACGAAAATTAATTTATAATTCGGATAGTGTTGATGCCCCTACTGACGAGACGCCTGCGCAGCATATGATATACAGAAAGCTACAATTTATAAAGCCAATCACAAAACTCAATTGTCGCCTTATTCAGAGATTTTCCAAATATAAAAATTGCGAAATATAAACAGCATACGAGGTTCTGACCTGTTTTCAAAAATAAAGGATAGAACACCTATTTTATATATAATAACTCTGTAGTTTATAGATTATCTTGTTTACAATGTGAAGCGTGTTATATTGGGCAGACAGGTCAGTGGTTGAAACAGAGACTCACACAGCACAGGAGTGACTCCCGATTGGGAAAGAATACGTGTGCTGTGGTGCAACATAATTTGAAAACGGGTCATAATTTTGGACTATAACAACGTTAAAATCTTAGCTCATGACAGCAACTATAAAGGGAGACTTTTTAAAGAAATGTACCATATCAACAGGGACCTAAAGTCAATTAACTATAAATCAGACACTAATCAACTTAGTATTATATATAGCAACATAATTAATAGGTATTAATCATTTACAATTACAGCAATAATAACAAATAAAGATTTGCCCCCTCTTAGTATAAAGTAAATTAAAGACGTTTTTCTGTTGCTGTTTTTCCGTTTCGTTTGGAATTCACGGCAGTGCATATGTACCGAGGCTATTTACTCTCAGTTTGTTTGTAGTAAATCGAGATGTTGAATGTTGGTTTCCAGGACAAACTCGCATTTTCGTACGTGTTTTAATTGATTGTTCGTTTGTTTCATAATTGTTTGTTTTATATTTCAATATTTTAATGCCTTGACGAAAGAGAATAGTGTGTTAATATAGGTGTATTAATTTTGTAGTTACTCCTGAAGAAGTTATCAAACGATAACGAAATATTGAGTTTTAAAGAATAAAAGAGTTTTATTTACAGTCCAGACCGATTCCCGATAATCATATATATATATATATATATATATATATATATATATATATATATATATATATATATATATATATATATGGGGCATTCTTTTGGGACGGGAGATCTCATGCTCTCCAAAATTGATTTGATCTAAAAAAATCAATGGAGGGTGCTAATGAAAGCTTGAAGGCTCTACTTTCGATTGCCTTGTGGCACTTTTTAAAATTCGTGATAACGGACATAATATGGCGGCTTAAACTGACAAAGTGTCAGAAAAATTATAGTTCCGAGGTGGTTTTCTCTCTCCAAGTCACTCCAAATCCGTTGTAATATTTTGGGAATGTATGATTGAAGGACTCAGGGGTACTCGATGATCGATTTTATTCCAGAATACCAAAATCAAAATTGGCGGATACAATATGGAGGCCGCACACGAATCCAATATATTATTAGTGGTGTCCGAAAACGGACCAGAATGAGATGCTGTACTTGATGGTTTTTGAGGTCGCTCATCATAAACTGAGGTCATTTTTCAGAGGGTACGGGGGTTGAATTTTGATTATTAGTCTGACTAAGATGGGATTCTGTACCTAGGGGTTTTTAGGGTCGCTGATAATGAATCTGAGATATTTCTCTACTTTCTCCCTTCTAGGGATGGAAAAAGAGGGTAGGAGGGTTCAATTTTGATTTACAGTCTGACTAGGATGAGATTTTGTATCTGGGGCTCTTTAGGGTTGCTGATAATGAATCTGAGGTCTTTTTCCATTTCAACTGGGTTACGTAAGTGGAGTATTTGGCCACCATATTCGATCCGCCATCTTAAGTTTGTGAGTTTGGATAGTATGGAATTGATTCCTACACGATTAGTCAATAAAGTCTCCAAATCACTATATCCAAGTTAATCCGATGAGTTTTCAGTGGATAGCAATACGTGTTTAGGGTGTTCGGCCGCCATATTGTATCCGCCATTTTTGATTTTGGTATTCTGGAATAAAAATTGATCAAGTATCCCTGAGTCCTTCAATCATACATTCTCAAAATATTACGACGGATTTGGAGTGACTTGGAGAGAGAAAACCACCTTGGAACTATAATTTTTTTGACACTTTGTCAGTTTAAGCCGCCATATTGAGTCCGTTGTGACGAATTTCAAAAAGTGCCACACAGCAGTCGAAAGTAGAGGCTTTTAAGCTTTCATTTGCAGCCCCGGTTGATTTTTTTGAATAAAACCAATTTTGGAGAGATGGGGTGTCCCGTCTCAAAAAAATGCCCCATATACATATTATTTATATTATTTATATGATATATGATATATATATATATATATATATATATATGTATGTATATATATATATATATATATATATATATATATATATATATATGTATATATATATATATATATATATATATGTATATATATATATATATATATATATATATATATATATATATATATATATATATATGTATATATATATATATATATATATATATATATTATATATATATATATATATATATATATATGTATATATATATATATATATATATATATATATATATATATATATATATATATTATATATATATATATATATATTTTTATATATATATATTTTATATATATATATATATATATATATATATATATATATATATATACATATATATATATATATATATATATATATATATATATATATATATATATATATATATATATATATAAACTCCTGGACAAAATTAACGCAACAATCTGAAAATTAATTTATCTTTTTCTTATGTCAGTTTTAAAGTTTATCGAGTATTTGAATAGTAGGCTATGCATATTTTGTTTCGTTGTTCATGACAGAAATCAAAATAATTCGTTTAGATTTACAATTTTAAAGAATTTTTTAGAAGATAAACAATTTTCTGTAATAATGCGATAGATTTTCTTTAAAAAGTAAGCTTATAAATTGTTCCCTTTCTCAAAGTAATACGTTTTTGTGGTAGACTGTTTTATTTTTGACCCCGAAGAATTAGAAAAATGAATCGAACAAGGAATTTAACTGAACACGAGGTAGTGCGAGCCTCAGTTTTATTGGACGAGGGATATTGTCAGAGTTATGTTGCCAATTTGCTAGGCAAACATCGTTCCACAATAAGTCGTATGGTAAGATGCTTAAATGAAGTAGGAACTTATTCTAGAAGGCTAGGGCAAGGGCGAAAACGATGCACTAGCGACCTAGATGAACGTTTTATAAGACAATATGCTTTAAGAAACAGGACTGTCACTAGTTCTATAATAAGAAACGAACTCGAAGCTGTTCGCAATGTAACAATTTCTTCTAACACAGTTAGAAGACCGTTAATTGAAGCTGGATTAAACAGTAGGAGACCAGCCACTGCGCCCTTGCTTACTAGAGTTGCCAGGTTACGTTTTGCTCGAAATCACCAAACTGGTCTGTGGATGATTGGAAACAATTTGGTAGCTAATTCACTTTTAAAGTATCCGAATAAGTTTTTTCTAACTTTGTCTAACAATGTTCATAAGAAATTATTAAAATTAATTCATTATAGAGATTTGTATGATTTAATATATTGTTGCGTTAATTTTGTCCAGGAGTGTATATATATACCAGCTGTACAAGTATGAAATGCGGATTTCAGACAACAAATGGTGCACCAATGCAGTTTGAGCTATAAAAATTTGACACTGCGCCATTTTGTTGTGTCATCAACAAGTGTCAGACGCGCACGAGTGATAAATTGCAAAAGTGTGTGCATAGTGTTGTGTTGTTCTGTTCAATATGTCGAAATTTATACCGAACAAAGAGCATTCGCGGACAGCATTAATTTTTTGTTTTGATTTGAAGAAAACTGCTGTTGAATCATACCGATTACTTCGAGAAGCTTATGGTGAACATGCTCCATCGCAAGATACGTGTGAACGAAGGTTTCGGCGTTTTGAAAGTGGTGACTTCGATGTTGCAGACAAGGAACGTGGAAAACCGTTAAAATATATATATATATATATATATATATATATATATATATATATATATAATATATTATATATATATATATACACCATAACAGTATATGTTATGTACATATATTTTTCGTTTTACAGCCTAGTAGTGTTAGTTATTTTAAGAAAATAAGGTAATTCACAGAATAATTGGTACAGTGATTTACCCAATATGTCCCTCGCAAAACATACAGTTCTAAGATACTTGTAAACACTGAATTTGACATCCTCAAACTAAAGAATAACGTACAACCCGATATGTTACGTAATGGGTACTTAGTGGTGATAAATATACGCCAACACCTCTCTAACCCCTCCCCCATCCCTGAACTCAACATATCTTTTAATCTAAGTAATTATGCTAAAATGTTGTCCAATACTTCAACTAAAAAATCAGAACAAATTATCACGTAGTAATGACACTCCTTTCATCCCCCTCATGTTAGAATAAATAAGAATAATTAAATTTTCAACTTTTTGACTTAAGAACCCTGAAAATCACGCTTAACACCCCTTTAACTCCCTCCCTTACCATTTTAACCCTTCATGTGCTTTACTATTTTTTTATCGTATATTGATACTGCAAATTTGTCCATTATCTCGACCAAAAACTAAAAAAAATTCTCAGAGTAATATTGAAATTATACAATATTTTACGACCCCCACCCTCTCACCCTGTTCCTCTGTTAAAATTAAAAATAATGAAAATAAATGTAATGCTTAGATTCCATGATTTCAAGACCCTTAAAGAGATCTATAAAATAATCAGTACCCTCCACTCTTCAAACTCCTTTCCTCACCCGTTTACCTTACGTTTTATTTCTAAATAATTATACTTAGATTTGCCCATCACCTTAACCAAAAACCTGGAAAACTCCTCATAATATTGAAATTATGCGATATTTAACGATTATTATTTTATTATTATTTATTATATATATATATATATATATATATATATATATATATATATATATATTAATTATTAATATTTATTATAAATCTTTCACCCCATTTGATATAGTAGTAATAAAAAATTAATTTCATTTTCGGATTCCTTGATTACAAGATCTCTGAAAAGGATATATACCTTCCTTACCCCTTAAACCCGTATATTTTATTATAATTACTCGTGCGTAAAATTTGTTTATTGTCAACAAAAAATTCCCACAGTATTATTAAAACCACATAAAATTTATCGAGACCAGCCCCTTTCACCGTCTTCCACGAAACGATATCGCTCAAAAATTCTTAAGTTTCTTTAGGTATTATATGTATACCAAATTTGAAATTGATATCTCATTTCGTTTAAGAGTTGTAATGTCAACTGGGCCACAGATAGACAGATAGGCCGACGGAAATGGGAAATTGCCATTTCCTTTAGCAAGGAATAAGAAAAAAAAAATTATGAAAGATAATAGTTTTAATTTGTTATTGTATGATAAGATTCTTGAATTACTTCTTTTTTAAGTCAATTAATTAAAATTGAAATTTTCAGTACTCTACTTATATCTGCTTTTGCGTCAATATCATTTGCCTTTCTTTTAATTTATGTATTAATATTTCAATTATTTTGTTGTTTTAGGTGCATTTTTGATTCCATACACAATCATGCTCATTTTTGGGGGTCTTCCTTTATTTTATATGGAGTTGGCTCTAGGACAGTTTCATAGAAGTGGTTGCCTTACAATATGGAAAAGGATATGTCCTGCATTAAAAGGTAAGCTAAAATTACTCAGGTTTACTTAAATTTCTTACTTACATTTTTTGTCAGGTTCAAATGAGTTTATTATACGGTTAATACGAGTTTTTAAATGATTAGGTCTTAATATATGATATAATAAATATGGAAACAAGTGCTTATAACACGTCGTTTCGTAACATTTTAAAATAATATATTTTTTAAATTCATCTTATTACGAATTACGCTAATTTAAAGATGGAACGACTGTTAATAAAGGATTTTCTCTTTGTCATGTCAAATATATGTCCGAATGTCTAAGCTTTATGAGCGTGTGCAAAATACCATAATACACGCCTTTAGCTTTTGCACACAATATGTGAACTCAGTGATTCTCTTCTATAATAAAGAGTGTACTTTCAAACACTTTTCAAAATAATCATAAAAAAACAAACAAAACTTGCATGCGATAACATTTGGCAACATAAATAATTATTTTTAATGATATTTTTAGTATTCCGTACGAAATACTTATAAGATCACTTCGGTGTCTGTCCGTCCGTCCGTTCGTCTGTCTGTCTGTCTGTCACACCCGATTTTCTCCGAAGCTATTTGACATAGAAAGTTGAAATTTGGCAGTAATATGAGCATTGATGGCCTCGTCAGAGCCGTGTAGTTAAATTTTGACTTAAGGGGATAGTTTTAGGGGGCGAAATCGGAAGTAAAAAAAAAATTACCATGTCATCGATGGGGTGTCAAATAAAAGCTTATAAAAACACGAATTCAAAAATATAATGTAATACTTGCGCACAGTTTTCTTTGTACTATTTTTAAAAAATCGCGAAAACCTCCTTATCTTGAAAAGTACTAATCAGAAATTTAAAAATTTTGGAATATTCTCCAGAGTATAGATTGAACGAAAATTATCACAAGAGCATTACCTTTAATAATTTATTCGGTATATAAAAAAACAAAATATTTCAAGGTCATCAGTTTTCAGTAAAGATCGGAAAAAAACTTTGTTAAAAAACTCATTTGGGGTGTTTTTCTGAAGTCACCGATTATTTTATATCCCCGTAACAAAATTTTTTATTTTAAAAGCAATCAACGTACGGAACACCAGTTGCACAAGTCCGACTTGCACTTGGCCGGTTATTTACAATAATTAATATAATGCACGAAAAAATGTACACATCACGCCAGGCTATTACCCACTGTCAATTAACTTATCCGTTTTGTAAAAAAACTTTTTCGATTCTTATATGCTTCTTTAAAAGTGATCTACAATTATCTCTAGGACTCCGCTTTTTAATTTTAGTCACGCGGTAAACTAAAATGGATGGCGGGACCTGTTTATGTCAAAACCCGCTTCAGTTGTCACTTTCACTGTCGCCTAGTAAAATAAATAAATCCGACTTTTCTTCTATTTCTTTCAGACCAACCATAAACATTTTATGTGTCAAGTTCAGTAAGTAGTATTTGACCGAACAAGTAAAAAAAATAAAGTCGCAATAAGCAAGAGTCTAAAAATTGCTACTGAGACTTTATGGCAAAGCCACCACCTACCACCAAAATATTTATTGTATAAATTGTCATTTCAAAAAAAATAATTTATTTGTCAAATAACTTTCGATAAGTAAACGTGGCACCCAGTACATATTGTTTTAGCTTAAATTTCATTTTAATTTGATTTTCTAATGGTATGGCTTGCTAGACGCCCGTAAAATGATCTGAAAAATTGTCTCTGCTCTTGTGTTTTTCTTTCGTTTTATAAAAATCTATATTCCCATTGAAAAATTGTTCAAGGTAGAAGAGATAAATAAAATTATTTACTTAATAGTCTTTTCAAAGGAGTCTTCCATCCTGAAATTGGTTATATTTGTTCCCCATTCTGTACCTGTTGTTTCCCTATAGGCGACCCTAGCTATGTCCTTTATTGACTCTTTGAACTAGGCCTCATTTTATCTCTCCTTTACTTCAAAATCTGCAAAAAAAAAACTGTGCTAATTATTTGTATATTGTTGCCCGTGTTTATTAGGTAGTTTAGGGTAGTTCCGGTTAGTTCCGATTATTATCTTGAATTTATCTTTTTCGCGTTCCTTGTATTTCAAGGAGTATGGCAATTACAGATGTTTATGTAAATACTCTGTCTCTAAACTAATTTGTTTTAAACACACTATGTTTTCCCTTTGAGCCTTAATTAAATATCTCTGATAGAGGATCTGATAAAAATTCAAATAAATAAACCGGTCAAGTGCAAGTTGAACTTGCACAATTAGTGTTCCGTACGTTGATTGTTTTTAAAATAAAAAATTTTGTTACGGTGGTATAAAATGAGCAGTGACTTCACAAAACACACCCCAAATCAACAATCTTTACTGAAAACTGATGACCTTGAAATTTTTTTTTTTTTTTTTTATATACCAGATAAATTATTAAAGGTAATGCAGTCGTGATAATTTTCGTTCAATCTACACCCCGTGGAGAATATTCCAGAATTTTTTCAAAATTTTTTGATCAGTACTTTTTGAGATAAGGTGGGGGGACAGCGATTTTTCGCTATTTTTTAAAAATAATACAAAGAAAAGTGTGCGCAAGTATTACATTATATATATATTTTTACTCGTGTTTTCACAAGCTTTCATTTGACACCACACTCGATGACCTAATAAAAAAATTTTTTTTAACTCTGATGAGGCCATCAACTCCTATATTATTAGCAAATTTCAACTTTCTATGACAAATAGTTTCGGAGAAAATTGGGTGTGATAGACTGACAGACGGACGGACAGACAGACAGACACCGAAGTCATCTTATAAGTGTTCCGTACGGAATACTAAAAATGAATATTACAAAATTTAAAACAACTGCAGTGTGATCTATATTAGCATTGTGTGTATTAGTCTCTGGAAAGTATAAGAGATACAAAAAGGTTAATTAAGAATGTACTCGAGTAATAAGTGCCTAATAATAAAATAACTTTTTCGGAGATATTTGTAAAAAAACAAGATTTAAAGATTTTTTTTGTGAGTTTATTTTCATTTCTACATATTTAGTATTAATAAAAACACAGCTATACAAAAAAATCTCTGTCTTTTAAGTAAAATACGTTATTTTTTTACGCTGAATCCAAAAAAAATTATAAAAAAGACATTCACCATGAGGTTTTTCAGGAAATACACTTAAAGTTGCCATAAAATTGAAAAAGAAAAAATTTTAATAAATAAAATGTTAAACTATATAATCATTAAAATTATGGAATACAACTATTATTTCGGACATCTTTAAATGTTTTAAATCTGCATTTATCATAAAAGTTAAAAATATTAGGTTTTAGTGTTCATTTTAACAAACAACACGCATACACCACCTTTAACTACGCTAAATAGCAAAATGCTGTTTAAAATAAATTTGTGCAACCGCTAAATGAAAAAATTCTTTTTAATTTTTATGAATATTGAACAAAACACTCACTCACTCGCTCGCTCAGTCACTCACTCACACACTCATTCATTCACATACCTCCATACTCATTCACGCACTCACTTCTACACCCACTCGCTCACTCCCTCACTCACTCACTCACTCACTCATTACCTCACTCATTACCTCACTCACCCACTGACATTCCCCCATATTCACTCAATCAATCTATCCACAAAATTGACTTCCAAAACTGTTAAGGGATATACATTAAACTGCATTTTGCAACCTTTTGTTTCTAAATAGAAAACGGACACTATTCCTCATGTTTTGATATTAAATTCGAATTTGAAATTTAACAAACTACTAGAAATGATAGTTTTATTCGGAAAAAGATTCTTGTTTAGCTGTTATATTTAGTTACATAAAAAACATTTTACCAAAAAATATAGTACCCTTGTAAGTGTTAGAAGCTAGTTTTTTGTTGAACCTGAAAATAAAACTTTATTTTTGATGTAAAGTCAGTATTAAGAACTTCAAAAAACACTGGAAATAATAGTTTTGTTCAATATTAGTAAAAATTACAAACATTTTTTTAATTTAGCGGTTGCACATATTTATTTTAAACAGCATTTTGCTACTTAGCTTAGTTAAAGATGGTGTATGTATGTTTTTTTGTTAGACATGAACACTAAACCCTAATATTTTTAAGTTTTTATGATAAATGTAGATTCAGAACATTTAAAGATGTCCAAAATAATAGTTTTAGTCCATAATTCTAATGATTATATAGTTTTACATAATTAATAAAATGTATTTTTTTCAATTTAATAGTTTAAGTGTGTTTTCTGAAAAATCCTCACGATGGATGTCTTTTTTTATGATTTTTTTAAATTCAGCATAAAAAAATACTTAAGGAAACACGTGTTTCACTTAAAAGACAGAATTTTTTATTTTGTATACCTGTGTAATTACTACATTCTTTTACAGACACAATACGTAAACTTTAGCGTTAGATTAAAATTTTTAGTGTTGCGTACGGAATACTTATGAGATCACTTCGGTGTCTGACTGTCTGTCTGTCACACCCAATTTTCTCCAAAACTATTTGACATAGAAAGTTGAAATTTGGCACTAATATAGGAATTATAGTTTTGAAAGTTAAATTTTTGCTTAAGGGGTTACTTTTAGGGAGTGAAATCGGAAGTGAAAAAATTTTTTTGCCAGCTTATTGAGTGAGGTATCAAATGAAAGCTTGTAAAAACACGGGTTCAAAAATATAATAATATAATTAACTTGCGCACATTATTCTTTGCATTATTTTTAAAAAAATTGCGAAAAATTGCTGTCCCCCCTTTATCTCGAAAACTACTGATCAAAAAATTTTGAAAAAAAGTTCTGGAATATTCTCCACAGGGTGTAGATTGAACGAAAATTTGCACGAGTGCATTACCTTTAATAATTTAACTGGTATAAAAAAAACAAAATTTGCAAGGTCATCAGTTTTCACTGAAGACCGAAAAAAAACTTTGTTAAAACTCATTTGAGATGTGTTTTGTGAAGTCATTGATCATTTTAAACCTCCGTACCAAAAATTTTTATCTTAAAAGCAATCAAGGTACGGAACACTAATTGCGCAAGCCCAATTTGCACTTGACCTGGTATTTAAATACGTTACATATTTGTGAACATCCGATATTTAATAGAATAATTAAAAAAACAGGTTGTAAATAAGTAATGTCTTTTGTGTGCACATTAATAGGCAAGGCATAGTTCTATTCATGACTTAAAAAGCGTAAGAACTTTTAAAAAATGTTTAAAAATCCAAAGTCCATACTAAAAGTTTTTGACTTATTATTATCATTTACAACACGATACGTTAAAAAAAAAAAATCTTATTTTTAACATTTTTAAAAAGCATATAGAATGTATAAATTGTATTTTTATATTAATAAAAAAAAAGAAAAAAAAAATAAGCTTACTAAATCGAGAATTCTCGAAGTTCAGTTTTACTAAGTACCTAACTGTCCAAATTATTTCTTATTCAATCCTATAACTGCCCTTCTTTCTTATGCTTCAGGTGAATTTGCAATACACGTACCCACAAAATAGAAGCAGAGTAACAACATGTAAAACAATATTTAAAAAGCAAATGGTTCATTAATTAAATATTTATTTTCTGCACGATCTGACATGAATTTCGGTCTAATTGTAATAACTAAAGTTTAGATTGATGACAAATCTTATCTCTTAAAGAATTACTAGTAGTTCAGGTTATTTTAGATCATGTAAGTGATCGGATTTAACCCTATTATTTAAAACAAAAAAATAATAATTTCATAAAATTAAAAGGTTAGACACTAATAAAAATAAGGATGCAATGTAATAAAAACTGAGGTAATTTAAATTTTATTGGAGTAGAATCGTCTATTTGAGCTTAACAAATTGATCTATCATTGAAGATATTTGCACTCTAGAAAACAAGATTGTCATTTCTAAGCTCACCTATCCATCGACCACTTAAGAATCAGAAATCCAAGTCAAAGACTTTAGCTGGTCTGTTAAATCGGCAAACAACAGAAACCTTTTAGTTAGGATTGGAATTGTAATCTGGAGTTCATGTTCAATTCATTAGGCAGTTTATCAGAAAGTTTTATTTCCTAGCGGAGAAATAAATGGCGCTAAGGTTTAAATATACTTGTATAAATATTTATATCGTATCTATTTGAGATTTAGATAAAAATGTAGTCATTTTACTTTTAAATATAACTCGTAAAAATAAGGAAAAGGTAACATTGAGCTTATTTATTTTCGATATTGGCGAAAACTGAAGATATATTTACTAATGAGAGTATATATTATTCGACTGCACTTGCATCATTACTCCTACCCAATGTAATTACCATTTTAGATGGAATAGGTGGATATTTATTTAAAAATTAGAAAAAATCTAACTCAATTTAAAATAAAGTATGTACAGGATTGATACTTGGAGCAATTATTTTAACATATTATATTACTCACTAAACTAAGTTTCTCTGCCAAATTAAGGTATACAGCCTGGGCGAAAAGTATTAGGCACCCTAAAATTTACTTCATTTCTTGAGCTTCAGGGTAAAAAATTAAATTCGTATGTTTGTAAAATCGTATATTGAGGTAAAATTATGAAATAAATTAATATTTGGTGTGTCCGCCCTTAGCTTTAATTACAGCAGCAATTCTTTGGGGCATGCTGTGTACAAGCCTAGTACATTCAATTGTATTTATGGCATCCCACTCATCCATCAAAGCGCTTTTTAGCGCTGCTTTTGATGTTATGTTATGCTCCCGTATCTTGCGCTTCAAAATACCCCAAAGATGCTCGATAGGGTTTAGATCTGGAGACTACGCCGGCCAATCCAACAAGACAATGTTATTGTCTCTAAACCAGCGCATCGTAGCCGCTGATTTATGACAAGGTTCATTATCTTGCTGGAATTTGATGTTGTCTAAATTAGTGTCGCCAAAAATGCGCGATAGAGAAGACATCAGTACAGTTTCTAGTACATTTATGTACTTTTGGCTGTTCATGCGGCCTTCACAAACGAACATTTCGCCGACACCTTTAGCAGCCATCCAGCCCCAGATCATAATGCTGCCTCCTCCATGTTTTACAGTAGGTACCACGCAATCTGGATGGTATTCCTCGCCGACACGCCGCCTCACGAATGTCACACCTGACATTCCGAATAGCTGTAAGAATAGAAAAAATACTCAATTAAAAAATTAGTTATTATTTTGACTAAAACGAATTAAATCAAGAGTAATTATATGTAGTTATTTGTTAAAATAAATCATATAAAAACTTACCTCAAGGTTGGATTCTTCGGACCGTACAACATTAGACCAATCCTCTTCGCTAAAATGTTGGTGCTTCAGAGCCCACTCTAAGCGTTTCTTCCCATTGGTCTCTGAAAGCCAAGGCTTCTTTCTAGCTTTGCACCCTCTTAATCCAGCTTCTGCCAGTCTTCTCCTTGCCGTCCGAGAACTAATCGGCATCCCAATCTCTTTCGACAGAGGTGCAGGGAGCTCAGATGATGTTTTTTTTCGATTTTTAATAGACTCGCGGTCGCGTTTTCTGCCGTTCTCATTTTGTTGGCATGGAAGCCAGTCTCCACACTGCGCACCGAGAACATTTCACTAACTTGGCTATTTCTACTTGGGACTTGCCTTGTTCATGTAGGGTTTGAATTTTAATTCGTTTTTCGATTCCAAGCTCACTTTTCTTAGGCAGTTCTCAAATATAAGAATGTCCAGTTCACAAATAAAACACGCTTCTTGACACTACAAGTAGTAAAAAGAGACTGATAAAACACATTAAATATATTTTTCAAAAACCTCATTATAGCAATTTTGTGGGCCAGGTGTTTTATGGACCTGTAAAAGAGATTGTCTATTGTTTAAGTGAGCTTTTGACAGCACCGCCTATAGTATTGTTAAAACAATTAATATTTTTTTTTTTTAATATTTTATGAGTTTCACGTGTACTTAATACTTTTGGCCAAGGCTGTATTTGGGGTAGTAACTACAATATTTTAAGTACACTCTGTCAAGGAAGAACGTGTCCGCGATAATTCATTTTTGATAGATGTGATTCTAGCGATTCGACAAGAAATCGGTAGAGGAAATCTTTGTCTATGACGTATTTTAGTAAAAGTTTCAGTCGATTCCGAACCTTCGTCGAAATCACGTAAAATCTGAAATGTCACCTGTTTACGCGTCGGTTCGAGGCACTCTCTCCTTGTTTCCCTTCAAAGGAGCCTAAAATGACACATTCCGTAGCCGCTAAATATATTAAAAAGTCGGTATCGTTTGTGAAGAATTGGGTAAATCAGTTTAACGGGACGAAAAATGTAGGCGACTTGCCAAAACGTGGTTCGGTAGGCACTCCGGAAGTCGAAAAACAAATCGTGTCTTTATTTTCACGGGACCCGAAATTGACGCTGCGTTAAGGGGCGGCAAAATTAAGAAAATCGGTTTGAATATGTCCCATGAGATCTCATTTGACAATATCTTCGTGCTCATGATGTCAAATTCCGTTGCATATTGAAGAAACCCTTGCTGGGCCAAAATCACATCGCGAGCGTCTGGCTTGGACACACGATACGAAACTAGAGTGGCCCTCACAATCGCTGGACTTCAACCCTATTGAAAACGTTTGGTCCCTTGTGAGCACAAAGCTCAAAGGAAAGACTCTGAGGACTTTGATTCAGTTGTCTCGCGAGATTCGAAAAATTTGCAAAAAGGTCAAAACAAAAAGTACATTTTATTTAAAAAATAAAAATAATTCATAAAATTTTAAATGCTTTTAAAGAAGACAAAAATTTGTGTCGGGCTATTAACGAGTTAATTATAATTTAGATAAACTGGCATTAGAATAGAGCAAATATTACCATGAGAAAATGACTGCCGATGCTTTTGAAATTTTTTTTATTATAATATGGGGGCGAGACTTCTACCAAGCTCTTAGAAAGAACCTGCTATTATAACACAGCCCCACAAAAAAAAAGTGGGGTATACTTTTGATGCGATATATCAGATCCGTAGTATTTTTGCCCGCTGATCACGAATCTGACGTCAGAATATCGACATCACATCTCAATTTTTTCTAACCTCAAAAAATAGGTAAAAATTAGTAAAAATTAAGAAAAATATACTCCTAAAAAATTGATTCAAGCTTTTTCATGAATCCAAAGATGTATTAATATGTATTCGGACAAGCTAAGCTAATATTCATCGGTTGGATTAAGCCATACAGTTCTGTTTTCTTTCTAACCTCAATAAATCAGACATCTGTCTGCAAAAACGAATTCAAATTAAAATTCAACCGATTCTTACCAAATTTGGTACACGGGGGTTTTTTGGGTTGCTGATCATGAATCTGAGGTCGGATTTGCAAAATTCAAAATGGCGGATCCAAGAAGGCGGACAAAATTTTTGAAAATCAACCGATTCCTACCAAATTTGGTATACAGTTGGGGAATCCTCAAACCTGATACTCTTAAACCCTAAACCCTTAGACTCCCACACCCCTGTAACCTCAAAAAATAGACCTCAATAACCCTGTAACTTTAAAAATGAGACCCAATAAACTCAAAACCAGGACTTTTAAACCATATACTCTCAAATAGTAGACCCTTAAGCCCTAGAATTGCGAAGGTTAGACCCGCGCCTAACTTTCCTTTTTTTGGCTGTATCTTGTTCTTTTTTCCGCGAATGACCTATTCAAAGGCTTTCTGCCCAAACGCTTTTGAGGACTTGTTTCTCTTTTTAGCGACCAGCAATAGTCCGCTAGCATATGGTCATCCCATCGTCCTTGATACCGATTTTCTACGATTTTCAGATCTTGGTGAAAACGTTCCCCTTGCTCCTCACTGTAGTCACCAAGATTATCTGGGAAATCATCGATGTGGGAGTCCAGGAAATGTAATTTTAGATTCATTAAGCAACCTAATGTTTGAAAATTTTTTACCATTTTCTCGACTATTTCTTTGTACTTAGGACTTTTATTATTTCCCAAAAAGTTTGTTGCGACTTCTTTAAAACTAAGCCAAGCAGCTTTTTCAACTTTATTCATTTTCGTAACAAATAATGAATCTTGAAACAATTTTCTTATTTGTGGCCCGTCAAATACGCCTGCCTTAATTTTAGTTTCAGAAAATTTCGGAAATTTTTTATGCAAATATTTGAAACATGGGCCGTTTGTATCTAATGCTCTCGTGAATTGCTTCATAAGTCCAAGCTTAATGTGAAGCGGGGGAATAAGAACTTTTCCTGGATCTACCAATGGTGGAAACAATACATTATTTTCACCAGGAGTGAACGATTCTCTTGTTGGCCAAATTTTTTTCTTATAATGACGTTCCCTGTCTCTGCTATTCCACAGACATTTATAACAGGGATAAAGTGTAAACCCTGACTGTTGGCCAAGCAATATTGTTACAATTTTCAGATCTCCACAAATTTTCCAGTTATGATCACCATATTTTATTTTTATCAAAAGCTGCTTCATTTTTTCATATTGCTCTTCCATAACTGTGGAATGAGCAATCAGAATGGGAGCGTAAACGTTGGTATGATGCAGCAAAACTGCCTTATTGCTCCGTTTAGAAGAATCAATGAACAGTCTCCATTCTTCAGGATCGTATGAGTTATTTTGAAATTCATCCATTAGACCTTTTATATCGGTACAATATGAAAGTGACAATTCCTCGTCCATTGTGAAATATTTTCGAAATTCTTCATCTCTGTTTCTATAATAAGAAATCGTAGCTTCTGGCTTAAGTAAATGTCTTTTCTTTAAAAAGGAAGCAAGATGCTCTGAACCATCTTTGGATAAGCCTATATCTCTGACTAGATCACTAAGTTCTGACTGTGATACGAGTATTGGTTCTGGTTTACGGTTGTATGGTAGAAATTCTTTATCTGTGTCACTAGTATATGATAGATTGTCACTAGAACATTCATTAGTAACAGTGTTTGAATCTTTTTCGACAGTCTCAATGTTTTCGGCATGAACTGATAAGGTGAAATCATTTGTTTCCATAACATCAGCATCAAGTGGTTCAGGAGACGGAATTAGTTTAGTTGGTCTTGTTACTGTCGAAACATCGTTATAAGTAATAGTGCTTTTATTTTTTCGGTTATGCCTAGATACAACATTCATACAAAAGTAGCAATCATTTTCACTGTATGGTCTATTCCATATTGCTGGTCTGGAATATTTAATCGCCTTCTTATTGATGTACAACATTATTTTGCAAGAACTGCAAATGATGTGGGGAACCCAATTTGTATCCTGGTGCTGTATTT
This sequence comes from Pachyrhynchus sulphureomaculatus, assembly GCA_019049505.1. NCBI lineage: Eukaryota > Metazoa > Arthropoda > Insecta > Coleoptera > Curculionidae > Pachyrhynchus > Pachyrhynchus sulphureomaculatus. The sequence continues at coordinate 102,184,536 of CM032453.1, read as the reverse complement.
CAATGTTAAAACAATCCCTATATAAGGTTTTAATCTTATCCGTTATCGGTGACCCCATTTTACTCAATACGTGTTGACAGCAAATATAACAAAATGAATCACTGTTTTTATCCCACTTATGAAAAGTCCTTGTATCGTGAGACCATTTTCTTGTAGCATTATACTATGAGCCAAGTCACCCACACATGAAGAGCTACGGTCGCTGGATGACGACGGCTGCGGGCCCGCTTTCCCACCCTGACCAACCGCCGATACTGGGTTTTTCGAGTCCTTGCATCGTAATTCTCTTTCTTCTACCTGCCATGACGGTATCTAAGCCGTTATCCAGGGACTCTGCCGGCTAGTGGAGTAACACCGTTGCCCACCGTCACCACGTGGAGGTGCCCTGGATGCAGGTAGAAGAATAAAAATCGACCGATGAATTTTCTTGGCGTTCAAAATGGCGCGAAAACATCTGCCATCTTGAATTTTGCAAATCCAACCTCAGATTCGTGATCGGCGACCCAAAAAATCCCCGTGTACCAAATTTGGTAAGGATCGGTTGAATTTTAATTTGAATTCGTTTTTGCATTCGAGAAGCACTATATCTGTCTGATTTATTGAGGTTAGAAAGAAAACAGAACTGTATGGCTCAATCCAACCGATGAATATTAGCTTAGCGTGTCCGAATACATATTAATACATCTTTGGATTCATGAAAAAGCTTGAATCAATTTTTTAGGAGTATATGTATTTTTTCTTAATTTTTACTAATTTTTACCTATTTTTTGAGGTTAGAAAAAAATTGAGATGTGATGGCGATATTCTGACGTCAGATTCGTGATCAGCGGGCAAAAATACTACGGATCTGATATATCGCATCAAAAGTATACCCCACTTTTTTTTTGTGGGTCTGTGTAATCTAGTCTGTGGAAAAATAATACTCTTTGCAAACTACATTCTTGAAGAAAATACAGTAAAAGAAATTTTAATTTAAAAACTACATAACAAATAATCGAAAAAAGGTGATATAACGACTAATAACATGTAGGCTGATAAGTTTTTGGTCTGACACATAGATGTCGCCCTTTTCAAAAATCCATATGATTTTTAGGAAGTACCCTCAAACGATACGTGTCAAAATTTTATGACATTTTGATAATTAGTTTACAAGTTAAGATGGTTTTAGTGATACTACTTTTGATATTTTCAAAACAATGGAAAAAATCGAATTTCGTGTGTTGATTAAACACTGTTTTTTGATGGGAAAAAAATACCGTTCAAGCAAAGAGACGGCTTGATAAGTGTTACCAGGCCTCTGCCCCTGGAAAATTACTGGTATGCTGAATTTAACTGTGGTCGTACAGCTACAAATGATGCTGACCACTCTGGACGCCTAAATGAGGTGGTTAAACCGGAAAACAAAAAATCCACAAAATTGTTTTAGATTATCATAAAGTAAAATTGCGTGGGATAGCTGACACCCTAATGATATCAAAAGAACGTGTTGATCATATTTTGCATGAATATTTGGGCATACCGCGTTGGCTCACAGTGGACCAAAAACAACAACGTGTCGATGATTCTGAGCTCTGTTTGGACCTGTTTAAGCGCAACAAAAAAGATTTTTTCATGCGATATGTGACAATGGACGAAACATAGATCCACCACTACACACCGGAATTAAATCAGCAGTCAGCTGAGTGGACAGCAGCCGCTGAAAGCCGCCCGAAGCGACCAGAGACACAACAGTAGGCTGGGAAGGTTTTGAACTCTGTATTTCAGGATGCGCATGGAATAATTTTCATCGACTATGCTGAGAAGAGAAAAACCATCAATAGCGTTCCTAAGTAGTTGTTCCAGCCCGCTGTCTTAAAGATTGCGCTTAGATCTATATCTACTTTAAAACTTAGCAATGTGGTAAGCTGTGTGGTCAAATTGCCTGAAAAAAAAAACAAAAATATTGATTAAGGGTTTAGTTTTCATTTGTTTATCTCATCGGTTTAAGGTTTGTTAGAAATAAAATTATGAGGTTTTACGTGTCGTATAAAAACGTACTCTTTTTGTCACTTAATCGTAAGAATGGTGTTATATAAATATAATCTAAAAGACTGAACCAAACACACGACTGGATTATATTTAAAAATCTTAAATCGAAAACATGTCTCGTTTCTATTAGGTTTCAATATAATATGTAATAAAAACGGTAATCTCACTTTAAAATTTAAATGATATAAAAATTAATTTTTATCCCATTTAAAGACAATGTTGGATAGTTACGTGCTGCAACTAAAGCCAGCAGATATACGGATACTTGCCAAACTCTCAGGTGTTGGAAAACGAGGGCCGTTTTTTAAGTTTTTACAAACGACTACTACTGGGATGTGACATTACCATTGTTGTAAAATTTGAGATTTGTTATTGTTAAAACAGTGGCAGCTCGGAAATTGGCCGAGCAGTTTGTTTACAGTGAGCGTTTAAAAAAAATAGTTTTGTGAACAAATGGAAATTTCACGTGAAGGTTTTCGTTGATGATTTTTTACGATTTTAGTAAAGGCTTAACTCAACAACAGTGCCTCGAATCGCTTCGTTCTACTAGAATGAATGAATGAACCATCAGAAAAGACTGTTTACAGTTGGTTTGCAGAATTGTCGTGCCTCCATCAGCGATGAATTTCGTGAAGGTCGACCAAAATCGGTTGTTGTTCCATATCGAATTCGATTTTGCAGGAACATTTAGCTGTGAAAACGATCCGTTTCCGTTGGATTACGCATAATTTAACCGAAATTGAAAAATAGGCTCATGTCAATTGATACTCAAAAAATTCGACCGAGGACATGCAAAATCCGTATACAACATCGTAACAGGAGACGAAACTATTATAAATAAATATTCGTACTAGCCGGAAACTAAGCAACAATCAACTGTTTGGGTGTTCCAAGATGAACCGAATCCAACAAATGTGGTTCGTTCGCGAAGCACTTCCAAGAAAATGATTGCTTGTTTTCTTGATTATACTGGACATGTTGCAACCAATGGTTACCACAATTTTTTTGCCAGAAGTCATCGATGAAAGCAGGAAAATCAACTCGAAAACGTCGCATCATTCTTCATCATGACAATGCCAGCTCTAACACAGCACGTCAAACAATTGATTATTTGACGGCGAAAAACATCGAATTAATGTCCCAATGCTCGTATTCTTTTTTTTAGGGGTCTAGCACATGTGCTGCAGGGAAGTCCCTAAAGTGGTCCAGGATCGGCATGTGTGCGGAAAAAGCGATTCACGTTGTTTCTTGAATCGCTGTAAATTGTACTCGGTGGGAAACACAGCGCTGGGCAAATTATTCCAAAGGGATGATGTTCTCCATATTAAAGACTGCTTGAAAAGCGTTGTACGCGGAGGAACAAGCTGAACCTCATACGGATGTGAAGCACCACCGAGACGTGTATTTCTAACATGCACCGCTTTGGGAGGAATTAAGCGGGCTACATCCTTCGAACATTTTCCATGAAAATACTTGTAGAACAGACTCAAGTCGCCGACCGTTCTTCGATGTTCCAGCGAGTCAAGGCCGCCGGTCAGTTCCGGGTGTCCGATCAGACAAACAGCTCTTCTCTGAACAAAATCCAACAAATGCAGTGTATGTTTGGCAGCGGAGCCCCAAACTTGGGAGCAGTATTCCATAGTTGGTCGAATTTGAGCTTTGTAAAGAATTAACAGTTGTTGTGGAGTGTAAAGCTTTCTGGTTCGAAATAATATTCCCAGCTTTTCAGAAGCTCTCCTTGCTATGCGTGCAACGTGTTCATGCCAGGACATATTTGCTCCCAAACTAATGCCCAACAAATTGAGCGAGGATGCTAGGGGAATGGAGTGCTCCGATATAACTATGTCGAGTTCAGCAACGTTAACTTTTTTAGAAAAAACTGCCGCCTCGGTTTTTGTAGTGTTAAATTGGTTACTCTCACCCCAAGATAGAATTTCTTCCAGGTCTTTGTTAAGTTGAACGACCTCCTGCTGTCTGCGGATATTCGCCTGAGCAGCCGATGTCCGCGCGTTCAAAGTGAATGAAGAGACAAGCATACTGTCGTCTGCAAAGCTGTAGATTGGATTCCCGGTCTTTTCCAGCAGATCGTTAATGTAAATGAGAAAGAGAGTAGGAGACAGTATGGAGCCTTGGGGCACACCGGCGTTGATCGTGAAGGTGTTAGAAAGAAATCCGTCGACCGCCACTCGTAAAGAACGCTCTCTGAGGAAACATGAAAGCCACAAACAGAACTTTTCAGACATACCACAAGTTCATTTGCGTTCATTCATGTGCTTTATCGCTTAACGACTTCTTGTTGTTCCTGAATATCAGAAAAAAAAAGCGTGGATAGTGATTTTTATGACCTCAAGAAGCTGGTAAATCCTTTCAAAACCATGTTTTTGTGGTACCAACGTCAGGGTGGAAAAAATGTTTCAAGAATTGTTTTGAACGCATGCAAAAGTATATAAATCTTAAAGGCCAATATTTTGAGGAACAATAAAACGATTTGTAACAAAAAAAATTCTTTCATTGTTTTTGTAAAAACTTAAAAAATAGCTTTCGAATAAGAGGAATATATGCAAATATTTTTGCTCTGCCACTATTTCGGAATCTTTTGAGTAAGAGCATTTAATCATCTAAGATTGATGTCGAGGAATGCTATTACATTATTACTTTTAACAGAATCAATCACACAATAATACTTAGCTATTATGAAACATTTTAACCTCAGGAAAGGTGCTACCTCTAAAAATATTTTTGTTTCTCTATATCATTTCACCAACCACTTGTCATCTCCTCCCCTAAAAGCATGCACCCCTACCAGTATTGAAGGAATCAGTATATATTTCTAATTGAAGAGAATCCTCTTTTATGCTTTGAGAAGCATTTGTGATTTTTAGATGGTTAATCGACATGCTTTTTTTGTAACTCTTATAAGTCTTACTAAATGTAGCAATCTTTCCTTGTTCTAAATTTTTATTATATGATAAACTGTGTTGTGGGAAAGTGTGAAAAATGTTATTTTATAATTTTTGACATTCACTTATGTTTTAATTGATCGTTGTAATTTAAGTGGGTATCGAGAGTTCTAGTGTCAACTGAATAAAGGTGAAGTAAAGTTCAAGAATTGTGGAATAAGTGTAAAACAGTTTTTTTAATATTTCATTTCAGTGTTTATTACAGAGAATATAAAAAATCATCGAAATAGAGATACAGCGTATATTTTGAGTTACTGATTTTACTAATTTCATAATGAAAAAAAAAATAATCAAAGAAATTTTCTATTTCAGTAAACTAGATTTAAGAAATGAGTATCTTTTAGATTAATTGTACATATATTTTATTTCAGTTTATTAATTGTACTCCAAATTTTCATTTTAAATGGATTTTGATAGTACACTAAATCCTTTATTTTTTCACTCGACGCGCGTTTTGCTAACCATGTCAGCATCATCAGGGGCGATAATTGACTGTCAAGTATTGCTCCTGATGACTTTAACTTGATTAACAAGATGCGCGTCGAATAGGAAAAAAGTGTTTGATGTAGAGTGGTGATACCTGTTATGTGGTTTATTGTAAAACAAGTGCAGTCTACCCACTGTTCCCACATTCGTCCATCCATCCTGAGACGCGTTTCGCCCTATCACGGCTCATCAGTAGGGCTAGGATCGACAAACGAGAGATCAAAATTTCTAGTATTTATTCCGGTACTTGCAGAACACAACGGTAAGATACAACGAATTGTACTAAATACACATACCTAGTACTCAATCGGAGGCTGATACAGCAGCCACAAGCCGACAGAGTGGTTGGCACAGACAACACTAAAGGTAGGCAGCGCCATTTGCGAGGGATCGACCTCAGACCATATGTGGTTTATTGTTTTGTTCTCTTGTTTGCCGATCCTAGCCTGACTGATGAGCGTCGAAACGCGTCTCAGGATGGATGGACGAATAAGAGAACAGTGGGTAGACTGCTGAAATATGGACTTTGCCTATTTTCAGTTGCTTTACAATAAACCACATAAGGTTGGCTGTGCCAACCACTCTGTCGGCTTGTGGTTGATGTGTCAACCTCCGATTAAATACTAGGTATGCGTATTTGGTACAACTCGTTGTATCTTACCGTTGTGTTCCGCACGTACCGGAATAAGTACTAGAAATTCTGTTCTTTTGTTTGTCGATCCTAGCCCGACTGATGAGCCGTGATACGGTCAAACGCGTCTCGAGATGGATGGACGAATAAGAGAACAGTGGGTAGACTGTTGAAATATATGGACTTGGCCATTTTCAGTTGTTTTACAATAAATCACATAAGGTCTGAGGTTGATCCTGTGCAAATCGCGCTACCTGCCTTTAGTGTTGGCTGAGCCAACCACTCTGCCGGTTGTGGCTGCGGTGTCAGCCTCCGACTGAGTACTAGGTATACGTTTTTGGTACAATTCGTTGTATCTTAACGATAACTATTGTGTATTATTATTGTGCCAAAGATTCCAAAATCGCAATGTTCAGAATATACATATTTGATCTTCTGAATTTAAGTTCAATTTTTTTTCTATTTGATTTATCTACTAAAAAAAGAAACTATGTTTATCCCAATCTATGGAGCGATGATTGAAACTCAATCATCATTCCTGGTGATGCTAACATGGTAAGCGAAACCTGAGTAGAGTGAAAAATTATTATCTACTAGAAAAAAATAAGAAACTACATTTATCCACATCTAAAGACCCTAAGACATAAAGAAATGCAAAAATTTGAGAACGTCATTTTTCACTAATTGAACAGTCCTTAGAGCGAGAGAAGTAAAAAAGATAAAGTGTCCTTTAACTATCTTACATGGTTAAGAAGTTTCTTAATAGCCTTTAAATGAATAGCTTCTCATCTTTGGCAGCACCATTTTGTATAATTTTAGAAATTATAATTATAAATGTAAATTTAAAAATTCTTTAGCCACACCACACAGTTTTACTTGTCACCAATATTGTATTAAGACTGGGGCATATTTTAAATGTTTATAAATCTCTCCAATGAAATTGGTTTGATGATATCAAAATACTGAACTATATCGTTTATTATTACATCAAAGACTGTTTTAGAAAAATATAATTACTTAATTCTTTTGTACATTTATTCGACAGTATTTCGTTTTATGTTAGTATATATATTGAAACTCTAAAAATGATTATTATTGACATCAGTCATTAAGTAACTTCCTAGCATCGGCCCATCTGGGTAGTAGAAAGGTTTCTAATAATATGACAGTATCTAGTGCTGGTATTGCATAACCGATTTACAAAGATGATCAACATCAATTCGGTGAGTTTGCAAATTATTTTTGGTTAATATTTTAAATCCATATTGGAAAATATTACTCCACCAGTTTAGAAGATCCAAGAGAACCTCTGCCCACTTTGTGACATTGCATCAAGGTCATCGCCCAACCTATCCAAAATATTTTCGTTAATAAGTAGAATATCACATACTTGCAACTCTGGTTCCTGTCGTGCTTTTGCCTGGACAACATTTTAAAGGTTTAGCGTTTAACTTTGCCGGTGTTTTCAATCCGAGGAAATTTACTGTAAACGACTTGAAAAGGCTCTGCCCAAATGTCTGTTTAAGTTACGATAGTCTGTCTATTGCCGATAAGTCTTAAATGCGAACTAGGCCGAAATTTCTCATTTTTCTTTCTTCATCCTATCCCCGAAAATCCTAAAACAAAGTTATGTTACGTGAAATTTATAGTTACCCGAAAAGAGAAAAGGTGAAAAAATCCATATCCTATCTTCAAAGGCAAAAAAACGAAGTGACATTACAGCTGGTACAGTGGTATTAAAGGTTATATAAATATTTTCAACCTTAGGATACATGGCGCCATCTGGCAGCAGCGAAAGCAACACTACAAGTGAAGTAATCTATGAACAATGAAACGCTGAACTATAAGTAATTCAATGCATTGGTCATTTTATTGATGGTTAAAATAAATTAAATGACATTTTTTAAATCGATTTATTTTGAATCACTAATGTATTTGATAAACTAAACGTTTAAGTACGGCAATTGCCGATTTTTTAATTATTTTAGTTTCTCTGTACGTTCGATATGTTATCATT
>CM032453.1:102158914-102168914 GCA_019049505.1 Pachyrhynchus sulphureomaculatus | reverse complement strand
ACACAAAACATCCAAATTTGGTTCGCTTTATTTCGCTTTATCCGGAAGTTCGTTATAACCGATAAAAATTTGCATCGGTCTTATGGAAGTTTTTTCGTGCATTATAAAATAGTTCGTTTTAACCGGAAATTCGCTATAAACGGGTTCGTTATAAGCAGACTTCACTATACATATATATGGTATATATATGGTATATATATGGTATATATATATATATATATATATATATATATATATATATATATATAGATATATATATATATATATATATATATATATATATATATATATATATATATATATATATATGTATACAGTCGACACACTATATAGTGAAAGACCAAAATGTTGACCGAAATTTCACTATAGGAAGTTTTTGACTATATAAAGAAAAAATCTGTATATATTGCTATGTATGTAAAATATTCTAGGTCTTGAAAAAATTGCACTATAAAGAGTTTTACTATAAACAGTGTCGACTGTATATATATATATATATTAAATATATATATATATATATATATATATATATATATATATATATATATATATATATATATATATATATATATATATATATATATATATATATAGGGTGTCAAAGTTATACCATACTCTTATTTTAGTTTTTCTTAAGTAGCTTTCTTAATAATTGTACTACTTGTACAAAATTCGGTGCTAATGGGTTTTCTGAGATGAAAAATCGAAATCAGTACACAGTTTTATTGTAAATTGAGGGGGGCGCCACTTATTGCATCGTGTATACTTTTAAATTGTCATAACTTTTTTATATCATTCTATATGATATTTTTAATTAAATAATCGCATTTTCCGCCCTTTCCTGTCTAAAAAAGCTCTCTTGGTAAATGTTGCTCCGAGCAACAATTTCTGAGATAATGGGATGTTTGTTTCCATTTTTTAATTCCATTGTCAAATTCGCAAATGCATTCCTTCACACCTCATCCAGGTTTGGGACAGGTCCAAAAGAATAGTCTTTGAAATTTGGAGAATGCTTAAAGGCAAACAGGCTAACAACAATAATAAATCTAGAGACCAACGGGCCAACAATAGTAAGAATGTAAAAACCAACTGGCTAAGGGCATAAAAGATTACCCAAAAATTGATAAATTCGAAAAAAGTTTAATTGCTCAGTTGAGAAGGTATTGGTTTCACAATAAATATTCAATATGGCCGTTACCTTCGTTAATGCATAAATTATTACGTGGCAGCAAATTTAAATGTACTCTTCTTAAAATGTCGTCTCGTAAAGCGTTAGCAGCATTTTGAATCCAATTCCACAATTGCTCAATGTTGTCGATTTGAACTTGATAAACTTTCGATTTCAACGCACCCCAAAGGAAAAAATCGTACGAATTTAAGTCTGGGGAATGAGGTGGCCAGTGAATAGGAGCATCTTCACCTCTTCCGATCCATTTATCTGGGTAACTCTGGTTTAAAAAATTCTCACATCGTGCATGAAAAACATGTCGCGACGTAAATTAATGAGCAAGTGTTCCATTAATTCAGGAATAGTTTCACGGATGAAATTCAAGTAAATTTTACCATCAAGTCGCAGTCGATCTGGTAATCTAAACGACCCGATCAAATAGTTCGCGACAAATCCCATCCAGACATCAATACTAAATTCGCGTTGAAACTGTTTTTCTGCACAGCATATGGATTTTCTTCAGCGTAAACATAATTATTATGCATATTTGTTATACCACGTCGAGTGAAGCGTGCTTCGTCTGTACACAGGGTTTTAGTGTGAAAAGCCGGAACAGTCACTATGCGTGCTCAAATAATTTATGAAAAATGCAAACGGGATTCAAGATCTGGAGGTAAGAGTAAGAATTCCTGGACGGACTGTATATAAAAGGGGTGAATAATTTGTTGTCTAATGATTTGGTTAGTTGTACTTTTTGATATTCCCGTTTGACGTTCAATTAAGTGCTGATTCCAGTATTATCGTATACAATGTTAACGATTTTCTCTTCAACATGGGGTGCTCTAGCTTGTGAAGGCCGTCCAGCATTATTCCTGATCGGCTTAAATCGTCCAATTTCTCGAAGTCGCCTGTCAATATTTTCAAAAGTCTGATGGTTAGGAGCAGGATGATACGGAAATCTTTCGTGATATACGCGAGCACTTTTGCGACCGTTGCCGTTACAAAAACCAAACACTAAAATTATATCAGTTTGCTCACTAAAAGTGTACTCCATAATAATCTAGATTTAAAACACTGTTGAGCTTGAGAAGGGATTAATTCTCGTTAATACTCGTAAAACTTGTTTGATATCTGTAAAAATTACTTTCTGTCAGTATTACTACAAGCCAGTTAAGTCATAGAACATATGACATCTTTCATCATTGCCAGAGTGATTTTTCAGCATTGCCAAGTAACTATACAAAGTGAAGAAACGTGTGAAGGAACGCATTTGCGAATTTGACTAGGAAATTAAAAAATGGAAACAAACATTCCACTATCTCAGAAACTGTTGCTTAGAGCAACATTTACCAAGACAGCTTTTTTAGACAGAAGAAGGCGGATAATACGAATATTTAATTAAGAATATCATACAGAGTGGTATAAAAAAGTTATGACAATTTAAAAGTATACACAGTGCAATAAGTGACGCCTCCTACAATTTACAACAAAACTGTGAGCTGATTTCGATTTCTCATCTCAGAAAACCCATTAGCACCGAATCTTGTACAAATAGTACAATTATTAAGAAAGTGACTTAAGAAAAATTAAAATAAAAGTATAACTTTGACATCCTGTATCTCAAAAATTACGAATTTTTAGACTAAGGTAAGTTGGATTAAATGGTTATATTTTTATCCCAGAAATCCACAGTAACTCTACGTACACGGAATACTGGGACAACCTGTATATATATATATATATATATATATATATATATATATATATATATATATATATATTTATATATTTATATATTTATATATTTATATATATATATATATATATATATATATATATATATAAATATATATATATATATATATATATATATATATATATATATATTAGAGTGACCGGATCTCATAGAGGGGGAAAAAAATGTCGGAATCTTGTTCGTCTGGACCCCACAAAACGATTCCCCTTTCCAGATATTGAGATAGCCGAAATTTGAGCTCGATTAAACGACGTTAACCCGTGCCGCTCGTCGCTCAAAGTTTGAAAAAATCCAAATTTTTGGCCAAAAAGCTGACATATGGAGCCATAACTCCAGAACGGTAAATAATAGAAACACGCTTAATATCTCAAAAGAAAGCTAATGTTGTTCTTCAAAATTTATATTCTATACATAATTGTTGTTATTTTAAGTCAAACCGAGTTACAACAGCCTTTAGCCCCAAAAACGTGACCTGGTACCACTAGGAGCATACTTCGTATATTTTGTTATTAAGTGATAAATTTTGCTTTTTTTTGGTATATTTTTGAGTTTAAAGTAGAAATATAATAAAAAAAACAAGTAATACTGATAAGTCTAATGACATTTTTTATTTTAAAATATAAAAATTAGGTATATAATACATACAAAACAGACACAGAAAAGATACAGACGTAGTACCTACATGAGTTGATAATTTTACATAGTTATCTAATCTATTCTAGAGCTTTTGTTAAAGTAGTTTTTGAAACGTCAGGATATAATGCTTGGCATTTACTTACAACTTGCAGGACATATTGCTTTTGGTCTTCATCTTTGGTCAGAAGGTTGTTAAAGTCGGTTATTAATTTAACACCACGCTCAGCCATATCATTAACTACTTTTAATGTTTTGACAATTTTCAATCCTTCTTGGAAGTCATTATTTTGAGGCCAGGTGTTTGGATGTTGTCTTAGGAAATCTGTTTTTATATTAAATTGGTTAAAGAATGTAAACGTTTCTTTGGTAAGTAAATTTACCAATCCTCCATCAACTACCTCTTTTAAGTTTTCTTTCCTAACTTTTGGATTTACAACCCTAGCGTGCTGTGATCAATTTATTAGCCATTAACAACTTTTCATCGTCTGTAATGGTGGGATCAAAAAACGATAATCCCACCAACTTTGCATTCAAATACCACAAATGGTTCGAAAATTTGGTCAGGGCTATTTCTGCAATGTCGTTGTCACATTCTTTATAGTCTAACAGACTATGCAAAATATCTAAATCTTGCTTTGGTGCAAGATAAGCTTTTGGAGCATTGAACCAAGCTTTATAATAAATTTTAACTAGGAAAACAGAAATGGCACGCACAGAACTTTCTTCTTCTTTAGACATCTTAAATTGACGACGAAAAATGAACATTTTTAAGCAGTAAATAGCCTTTGCCATCCATCTAGCGTGATGAATGGCTCCTGGAGTTCTAAAACCCACAATATTGCCGTCTAGTGATCCAACAAATACGAGAACCAACTGCAATAGCTCCTTGTAGTCATCTCTGGGGTGGCTCTCAGTTAATTTGGTCTCGAATTCAGCAGTAACATTTGCAATTACTTCTGGAGTTAGCTGTTTTTGTATTAGATTGTCACTGATACCTGTGTCGTATTTTCCTTTGTCTATCTTGGGCCACGCAGTGAGGAATCTCTTGAAAATGTCTGGATGAGGTCCAGTGGTTGATCCCATTTTTGTGTCGAATACGCCTCTTAACAGAATTTCCAAGATATGGTGACGGCAAGCTAGGTATAACAATTCTCTTCCTAATATTTGCTCCAATATGACGCATGCTCCTTTGAGTCTTCCCGTGTTGGATGCTGTAGTGTCGAAGCACATCGCCTTGACGGTGTTGAGAAGACCCCATTCATGTAGGCATTCATATGCGGCTACGGCTTGCTCCTCTCCAGAGCTGTTTGCTGTTACAGGAACTCCCAGCAGCTATTCCTTTTCGCCATATGAAATAGCTATAGCTATTCGCTCACATTGTTCATTTTTTAAAACACCCGGTAAAAGTTTACCGTCCCAATGGACAACCACGGGCTCTTTTTCAGGAATGTTTACTTTATCAAAAAATTTTTTATTATATTGTTCTCTGAACATTTGCCTTCTATCATGTAATAAAGTTTTCGAGACTTTGTACTGTTTAGTGCTTCTAGAGTAGCTATTAAAATTCTCGTGGCATTTCTGTCGGATACCTTACATCGATCTAATAAAATGGACAATTTCATGTTTAAAATCTCTTTATCACCCCTTGCAAATGAAACTTTTATCCTCTTGCTCTCAGATGGTCCTGGATCTTCTGCAGCTTCTTCAGGGATGTCCATTTCCTCCAAGCTCTCAAGTTCCTGGTAGATGCTGTCCTCTTCAGTGTCTTCTTCTCCTTCTTCGAACTTGTCTTCATCATCCGTCTCTAAGAAGCAACAAAAGAAAGAGAAAAAAAAAAGACTATAAAAACTTGTCGTTTTAGCAGAATAGTAATAATACATCGGTACTAAATTACCTACTTCTATGTTAATTATCAAAAGGTATCATTTAAAAAATATAAACTCAATCATAAAGATGCCAAATTATGCTCGCATGTACAATTTTCTTTCAATTATAATGAAACTATTTATTTATTTGTTTATCTATTTTTTAGAATACTAATAATAAAAAAAAAACTCACCAATATCAAAAGTTGCTTCTTGGATTTGTCGGTTCATTTTTGCAAGTTCCTTTTGCACCTTGATTTCTTCAGCTCGAGACAACTTGAGATCCACTCCAGTCATGGAACCTGGGCGGCCCTTCTGCCTCTGTTTCACGAGAAACGCCTTATCTTCTTCCGATTTCATCAGAGCCAAGGCATCTTGTTGAGCAATATCAAAGAGATCATCCAACTTTTCAACAAACTGTTTAAATTTGTTCTTGTCCGTTTTGGATGTTTTCTTCCGGTCTTTTTGAAGAGTTCTCCACTCGGCGTGAAGTTTTTCCAGCTTAGTAATTGCATCTTGCTCATGTTTAGTCGGGATTCGAGCTTTGTCCCAAAAAATGAACACTTCTCGTATTGTAAGTTTTGCTGATTCTCTTACAGTTAATTTCACAGTACGTAAATTATAAAATAAAGCACACAAAACTTGACGATTTGAGGGTAGTTTACAACCGGTGATCTGGTGAATGGGATAGCCCACAAGAAATATTTTATCCTTGGTCCGGCTTTGTACACCTGATGTGGATGCCATTTCAGAGGCCAATAGGTAAATAACAGATAACTTGGAAAATGAAACAAAATATATTGCAAACTTTAATTTCAATAGAATGTTTTCAAATGCCTTTTAAAATAATACTATAATAGTTATAAAAACAATAACACACACACTTGGAAAATTAAAAAAAAAACGTTAAAATATCTTCACTAGATAATTGTTCGATCTAACCAGCTCAAAGGCACTTTAGAAACTAAACTGAATAAATAAAAGGTCGGTTGTACGCTGAAGTAAAATCACCATCCCTAAAATAGAAATTAGATTCACCCTCCTTTTTACCTGTCAAACGGGTTTTTCTTTGGTAAACTAGTCAGGTAATCCCCATATAATAAAAGATTAAATTTGAACAAAAGGCTCTTTATGTTTGAAAATTGAGTTCCAAAATACTTTTTAACAAAAAAATGTTAATTCCGAGACACATTATGTAAAAACCCGTAAAATTCTTAGAATACTCCCAAACTGGCTCCTACTGGTACCAGGTCACGTTTTTGGGGCTAAAGGCTGTTGTAACTCGGTTTGACTTAAAATAACAACAATTATGTATAGAATATAAATTTTGAAGAACAACATTAGCTTTCTTTTGAGATATTAAGGGTGTTTCTAATATTTACCGTTCTGGAGTTATGGCTCCATATATCAGCTTTTTGGCCAAAAATTTGGATTTTTTCAAACTTTGAGCGACGAGCGGCACGGGTTAACGTCGTTTAATCGAGCTCAAATTTCGGCTATCTCAATATCTGGAAAGGGGAATCGTTTTGTTCCGACATCGATTTTTTGCGGTCACCGTAATATATCTATATATATATATATATATATATATATATATATATATATATATATATATATATTCTATAAAATTTCTTTTTTCTTGAACCTTCTCGATATATATATATATATATATATATATATATATATATATATATATATATATATATATATATATATATATATATATGATTCTGTGCTTTTTTTTATTTCTTAGGATTTTGGTACTACTTATTAAAAACAACTTATTTTATTTTATTTAGTCTTTACTGACGTTTCGCCCATTTTTTTGTGGACGTTCTCAAAGAATCCAAAATTTTTTTTAAAAGTTTCAGGACACATTTTGCAATTTAAAATTAAAAATTAAAATTTTGGTACAAATCACGTCACGCTATAAAAACAGTTTACACAGTTTTTTTTATATATATAACTAATTTAAAAATATGTACGCTAATTATACTGTTTTTATAATCAATACAAAAATATTTACTGAAATAGTTAATTTGGTATATGGTACGTACCTAATAAACTCAGTATTTTTCATACACAGGTCGTTATTGATCGAAATATTTGATGTTTACTAGTTTGTAAAGGTGAGATTAAAATAAATCGTGCCTTTGATTTAAAAAAATAGATAGTTTTTATGTTGTTATTGTTTTTTATTTCATGTGGATTACATTTTGATAAATATGGCTGAGGCAGGCTATGTTAGTTCTATCATTTACATCAGGATCCCGTCTTATTTCGATCATTTCCGTGAGTTTTAGTTTGGTAATTAGAGTCTCTATTTAAAATCTTTGTCGCTTTATAATTGAATTCATGTTTAGTGTCTTTGGTGTGTCTGTTTAGTGCTGTGGAGGCGTTTTGTGTATATTTGTGTCCGTTTAGTCGGTTTTGTAGTAATTGGCTCGTCATTCCTATATATTTTTTCGGACATTCTGCACATGGAATGGAATAAATGACATTTGATTGTTTCATTTTTGGTGTTTTGCGTTTTAGTTGTGTGAATAATGTACTTAATTTATTATGACTTTTATGGTATGTTACGATATTATGTTTCTTTAAGGCGAATTGTATTCTTTCTGATAGTTCATTTATGTAGGGCAGTATTAAACGTTTTGTGATATCGTTTTTGGTCGTGTTTATTAATGGTTTTTTTGAGTTGGTTGTTCAATCTATAAGTTCTTTTTTTAAATATATGTTCTATGTGTTTTTTCTTGTAGCCATTGGATATTAAGACTTCTTTTACTACTACTACTTACAGGCATTCAGGTTTGTATATTGGGGATGTTAGTATTATGGCTCTATCCGTCAAACCTATTATGGTACTAGTTTTTTGTTTTTTGAATGATTTGAATCGTTATATATTCCACTACCAATTGTGCAATTGTGGAAGATATTGGTGAACCCATTGCACAACCGTCAATTTGTTTATAGAAAGTGTCTTTGTATTGACAGTAGTTTTGGTGTGTTGTTTTAAGTAGTTCCATTTAATGGTGATTATAGTTTGTACTAGTTCTTGGGGGATATTTGTATATAATAAGATTACATCTAATGAAACCAATTTGTAATTATTAGGAATGTGTATATTGTCAATAAAGGTTTTAAATTCGAACGAATCTTTTATGTAGTAATTATTTCTACCCGTAATGTGAGAAATACAGTTTGCCAAATATTTGGATAGATTGTAAAATGATGGTGGTAACGATGAAACAATTGGCCGTAAAGGGACATTTTCTTTATGAAGTTTGGGCATGCCGTATATTTTAGGAGGGATGGAATTATGAATGGTTAACCGTTTTGCTTCTTGGTCATTTATTTCCTTGTTATTTTTATTTTTTTTATCAACGTATTGTTTTTTTTTTTTTTTCAAAAACTACTGTGGCATCACTTTTTAATTTAATGTAGGTGGTTTGATCATTTAATAATTTGTCCACTTTAGTTTCATATTCACAAGTATTCATAACGACTGTTTTATTACTTTTGTCTGGTTTCAATACTATTATTTGTGGATTGTCTTTCAAAAATGTTTTAGTACGTAGTAATCTTTTTTGATTTTATTTTGTGTTTGGTTTGATTTTATGTTTTTTTGTTTGATTTAATTTTTATAATCAGTTATTATATTAGTAGTTTCAGCTCTGATTGTAGTTTGGATGTTTTCGGGGAGATCGTTAATTGTTGTTTCAATTGCCGCAATGTAATCTGTTATCGGTAGTTGTTTTTCTTTTGTGACGTTTATGTAGAAATCCGGACCCAGCGCGAGTACTTCTGAAACTTCCTTTTTTATCCAATTTTTATTGCCTTTGGTATTTTGTTCGGAAAGTACAAGTTTAGTAAGTTGGTTTAATTTTTTTTGGTGTTTTTGTTTAGTTCTTTTGAATAGTGACTCATATTTTCTATTTTCTAGGTCTAGGAATTTACTAGACGTTTCAATTGGTATTATTTTGGTTATTTTTCTTAAAATATCTTCTTTGTTTTTTATTAGAATATTTGTTTTTTGTTGCTTCTGTTATTGATAACACAGCCTCAGCCATAAAGGCACGATTTATTTTAATCTCACTTTACAAACTAGTAAACATCAAATATTTCGATCAATAACGACGTGTGTCTGAAAAATGAGTTTATTAGGTACGTACCATATACCAGATCAAATATTTCAGTAAATATTTTTGTACTAATTTTAAAAACAGTATAATTAGCGTACATATTTTTAAATTAGTTATATATATATATATATATAATATATATATATATATATATATATATATATATAAACTGTGTAAACTGTTTTTATAGCGTGGTGTGAATTGTACCAAAATTTTAATTTTTAATTATAAATTGTAAAATGTGTCCAGAAACTTTTTAAAAAATTTTTAGATACTTTGGGAATGCCCACAAAAAAATGGGCGAAACGTCAGTAAAGACTAAATAAAATAAAATAAGTTGTTTTAATAAGTAGAACCAAAATCCTAAAAAATAAAAAAAAGCACAGAATCATATATATATATATATATATATATATATATATATATATATATA
>CM032453.1:102054814-102158814 GCA_019049505.1 Pachyrhynchus sulphureomaculatus | reverse complement strand
TGCGATCTTTTTAGTTTTCATACACATAAAAAACTGTTTTTTTTTTTTATTTTTTACAAAGGAGAAATTTGCCAATAAGAAATGAAGATATTTATCATTTTCATTGCATAAGAATTATCATGTGCATACCTGCGACGTATACCAAATGTATAACTTGTGGTACTCGTCGACGGCTCGTATAATTGCGTTCTTCTGAAAAGTGCAATTTTCAGTACTTATTGGCAGCATATACGAGTATTTATCATTAAATCCAGCAATTTCGAGAAACATGACAGAATCAGACGTGCACTACCTTAGGAATAAATTTAATTTTATTAAAAAACAGCCTCATTTATAACTTCTTTTGACAATATAGACACGTAAAACTGCCTAGCAAAGCAAAACTGAGGAAGTCGTAGTTTCTCCAGCTAGCTGTCATTGCTATTAGCAATATTCGGTCGGAAAACAAGAATAAACATTTACTTTCAGATTGCTTCCTAGTTATAGTTTACATTACTTTTTGTTAGTGTTAAAACAATTATGGGTGGGCAGACATAAAAGCAGTATACTTTTAGTGAGAAAGGAAAATCAGAAACAAGAATGAAAATAAACAAGAATCCTTAAGCAAGATTTGATAAAGATATAAGTAATCTAATATTGTACTTAGTTTTTCGTTTTCGAGCAAACTTAGTTCTTATGAGCGCCAAAGTTATGTTTCTGGAATGCTTATTTTTTCGCAAATCGTGTCCTTATTATATATTTCTTTTAACCATATCTTTTATTTTTGTTAAATTAAAACTTTTTGAATTCTGTTTTCACGATGACAACAAGTTTAGCGCAGTGTCATGAACTGATTATATTTGATTAAAATTGGTTTAGTAATATCAGAAATTTCGATAAAATAACATAATTTTTATATTAAAACAGTAGGGACAGTTCTTATTTTTGCATTATTATTATGCAGTCTTTATAGTAAAATGAAGGTGCCGTGAGCAAGTAGTAGGTAACACTTTTGTATACTTTAATTTATAACGTACATGTTACCCCATTTTATAAAACCGAAATATAGAAGTGTCAAATAATATTCTCTTCTCTGCTTTGAGTAGATCCATGGATCTGTTCTGTAACCCATTATTCTTGCTGTCTTTCTTGTGATATGGAGTTCCAGCTGTCCTTCCATCTTTTTGGGGGTCTTCCAGGTGGGCATTGTCCATTTGGTTTTCCTTGTATCCAGTATTTTCCGCGTTTTCGTCCCCATCTTACTACGTCTTGAACTCCACATATGTATCTGACGTCCTCGTTCCTTACTCGATCCCAAAGAGTTTTGCCAGCTATTGTCCTCAAGGTCTTCATTTCCGCCGTTCTTAGTTTACTTTTTGTTCTGCTGGTATCTGCTCTGGCCTCGATACCGTATGTAAGGATGGGTCGCACATATGTCTTTTATATACGAGTCTTGCTTTCGATCTTCATATATTTATTTGGCCATATAATATCACATAAACACCCGGAGATGGGTGCCGCCTTGTTGATTTGACTAGTTATGTCGTTTATTTGATTCTGGTTAGTGGAGATGTCTACTTCGAGATATTTGAATTGCATGACTCGCTCTATAGGCTTGTCTTGAACGACCTTGGCTTTTTGTTTTTCGCTAGATATGGTCATATTAAGTTCTCGTGCTGATTTACAGAAAGCAAACAATAATCTTTGTAGGTCATCTTCAGTTTCAGCAACGATGGTGGCGTCGTCTGCGTAGCAAATTATGCTTATAGTCTTTTTGCCCAGTCTGTATCCCAGCAAATAATATTAAGCGATATAAACGAAATTTTTAGTATTTTCAATATACCACTATTAAGGATTTAAATAAAGCATACCAGTTAATAATACTTACGTATATGTGTATGGTATGATTTTAGAGATGTTTACGAGTATAGCCAAGCAAATAGACTAGAGAGATCTTTCTATCAATCGAATTTTTAAAGTCTGTGTAATGTTAGTCAGACAAGAACTACAGTTTAACATAGCTTCCAAATCAGATGATTGATAGATGATACTCAGTCCGTTGTTAGAGTCTTACTCTACACTTCTCGCTTATCAACAATCTGAATGGAGCAGAGCTTACTACCGATAAAAATTTTGGTACCGTTGAAGTGAAGTTAGTTTCGTATATTGCGACACAGATATATATCCAATTCGAGAACGTCTCCGCCGTTAGTCTGTTGTGATCTTCTACTGATAAAATGTCGTCTGCAGTTCTCATTGGATTCGGCTTTTAGTCTTTTTAAGTCTGATTTCAGATATCCTTTCCATCTAGGTTCGGAACGGAAAAGACGGTACCTTTATAGCAATGAGAGTTTGCTAATGTTTGCTAGGTAACTGTATGAACGGCTATGTGGGCCAACAAAATATGCTTAAATAACAAGTATAGTGACCTTGCTGGGGATCGAATCCGGGACCTCGAGTACGGTATGCCGAAACAGCGGAGCTGAAGCTGCTGAATTTTTTATACAATAATATAAAAAATAGTTCTGTGGTTAAAGAGAAAAATAAGTTTTAGTTTTTTTCATTAATGTGCTTTAAACAGTATAGTAATAAATCTAATATTAAGTAAGATACCTGTAACAATTTGCACCTTTGGTAAATGTAAGCCTAACTTTGAGGCCGCACTTTCCCTCTGTCGGGGGCTGTTTAAGGCCATAGTTAATCTACTTATTCTTTGCGCTAGTGTTGCGATAAGTACTTAAGATTTTGCTTTCTTTCTCAGTCGATCCTAGCTCGACTGATGAGCCATAATACGGCGAAACGTCCCGTGGATTGCTGAATGAGAGATCAGTTAAAACCTGCTAAAAATGAGCTTTGTCCATTTTTAGTGGTTTATATTGATTTTTAAATCTAATATTAACTGAAACTTTTAGGAGGGAAGTTCTGGAACAATACAAGTCTGATGGCCTCAACAGAATGGGTCCTATCAAACCTACCCTAGCAATATGTGTATTTGCAGTTTTTGTTTTAGTGTATTTTTCATTATGGAAGGGAGTAAAAAGTACAGGAAAGGTAAGTGACATATGAAAGATATGGTCTATTGTAACATGGTGTAAGACTCTTAACAGCTAGTGAATTTTATTGAGCTTGAGCAGTTCGAACTGTGGCAGTAACTCTGTCGCCTTTGTGTTAAAACAACAGGAGGTGAAAAAATAATGAGCAACCCAAAAACATTTTATACCAAGGCCAACCCAAGCAAACCGTGTTTCAATTCAACATGGACAAATCAAACTAGTTCACAAGTTGACGGAAGATTTTAGAATTTTACTTGAAAGTATAAATAAATCAACGAGTTATTCAATCTAATGATGGATGAAATAACAAAAAAAAATGTTCCTATAGAACGAGCTTTAGATTGGCTTTTTTGGATTAGACTGGATCTAACTTTGAGAGTCCTTTAGTGAATCTGGCTGCAAATGTTTTTTAACGGTATATGAATTAGTAAAATTATAAAGCTTCTTTAGTTGTATCTTTTGAAATGAACTATTATAATGCCTTGTACTTCACATACTTGGACTTTTGTAAATGGGTTTAACAGCGGTGAATTATTTATTATATATTGAAGTATGTCGGTGTTTTCTAATCGATTTATTTCCAGGTTTTCCACAAGATTAAGCTTTAAACCTTTGTTTCAGATGTATAATATTATAATGAGGTGTCAAAAGGTCGTTAATAGCGATTCTAGTGCAAGAAGTAGCCGACAATTACGTTACAGGCCAGAGGCTGTTAATTGGTTGTTGGTCAAAAGGGGTTAATGAAGTTAGAGGTCAGAAGGTGTGAAAATTATGGAGAGGTTATTGCAAAAGGGATTTATGTTTTTTTTTTGGAATTGTCAAACGGGTTTTGATGGGGGTTGGGAAGGAGGGTTATTTTTTTCGGGTAATATATCATTATTTAGGGGGTAGGTAGGGTATTTTTAGTGGCCAAAAAGTCTTTATTATGGCGATGAGGAGATGCCAAAAAGTCTTTATTATGACGATGAGGGGTTGCTAAAAAGTCGTTTTGTAGCTGTAGGATGTTAATTTTTTTTATAAACAATACGACGCAGATATTTAAATTATTTAAAATTCTGCGAATTATGACATGTATTGTGATTTTGCAATAATAATTTTTTTTGTAAACAATACGTTGCAGATATGTAAATTATTAATAAAATACTACGAATTATGACATGTACGTGTGAAATCTTGCAGTAGGATGGTTAAAAAAAAACAAAAATACACCGGATGGTAATTTTGTTAATTTTTATTGAAAACAATATGATGCAGATATCTAAATTATTAATAAATATTGCCAATTATGACATTTATAACTGAAATTTTCAATAGGATGTTAAAAAAAGTGAAGATTTTCACTTTTTTTTTAAACAGTTTAATTATTTTAAACAGTATAATTAACGTATGGTATACAGAATTTGCATATTTGCATATACATAAAGTACTGTTAAAAAAAATACCGAAAGTGACGTGATATTATGTAAATATGCAATTTCTGTATAAATGGCAAAGAAAATGTTAATATATACAGTTCTTTCGGGAGTTGAGGCCGTGTTCTTCAGGTAGGTGGTCGAAGGTTTCTTCTTGGCCAGGTGGTCGAAGGTTCACTGTCCACACTGTGGCTGAACACTGTTGACAGTGAACAGCCAAAAAGAAACCTTTGACCACTGCCACATCGCCTTCGAAAATGTTGACCGCTGTGTCAAGGAAACCTCAGGAAGTTAATATTTTTTTTATGGGTAAGCACACGTGCTGCAGGGAAGTCTAAAGCGCTCCAGGAGCGGCACCCGAACACGGCTTCAACTCCCGAAAAAAAACCATATTAATTCAACTGGTCGTGAAAGCCTGCATTCTTCAAAGAAAATTGTGTTTCTATATACCTTTTCTCAACACTTCTTAAAAAATAATCATGAATATTCCTTCGACTTTTATTCTTGAGTCACTTAATTCAAAAAAATCTATCAAATAAAATCTTAACGGTATTCCTAAAAAATCTATTTTAAGTTCTTTTTGAAAACTTTAGTTTAATAATTATTATTTGTTATGTTCATATTTTTCCTTTAACTTTTGTTGTTTCAAATCCAATTGATAAGATTTTTTTTTTAATTTGTAATTTATTTTTAAAATTTGCTAATTTTTATTTGTTATTTACCTCTTTTTAAAGATTTGAGTTAAAAAATGCTACAGTCGTGAATGGAAGAGTTAATTTATTTTTGACTTATTTGCCAAGAAACAAGACGGCGGAGAATAAAATAAAAAACCTACCGGTAAAATATCTAAGATTAAAGGCAGACAATGAAGTTAAAGTTATTTTCTATGTCGAAGGGAAAAAGGAGGTACTGGAGGAGGAGGAGGAGGGGGGAGGAGGAAGAGGAGAGAACCATTAAAGAATATCAAGAACCAAATAAAAAAAAAATATATTTAAGAATAGAATTCTTAAACCTTCAGTGCCATCATTGTATGTGGAAATATAAGATGATGTTGCTGATAAATTTGATTCCCAAAAATATACTGTAATATGAGATATGATCGTAATAAAAAAAGAGTTTTCAATTTAGAAACCAAATTTTACACCACTTTTTATTATCTATCCAATCATAATGACTACTATGGAAACTATCTTACAAATACTTATTATCCTTACGTTTTACGTTACGTTTTTCCATTAAATAAATATGTGAATAATTAACTTTCTGCATTTGTTGTTCATAAAAACCACCCTTAACATCTTGACCTTTTACATCTTGTAATAAATAAGAGCTATATATCCTTTATAATAAAAATTTCAGTTGACCAATTTGACTTGTATTTCCTGTCAAAAATACCGGATATTTTTGAAATTCGATTATAGGAATAAATCGAATGAAGTAAATGTTTTTCATGTTTCTGAGCCACTTCATACACTTTGTACTTATAGTTCTCTGTTTTTTGTTATTATATTTTTTAACATTGTTAGTTAAAAAATTATACCATTTATAGGAACTATTTACACTAATTGTTTGCAAATCATAATCTTAAGGACTCTAATTACACGTTCAACAATATAGGCATTTATTTACTGTACGCATAATAATGTTTAATACTGTATATTTTTGAAAGTTGTTGAAACTTCTTCGAGAGGAATTCTGATCCTTGATCTAACTGCACAAGGTTAGGTGGTGGTGAAGAATCCTTTAAAACATTTTCCATAGCTTCAGTTACTTACTTTCCAATTTTAGCTTTAGGAGGAAATGCCCAAAGATACTTTGAAAAGCAATTTAGAATGATTAAGATATATTTAAAACCATTTTTTTTGTTTTGCATGAGGACCTAATTCACAAATATCCATTTGATATAAATCCTTAGGACCCTTTAGAATCACACGACGTCGTTTAAAATTAATCCTGGTAGGTCTATGAATCTCTTCAATTCTATGTCTTTTTATGTCAGTAGTAAAATTTACTATAGTGTGCGATTTATTCTATAATATCTGCCTAACGTAATTCGTTAATTATCGAAATAGTCTCGTTGGCGTGGCTGTTGTTTCCAGTATTCTGTGATGCTAATAATAATCGTAATCTATCAACAAGTTCCTTAGGATCATCCCAGTGATCAGTTGGTTTAGTGCAATATTGCATATTGTTCGGTCTGTTTATTGTATCAACGGTAAGCATTAGTTGTCAAAATTATTTGTATACACTTTTTTCATCTTCTTGTTTAAAATTTTCAGGATATTTTTTTAAAGAATAATTCATATAAGCCAGGTGTACCCTTGTAATGTTTAACGACAATATCTGAATTGTATATTCTTAATTGAGAATCACCAATATAAAATTTATTTTCTGTTTGATTAAAAGCTATACCACATTTATGGTCAAATTTCTTATTAGTATCTCTTATATATCTTTAGTATATTTTCTAAGTAATGAATCATACTGCTTTCTATTTAAAGCAATATGATTAAATATCTTGAAGATAATCTTTTTGAATATCTTGACTTCTTGCTTTGTATATAACTTCTTTGTAAATTTTCCTCTGCTCTATTGGCTTCTTCTATAAACTCTGAGATTTATCAGTATTGAAGCTGAATGGAACTGTAAACGACTGTACTAATGTGTTTTGGTACTGGATTCATTGTTTTTTCTTTTTTTTCCGTCTTCAGATATAGTCAGTCTTGAGTGCTATTTTTTCACTATCTATTTGATTTGTTGCTGCTAATTTGAATATGTACAGTAGATATTAATATTTTTCCTGTATTTTTTAATTGTGTAGTAACTGGAGAAAAAATATCTTCATGAGCTTCTTTACCCTGTTTGAATCAATCTAATTTTTGCTTGACAATTTTAGGTTTTTCTGTAAGTTTCTTTTAAACACCTTTCTCAACTATATTCATTTTGTTTTATTCTGTGAAGATAACCTACACCTCCATTAAATAAAAAGTAAATAAGAAATGAAACGTTTTAGATAATTTACATATATATATATATATATATATATATATATATATATATATATATATATATATATATGTATATATATATATATATATATATATATATATATATATATATATATATATATATATATATATATATATATATATATATATATATATATATATATATATATATATATATATATATATATATATATAAAATTCAATTTTTGGCAAAACTATAGAAAATGTTAGGAAATATAAAGATGTTAAATTGTTGACTACTTGGATGGGATGATATGAAGCAAAAAATTACATATCTAAATCGAACTTCCATAGTTTGACCATTTTTGAGCATCATATGATTATGGGAGAAATGAAGAGGTTAATTATAATATTTAATAGACCAATATATGCAGGTTTCTGTATTTTGGAAATTGTGAAGACTATTTGACTTTCATCATAATTATATAAAACAAAAATTTAGGGATGCAGCAAAATTATTATACTCCGACAATGACTCACTGATTTACCATTTTTTACATAGAGGATATCTATAGACATTTTCATAATAATATTAATAATTTTAATACTTCCGATTATCGTACTGATTCAATATCCAATTAAAGCATACAGAAGTTTTATGGTTGATGAAGGATTAAAATGCGGGAAAAACTATGTCAGAATTTGTAGGTCTTAAATCTAAAATGTATGCAATAAAATTATATTCAAACTTATATGTTTAGAAAAAAGGGTCTCTAAGAACAATTAATTTTACCGATTATTGTATTTTTAATAAAAATGAAATTTATACCATAGGATATCTTATTTAAAGCAAAAAACATGAATTATACAAAATAATATGGCGAAAACTTGTCTTTACACTATATGACGATAAGAGAATATTCAACTACTTGTACACCGATACATTTCTTTGGCGTTATAATCCACTTATTAGAATCTTTTTATTTTAATTAAACTGAGAGTGTATAAACTAATGGAAGAAGAAGACAATTAAACATCACTATTAAAATATGTACAAATCGTCCCTCATGCATTTACACCAACCAAAGGTAGTGCTAAGGTTGCCGGATATGATTCAAAAAGTCTTTATGACTTTGTTGTCCCAGTTGGGGGAGAACTAAAATTGCTACAGGTTGAAAAATCGAACTATCTAAACATTGTTATGGTATAGTAGCTCAAAGATCTGGTTTAACTTTAGATCAAAATTCCGTACATTTATTGTTAACTTTCTTTAGGGTGGTGTCATTGATGAGGTCTATAGAGAAGAAATTCAAATAATCTTATCCTTTATCTCATTCTAGTAAAGATTTTCAAATAAAATATGAAGATAGGATAGTTTAATTAATATCTGAAAAAAATACGAGTATTATATCCACATCTCAAGAAGTAACTAATTTGAATGAAACAGAATGGGGAGAAAATAGATTTAGATCGTAATAATAAACGAAATTGTACATTACGTTTTATACCCTCAGTTACATGCAAATATATATATTTTTTAATAAAACATGGTAGTTTTTTCATCATTTGTTCTTTTTTATTTTAACGAATCTAACCAAAAATATAATATAGCACACAATTTGTACAAATTAAAAAATTATTACTTTAATGGTGTATTCGGCAAGACAGTTTCATAATCAACTTATAGTATAACAACAGCCTACGTTGAAATCCTAACAGAATACATCACCAGAGTAACTAAAAAAAAATTTTCTTTTACAAGTTGAATTACTCTAACCCCCATTTAATATAGTCATTTTAATGTTGAGAACATTGACCAACCATGCATCAAGCAATATAAACCATACATTTATAATAAATAAAAAATAACGTTTAATAAGATGTATAGTATATGGTAGTCATTACTTCGAATTACTAAGATGTAAACTTTGTTTGGTGTTAATAAATCTATGCATATTACTTGCTAATAAGTACATAAAAATAAATAAAAATAGATAACATCCTATTGCAAGATTTCACACATACATGTCATAACTTGCAGTATTTTATTAATAATTTAAATATCTGTATGGCATTGTTTACAATAAAAATTAACGTCCTGTGGCAAAAAAGTTCACACACAGATGTGATCATCTTGTTTATGCGAAAATAACAAATATTTTATTACAGTATGACCTTCCTTCTTTCCGATTATGATCATTTCATTTACAAACAATTATTAATATACATCTTAGAATAATGATGATAGTATCAGATCAGCAAAAGGCTGAACTGTTAGCCAGCTTCATGGAGGAAGCATCCAATGCAATCCCGAATTCTACGCCTGAATAGCAAAGCATAACTGACCTGGTAGCGAGAACGGTGTACAAAAAATATACCATACCGCCTGCGATATGGAATAAATTATAGAATAAACCGTCTGAAATAAGGGAGATTATCGGACAGATGCCTAATAAGATAGCACCTGGCTTGGATGAAATCGGTACACTATTGCTAAAAAATAAACCAAATAAAGTACTTGTACAACTAGCCAATATAGCTTACGCTGTCATCCTATTTCAACATTTTCCTGAGCAGTGGAAGTGGGTCGTGTTGGTCCTTCTTCTTAAATCAGGCAAGGACTCAAGAAGGGTGGACTCATACGGAACGGTTTCACTGCTTAGCATGTTGTCAAAAAATAATACTAACAAAATTAATTAACATAAAATGTATAATATTGACAAAAAAGTACAAAATGAACAATTTGAGATTAATCTACAGCAGAATACGGTCGCTCTCGTCCCAGGTATTAAAAAACCTTTGACAGCGTTTGGCCGAATGGATCATTGTACAAGTTAATAGTAAAACACAACATGCCACTTTACATGGTAACACACACACACACACCAAATAAAAAAGTGAAAAGCGGGGTACCGCAGAGCTCTGCCCTCGCTCTCGGGCTGTATAATTTGTACATGGCAGACTTCCAGAAATATTCATCAACAAAGATAGCCATGTTTGTCGATGATGCTATAATATGCAACTATTTACCTATGTTCCATAGCTGAAAACATAGAATATCAATCAGAATGAGCCAAATGCGGGGGACTAATATTAACACGAAAAGTGACGAATAAAATTAACAACGTCCAGATACTAATCAAAAATCATATAAAATATCTGGGAATTGTTATCGATCCTAGAATCAGATTTCACAAACATGTAAACCATATAATCCAAAAAGTCAAACCGTTATATTAGAATTGATATCCTGCATAATTCAACAAACATACCCAAAATAAAGATTATATAACAATATTATCTGAAAAAGTTTATAGGAACAAAATACAGGGATTAATTTTAACCACAAATACAAGATACCAGCACCCGGTAATACATAAACTCTGTATGCGACTGAGCCTCCGTTGCAAGATTTCTGTATAAAAGTAAGTTATCAAACCATTGATTATTATAACTAATAGATCAGCTATGGTATCGATACCGACAATACATATAAATTCCGTATAAGTGTATTCAGAACATGTAATTAATGTATATAGTGCACATTAAATAAAAAGTTAGTGTCGTAAACTAGTGCTAATCAGTGCCATGACATGGTGAACATTATTAAAAACTACTAAATCATTCTACTCTATATTTATAGACCTAAGTTATAAATAAACATATGTAAATATCAGCAAGGATGAAAGAGAGAGAACAAGGGATAATATGAATGGATGAATGGGAGAGAGGGATGAATGAGGAAATAAATTTAGGTATACTAATAACTAACAATATACTAGTATAAGACCTTACGTACCTAACTATATAGAGCTGGTTTTTTTATTTACAATTTTTTCCAGCGAAGTCCCATATAAAAACACACTAAAAGTCACCCCCTAAAACCACCCCCTGTGCAATAAGGGCTTTTTGGCTGACCATCCTCATAATAAGGATTTTTTGGCCACTAAAGAAAACACTCTACCTACCTCCCGAATAATGCATTTTTGACACTTTTTTACCAACAAAAACATCCCTCCTTCCCAACCCTTCATCAAGGCCATTTTGGCAACACCAAAAAAAACTTTAAATAAAACTCTTTTGGCAACAACTACCACGACCCCTCTTAAGAACAAACATTCTTACACACCGATCATTCATTTCTTCAGACAAACAAACACTTATTGCGTCTCTTTCTCGGCAACCACACCTGCTCTCGATTGGCACATGCCATCCTCAGTCACAGTATCACGTCTATATATCTACTACTCCGAACTTGAGTTTGGATTTTCTCAGTGTTTCCGATCTATTATATTTATCTCATAGTTCCTTTAAGTATAGTAGGGTTACGTGGTCCGATCACATAGCTAATATGATATTTCTCACTTTGTCTAAAATCTTATTGTGTCTCAAGTTGGTAAAAATGAGAGTTGGTTTGTCTACCATTTTGAAGGAATCCCATTCTCGCCTGCTCGTATCTCTATGCACAGAGGAGAAAGACTAAGGGAAATTACCATGGCTGTTGTAGATGTGCCTTTTACTGCTCCTACTGTTTCTGTTATGCTTAAACAGTTGAAATCATACAAATAAAAAAATATCAATGCAAGTTGTACAGCTGTTACGAATATATCAGATATCATATTAATTCCAGTTTTAACTGGTTACTTCATTTTAAATTTTTATCTACAAGATTATTGTTTTCTAGAAACTCAAATTTTTTATTATCATTTATCTTTTCAGGCTGTTTGGGTTACAGCTCTAGCCCCTTACATCGTCCTTATCATTCTACTAGGAAGAGGAGTGACGCTTCCAGGAGCCATGGAAGGCATTCGGTACTATCTGACTCCAGAATGGCATAAACTTTACAATACAAAAGTATGGATAGATGCAGCCTCCCAAATTTTCTTTTCACTGGGTCCGGGTTTTGGAACATTACTTGCCTTATCCAGTTATAATAAGTTTAATAATAACTGTTATCGGGACGCCGTTATTACAAGTACTATTAACTGTCTTACGAGTTTTTTAGCCGGTTTTGTGATATTTTCTGTGTTAGGATATATGGCAAACGTGCAGCATAAAAGTATAGAACAAGTTGGTTTGGAAGGTAAATTTACATAATTACAATTTAAATTTAAAAATAGATAATTTTAAAGTTAAAGTTATGATGTTTTTTTTTTTTAGACAGTGGGAAGTTCTTCGAATATTTTAATGAATTAAATAGGTAACAACTCATTAAAAGACTAAGGCTATATATGTTTTTCTTATTTCTTAGCAACTTATCTACCGTCCTATGCTACACAACTATTTTTTATAATTTTAAACTTATACCACTTTTTCCCGCTTTCCCGCTACCATAATGTATAGGGTAGTTCAGTTTTTATATCTAAACTGTTCTACATTAAAACATATTTTTTTATAGGTAAGAACCACATTTTATAACTAAAAAAATATTGTCAATGTAGCTCAAAATTATTTATAATTTATTAAAGATGTAAGCATTAATAGTGTAATAATAAATTGTCTTGGTCTGTTGTTGGTTTTTAAAATAATAATTGTAAAGTCTGGAGAATTTATTTCTAAAGTAATAATAAAAAAAGTTAATAATATCATATAAATATGATTGTCCACCTCATGTATTTATTTAAGTTTGTTTTCTTATTACTCATTTTTAAAGCGCAAAAATATTTTTTTATTGTAAATATAATGTATTTACATAATAGTTTCTAAAAATGCACATTCTTCATTGGTATCGTTAACGTAAAAATTTTTTACATAATTAAAACCAGACTTAAATGCTAAAATCCTAGGTATAAAAGCCTTTATATTATTTAACTGATTTGTTTGCCGGAGAGTGGAGACGAAAGTGTGGAATCTCAATGGGTTAAGATGAAGAATGAATTAATAGCGGTACAGGAGGAAGAAATGGGTCGAGCAGATAATAGAAAAAAAACAGGATAGATGACAGAAGAATACTAAATCTGATGGACGAAAGACGATTACAGAAAACAAAAGATGTCTCAAAGTATAACGAATTAAACAGAGTTATACGTCGAAAATGTAGAGCTCAGGAAATCTGGCTAAGCGATAAATGCCGAGAAACAGAGGAACTGCAAGAGAAGCATGACACATTTAACTTATATAAGGTGAAGGAATTGGGAGGAAAAAACAAGAAACAACTCTGAGAAATGGCAGCAATGAAATTATACTGGATATTAAGCATAAAATAAAGACATGGGAGCAATACATAAAAGAACTTTTCAATGAACATATATCAGAAAACTTACAACTAAACAGAGATAATGAGATAGGGCCAGAAATAACAAGAAAAGAAGTTATTCATACTATACAACTACAGAAGGATGGAAAAGCAGTTGGTCCAAATGAGATAAAGGGAGAAATCCCCAAAATATTTCCGGATTTATTAATCGACTGGTAATCTTATTTAACAAGATCTATGAAACTGGACAAATCCCTTTTGACTGGCTAAAATCGACTGTCATCTCAATTCCTAAAAAAGTCGAAATCAGTAAAATGTGGCGATTATTGACGATTGATGTTTAATGTCTTACGTTCTCAAGATATTCCTGAGAATCATCTATACCAGAATATATAGAAAATATGAAGCAGAAATAGATAACATACCATTTGGATTCCGAAAAGGCATGGGTACACGGGAAGCTTTATTCTCATTAAATGTATTGGTCCAGCGTTGTAAAGATATGAATGTAGATGTATATGCATGTTTTATAGATTACAATGTGTGATGCACGAAAAATTAATAAAAACTCTAGAAACAACAAACACAGACAAAAGAGATCTAAATATTATCAAAAATCTGTACTGGAATCAATCAGTGAAGGTTAAAATTGGGCTGGCAAAGTCCGAAAGCATAAAAATAACAAAAAATCTACCACCCAAATCTCTCGAAATCAGGGAAAACACCATAGAACAGGTTTCCACATTTTAATACTTGGGAACCAATATAAATGACAAGTGGGGCCCAAGAAAAGAAATATGTTCCCGAATTGAACAGGCCCGAGTAATACGAGGATGGATTGAAAAGTTCGCGGCCTCACCAAAAAATAATTATAATATTTGTATTATAGGGCCCCCAATAAGTTCATATTTTCTTTGGTTGTCACAGTGTAAAATTTTGTTGCTGGAGAATTTGTGGTTTTTGGGTTAGAACGAGTTTAGTGAGACCAAGTGCAGCGGAAAAATGAAAAAAATTGAACAACGTGCGGTCATCAAGTACCAAAGATTAACACCAAAGCAGATCCATGATGATATGAAAACAACACAGAATTTGCAGAATTCAAACGTGGACGAGAGAGCATCGAAGATGACCCTCACTCCGGCCGGCCCACGACGTCTACGACTGAAGAAAACATCTGCAAAGTGTGTGATCTCACATTGAAAGACCGTAGATTAACTATCAGGGAGATTTCAGACACTATAGGCACGTCGTATGAACGAACACAAAACATCATTGCCAACGAACTCGGATTTTCTAAGGTTTCCGCTAGGTGGGTCCCCAGATTGCTTTCAGTTGAACAAAAACGAATTCGACTAACAATTTCTCGCGATTCGTTGGAGATGTTGGAGGCTGATCCGTAAGATTTTCTTAACAGGTTTGTGACAATGGACGAAACCTGGGTTCGCCATTATACTCCAGAGTCAAAACAACAATCCAAGCAGTGGAAAAAATCTGGTGAACCGACCCCAAAGAAAGCGAAGGCAATTCTATCGGCTGGATAAGTGATTGCGTCAGTTTTTTGGGATGCTAAAGGTGTTATTATGGTGGACTACATTGCGAAAGGCGAAACAATAAACTCGACTTACTATTGCATTCTTTTGCGTCGTTTTCGTCAAGAAATTAGAGAAAAACGCCCAGGATTACTGAGAAAGAAAGTTTGTTCCATCAGAACAACGCTCGCATTCACACGTCTGCTGAGTCTATGGCCCAAATTCGTGATTGTTGTTTCGAATTGCTGTCCCACCCGACTTATTCTCCTGATCCTTCGGACTTTCATCTGTTTCCAAACCTAAAAAAAAACACTCGGTGGCCAGAAATTTTCATCAACTGAAGAAGTAGAAGCTGCAGTTAACAAGTATTTTGAAGACCTTGAGGAATCTTTTTTCAAACAGGTGTGGAAGCTTTGGAAAGCAGGTGGAAGAAGTGCATAGAGTTAATTGGAGATTACGTCGAAAAATAAAAATATTTTTGTACGTATTTTATTTTGTTTTCTCGATTAGGTCGCGAACTCTTCAATCTATCCTCGTATATACGAATATAAATAAATTTTACAATCGACTGGAATCTTTTGAAATGTACATTTCTTCGCATCTCCTGGGTACGGAAAATAAAAAACATGAGAAGGTGGTTTGGATGTGCTACGAGTGATATTTTTCGAGCAGGAGTTTCTAAAGTTTGTTTAGCTATTGGCTCGCCACCCTTCGTGAGGAGACGGCGTCGTAAGAAAAAGGAGAAAAATGGAAAATTTCTGTGCAACACCCTATAAAAGGGAAAAAAAAAATGAGATATATTACGGCGACAATTTAAATTATGATCGTTCATTAAAAGTTTAAACAACTGGTATATTAGGAATAAAATAAATGTATTTTTTTCTAAAAAGAGCAACAATAATATTTTAGAATATAAAACGAAAATTTTAGGAAATTCTCTTCTCTATTGACTTTAATGATGTATTCTAGAGCTGCCTAACTAACTTAATAGAAATTATTTAAAAATAATTATTTACCCTTTACTTTGTAGGTCCAGGCTTAGTGTTCATAGTGTACCCCGAGGCCATAGCTACAATGGGCGGTTCGGTCTTTTGGTCAATAATTTTCTTTTTAATGCTCATAACTTTGGGACTAGATAGTACCTTCGGAGGCCTTGAGGCGATGATTACAGCCTTATGTGATGAATATCCAAAAACTCTCGGTAGGCACAGAGAAATATTTGTAGCATTTTTATTGCTAGGCATCTATATT
Source organism: Pachyrhynchus sulphureomaculatus (assembly GCA_019049505.1). NCBI lineage: Eukaryota > Metazoa > Arthropoda > Insecta > Coleoptera > Curculionidae > Pachyrhynchus > Pachyrhynchus sulphureomaculatus. The sequence goes on along the minus strand of CM032453.1, from coordinate 102,142,425 downwards.
TGTGCCTTACCTACTACAACGTATGTAAGTATAACTGTTTTCTCATTTTAAGAATAAGTATCACTATTAATATAGGATAAAAAAAAGTAAACATAGATTTTCTATAACTAATAAGTTACAATGTGCCATTTATGTTAAAATTGCTGTATACGAGTACATATGCACTTCGTTTCTTCAGTCGTTTTTAGTGTTCCGTACGGAACACTTATAAGATCACTTCGGTGTCTGTCCGTCTGTCCGTCTGTCTGTCCGTCTGTCTGTCCGTCTGTCACACCCGATTTTCTATGAAACTATTTGTCATAGAAAGTTGAAATTTGGTAGTAATATAGGAATTGATGGCCTCATCAGAGCCATGCAGTTTTGAAAGTTAAATTTTGACTTAAGGGGTTAGTTTTTGGGGGGTGAAATCGGAAGTGAACAAAAATTTTTTTTACTAGGTAATCGAGTGTGGTGTCAAATGAAAGCTTGTGAAAACACGAGTAAAAAAATATATGTATGATGTAATACTTGCACGCACTTTTCTTTGTATTATTTTTAAAAAATCGCGAAAAATCGCTGTCCCGCGCCTTATCTCGGAAAGTACTTATCGAAAAATTTTGAAAAAATTCTGGAATATTCTCCACGGGGTGTAGATTGAACGAAAATTATCACGAGTGCATTATCTGTAATAATTTATCTGGTATATAAAAAAAAAACCAGAAATTTCAAGGTCATCAATTTTCAGTAAAGATTGGAAATAAACTTTGTTGAAAACTTATTTGGGGTGTGTTTTGTGAAGTCACTGATCATTTTATATCACCGTAACATAAATTTTGACTTAAGGGATTCGTTTTGAGGGGTGAAATCGGAAGTGAAAAAAAATTTTTTTTTACTAGGTCATCGAGTGTGGTGTCAAATGAAAGCTTGTGAAAACACGAGTAAAATATATATATATATATATATATATATATAATGTAATACTTGCGCACACGTTTCTTCGTATTACTTTTAAAAAATCGTGAAAAATCGCTGTCCCTTACCTTATCTCGAAAAGTACTGATCAAAAACATTTTGAAAAAATCCTGGAATATTCTCCACGGGGTATAGATTGAACGAAAATTATCATTACCTTTAATAATTTATCTGGTATATAAAAAAACCAAAATTTCAAGGTCACCAGTTTTCAGTAAAGATTGGAAGCAAACTTTATTGAAAACTCAACTTATTTGGGGTGTGTTTTGTGAAGTCACTGATCATTTTATACCACCCTCACAAAATTTTTATATTTATATATTTAAAAACAATCGTACGGAACACTAATTGTGCAAGTTCAACTTGCACTTGACCGTTTTTTTTTTTTAGGATCATATCGTTTGTATTTGTATACTTTAACAGCGTGAAACGCTACACAATAATTATCACTACTACATACTTTATTTCTTCACTCGACGCGCATTTCGCTAACTCTATTAGCATTATCAGGTGAGGATTGCCTAAATCTAAGATTAAAAACTGAATTTATATTAACCGACCAAACATAGACGGCCGATAGTTTAATTCCAGTCGACTAACTAGTATAGAGAACAGTGTGGAGTATGTCCTCGGTCCTTCTTTCGACTATTGTTTCATCTCATAATTTCGATACATTCATAAGCGTCTAATAACTTCCTATTAGATACATGTTTAATTAACCTCAAATTATTTAGAGTAGAGAGTTTTCTCATCTACCGTACCGCAAATGAGCTACATCTTATTTAAATCTTCTTTGAATAGACCTTCTTGTTTGTCCACCACACTCCTTGTTACAATCATTACAACTTATCTCATATATTCTATTTTTCTTCACATTTGTGGATTTCATTTTTTTGGCTTTCTAAGAGATTTTTCAAGTTGTCTTATGATTTGTAGACTAACGTCAGTCTTGCCTTATTAAATCATAATCATTAGCTTAGTTCATCCATCGTCGGATGTAAGCCTCCCCAAGTTGTGTCCAGTGAGCTCTGTTGTTTGCTTTTTATATCTAATGGTGTCCCACTAATCTTTTTATGTCATCCGTCCAGCTTATCTGTGGTCTACCTATGCATCTTTTATGTTCTTCATTCAACCATACGACGTGTCTATCTATTATCATTCATACTTGCGATATGCCCCGCCCAATTCCACCCTAATATACATATTCGTATTACATCTGTCACTTTTGATCTTCTTCGTATCTCGATGTTAAGAATACGATCTTGGAGACTAATATTTAGCATTCTCCTCTCCATTGCTCTTTGGGCACCTGCAATTTATTTATTATACTTTTATTTAAAGCCCTCGTTTCAGTGCCATATGTTAATACCGGCAGTACCTATTGATCGAATACTCTGCCTTTTATTGTATTTGGGATGTTCAATTTAAATGTAGATTGTAACTTTCCGAAGGTAAATCAAGCTAATAAGCCTCTTCTATTCAAGTCAGCCTTTAATTTTTTTTGATATTTTAATTTTTTCCTAAATATATGAATGTTTGAATCTTTCCTATTATTTTACCTTCTGTTAATAGTTTTTGGCTGTTATTTTCACTTTCGTTGTTTAAATATTTGGTTTTAGTGAAGTTTATTTTTAGATCTATTTCTTGAGACTTGTTATTTAATTCCATCAGCATCTCTGGTAATCCTTCTTTTATGTTGGCGATCAGAGTCATGTCATCTACGAACCTTAAGTGATTTAATCGTTCACCGTTCATTAGTATTCCTTTATTTTCCCACTTTGGCAATTTGAATATGTCTTCTAGAGTCAACGTGAGCAACTTTGGGAATATTGAATTGAGTCGGTTTGTCTAATTCCTATTTTAATTTTGATTTTATTTGTTTTGGTGGTATTTTTATATATGGTATGTATTCAAGAGAAGAGTTGTGTATTTTTAAGGCGCTAAGGACTGGCCATATCTCTACCGAATCAAATGTTTTTTCCTAGTCAACCATTGCTATCCACAAAGTGACCTTATATTCTTTTGATTTTTCCAGTAGTAATCTAATTGTTTGAAGATTGTCCAAAGTTCTTTCTTGTTCACGTGGTTGATAACTGTCTAATTTGTTCGTTAATTTATATGTTATGATTCTAGTGAGAATTTTATATAGTACCGATAACAGGCTGATGGGTCTGTAATTCTCCAATTTAAATTTATTCCCCTTTTTAAAAATAAGCACAATCGAAACGTTTACCCAAGGTGTTGGTATTTTACTTTCTATAACGCACCTGTTAAATAGAGCTTGAAGACATTGTATTATCGGTGCCCCTTCATAACTTATTACTTCTATAGTCCCCTGGTTCGTTGTTGCATGGCGTTCATTATTTCATCTGTTGTTACATCGGGAATTTTATCAGATCCCACATTTTTTACTGTCACTATTTCTTTCTTTTTTCCCGGGCGGTCGCCATATTTTCATGTCATATAATGTTTGATAATATCTTTCTGTAGCTTCCTTTATCTCTTGGATTTGTGCAATACCTTGGTTATCGTTATTTAACATATAAGTATTATTATTTGATCTTTCCCTTTATTCATTTATTTATTTAGGTGTTTCAAACTTTTTCCCTCTTTTAGAGTTTCTTCTATTTGCTAGTTTCTGTACTATCTGACGTGTTCTCTGATCTTTTTCTTTATTTTTTGTCTATTCCTGTCAATTCTAATCTGTCATTTGTAGGATTATTTCTTAATAGTCTTCTTTGTACCTAATTTTTGTGTTTTTCCTTTTTTCGATGTTACTATTTATTTGTAGTCATGAATAGGTTATTTGTGTGTTTAGTTCATCAAGTTCTGGTTGGTAGCTTATATGTTTTATATATATATTAGTCCATATTCGTCTGTGTTTTGTTTTATTATTTCTCCTTGGTGTCTTTATCTTTGTATGTTTTATAAATCTACCTCGCTCCTGCTTCACACTTATTCTTATTTTTGCTTTGATCATTCAATAGTCACTGCCAATGCTTATCGTATTCAGAATTGTCGTGTCGATTATAATACTCTTGTCATTTGCTAAAACACGTTTATTGTTATACCATCTGAGCTATCGTCTTTGTTCTGGCTTTTGGGAAAATGTGTTCATAAAGTACAAGTGGTTTTCGTTGACAAAATTTGTTAGCTCTGCTGATCCTCCTTATCTTATTGTGCTTATGTGCAAAAAGGTGGAATTGGGAATATTTGATCTAAACTTATATCTATTTATTAACTGATTTACATGTAATGACCAGGTGGTAGGATAAAAACTTTTTGTTAAGTTAGTTCAGGTTATTATGAAGTTAGTGATATAATCCTAGTAGTTAAATTAGCATTGTTCTTTCTATATGCCGTTATTTACACATGAAGACGAGAGTGGAAATATATATAACCAGAAATAAGGACATGTCGTAGAATAAATAAGAGGTAATGATAATTACGAACCAAGCAACTTTGGATCATATAGTTTGGCTACCACGTTAGTGGTGAGAGGCTAATAGAATTCTGCATTTATAACATGTTAGGCATTGACGATATCCTCTTTAAAAAGTCTAAGAACTAAAAACATTGAAGAAACTGCAAAACAGTTATACACCAGGTGTAAATGAAATACTAGCACAACTGATACAGGATGTAAATTCAAACATTTTAACATAGATCACTGTTGCAAATGTACGCGATCCCGTTACCTCATACTGGACTGTCGATTTTGACAAAAAAAAACATTCACATTCACCATTGCGTAATTAAAAATGCTGAATTTTGTTTTGCATCATAAAATGTATTTTAATGAAGCTAGATAATGAAGTATTTCTCATCGTACTGAAAATAATATGCCATTGAACTTATACTAATTTTTTGTAGGTTTTTCAAATTATGTTTAAAATTCTAATTTTCACACAGTTATGTTTTTTTACCATATTTTAGGGTGGTGTATATTTAGTTAACATGCTCAACATTTATGGGCCAGGCCTAGCCATACTCTTTGTGGTTTTTGTGGAGGCTGCAGGGGTTTGTTGGTTGTATGGAACAGATAATTTTGCTAGAGACATTGAAAAGATGATTGGATACAGACCTGGTATTTTCTGGAGGTTATGCTGGAAATATATTAGTCCTGTATTTTTATTGGTAAGTGAATATTAAGATAAAATTTATTATACGAATAGAGGCAGAAAACATTTTATTTAATTCAGTTTAAAACTATGGGTCGTTTAAAAGATTAGAGAAACACTACTCTACTATTAAAACTGATAAAATAATATTTCTCTTTAGATAATTTTCGTTTGCTCTCTTCTAAATCACGAAGAAATGTTAGGTAATGAGTATAAATATCCTGATTGGAGCCTAAAAGTTGGGTATATATTAACAGCGTCATCGATAATGTGCATCCCATTATACATTGTGTATAAATTTGCTGTGACACCCGGAAGCTTTGTACAGGTAAGAAATAACTCATTTTAATCACTTATTTTTTATATATATATATATATATATATATATATATATATATATATATATATATATATATATATATATATATATATATATATATATGTATATGTACATATAATGTGTCCCAAACATTTTTATACAAATGGAGAGAAAGTTTATCTTACATATAACAAAAAAAATTTTATTCTTGATAAAAAGTTCTGCATCTCATGGAAATTCATAATGAAGCATTAAAAGTTTAAAATATTTGATGGTATACAGGAAAAATAAAAAATAATGATTTATAATGAAGAGTAAAGTGTGAGTAAAATATTAATTGAAAATGTTAATAGGAACTAAAAAATTATGCTCACATTTAGATTTGTGGCATTCCTAGTTAAAAATTTAACAAGCCTAAAATTTGTAATGATTTCGTTTTCTGTTATTCAATAAATAATCTAACAATTACTAACGTGTTTACTGCAGTTTTTTAAATTTTTAACTATTAGGGCCACAAATCTAAACGTAAGCATAATTTTTTAGTTCCTATTAACATTTTCAATTAATATTGTGCTCTGTATTTAAACTGAAGCACATTTTACTCTGCATTATAAATCAATATTTTTTATTTCGTATACGTATACCATCAAATATTTGAAACTTTTGATGCTTCATTATGGATTTCCATGTAATGCAGAACTTTTCATCAAGAATAGTTTGTTTTGTAATATGTAAGATAAACTTTTTCTCTATTTTTATAAAACTTTTTGGGACATTATATATATATATATATATATATATATATATATATATATATATATATATATATATATATATATATATATATATATATATATATATATTTGTTTATTTATTTATTTATTTATCTACGGGCAGACCCGTTTTATACATATGTTAGTATTTACAGAAAAATTTCAATAATATAGTAAACTTATAACAATACAATACAATAACAACACCAGTAATTATCATTTCAAAAACTCAGTGGACTGTCAACAGTTTTTCTTTTAAACGTTTTAAAGAGAGATTAAAAAAAACAAGATCCGCTTCACTGGCACCATTAGTGATTCTAGTGATCGGCGAGAATAGGCCATAGTTACATCTGTGGTACCTCGGGGCAAAGAGTACGTGGTCCCTTGTTGATCTTGGTGGAACATGAAAATTTATCAGACTCAAGAGATCAGAGCAGTCTATATGACCATTTACAAGTCGAAATAAGAAACATATATCAGCAACTTTCCTTCGTCTTGAAAGTGATTGCAGCTGAAGTCTTCGTAGCTGGTCCCCATAGGCAGTGATGTTCCACTTAAATTTGCAAGAGACATATCTAGCATACTTCCTCTGTACCCTTTCAACACCCTCAATATGCACAGCATACGATGGCGACCACACACATGACAGATACTCCAAAGAAGATCTCACCAAGGCCTTGTACAAAAGATTCACGCTATCTACGGTCCGGAAATCCCTAGTATTCCTACAGACGAAGCCAAGGAGTTTAATACATTTGTTAGTAATAAAGTCATAATGAATATGAAAATCAAGCTTAGTGTCCAAATAAATACCCAAGTCACACAATGAGCAGACTCTTTCGAGAAGACAATTATTAATACTATAGTCATACAAAAGCGGAACTTTCACTTGAAAGAACGACATAATCTTACATTTTTGAATATTTAGTTTCATTTTGTTTCTCCTGCACCACTCACTCACCTTATCCAAGTCTCCCTGTAGTCTCATAGCATCGTCAACAGAATGAATTGCCGTAGACAATTTCAAGTCATCTGCAAAAAACAAAGGCCTTGAAAATAGAATTACCTTTCGTAGGTCGTTAATAAATATATTAAACAGCAACGGGCCCAGGTGGCTACCCTGCGGCACACCCGATGCAACGGACACCTCACTCGACACAAAGCCCTTTACTTTAACAAACTGTTTTCTGTATGTAAGGTAGCAGGTTAACCAATTCAGTAGTGCTCCACAACCTCTTAACTTCCCTATCAGGATATCGTGGTTGACTGTGTCGAAGGCCTTGTTGAAATCCGTATAAACCACGTCAACCTGACCACCCGCCTCCATTACATCAATAGTACTTTGAACCAACAAGATTAGGTTTGTAGCCGTCGATCTGCCACCAACGAAACCGTGCTGTTCCGGAACCAAAGAAGGTTTTATTTGTCGCAAACAATTTTTTCGAATACTTTTGGAATATAACTTAGAATGGAAATAGGTCGATAATTTTTAGCGTCTGATTTGTCGCCGGACTTAAATACTGGAGTAATGAAGCTATATTTCCATTGGTCAGGAAAAACACCGCTCTCTAGGGACATTTTAAAAAGCATATGGAGCGGTTTGGCCAAAGCATAGACACAGTCAACCAAAAATCTGGGAGATATACCATCAGGACCCTGTCCCTTATTTATGTCAAATTTAGACACATAGTCAAACACCTCCCCCAGGGAGATCTCAACAGAGGAGAATGATCCACCACTATCCCCACCATCCTCAAGCCCAGGCTCACCACCGTCAGTATCCGACCTATAAACACCCTGAAAATGAGACTTAAAAATTTCCACAATAGTCTGTCCATCCGTCCCTGTTAGCTCGTCTAGATTTATTAAGGTAGGGGTGGACTTGCCCCCCTTTTTACTGTTAATGAAATTCCAAAATTGTTTGGTGTTATGCTTTAAATTTGTCTCAATATTTTTAACATACTGCAAGTAGCAGTTGCTCTTTAAGATATTGGATTGGGTTCTTAACTCCGAAAACTTCTGATAAGTATCCCACTGACGGGTTTTTTTGTATTCTTTGTGACACAACTTCTTTTTTAAGATAAGATCTTTAAGTTCATCAGAAAACCACTTGGGGAACTTCGGATTTTTGGAACGAACCACAGGGACATACAGACTACATACCAGCATACAAAACTTCATCGAAGGCAGACTTTACAGTATTTACATCCGCAATACCACCCAAGACATATTCCCAGTCCACTGAGTGATAATAATTATTTAACATATTATAGTCCGGACGCTTAAAGTCATAGAAACTGAAATCATAGTGCAAACGCTCAGGATAGTCATTAAGCAGCACATCAACCACAAGGGAAGGATGGTGCCGGTCGCAGGGCAACAGACTCTCCAGTGCCACCCGAACAGATGTTCTACTGTCTCGTGTTACCACCAGATCTAATTTCACACCATTTGCATTACTAATTTCGTTCACTTGGAATAACTGATTATAAGAGAAACAGTCACTAAGTAGCCTCACAACGTCCCCACCATGGCCAATGGCTGAACTTCCAAAACTGTCACTAGTCCATTCTACATGAGGCAAGTTATAGTCACCTAGGACACATACATTATCGCTGGTATACTCTTGAATGATCTCCTCTATCGCACAGCAGTGAGCCTGAACAGCATCCACTTTAATGGGTGGCGGCAAGTACACAGCACCCACCACAAGTTTCTCCGTACCACATCGAATTAACACAAACAAGTGTTCCACACTATGGTAGTTGTTTGGCACTATACAAGACTGATAACAGTTTCGTACTGCAATAAGCACCCCACCTCCACTTTTTTTGTCACTAGTCAGGTTTGACCGATCTTTTCGATACAATACATAATCAGACATACCAATCTCAGCATCACAGATATCATCACTAAGCCAAGTCTCCGAGAATACCACCACGTCAAAATCACAATCTGATATACTGAGTGTTAAGTCTTTCATTTTGGTTTTAATACCTCTGATGTTTTGGTAATAAAGTGTTAAGTTCGGCCTGCCCCTATTAAGTTTTTTCTCTGCCGTATAGAGTCCTGTCGCGGTTCAACCACATGCACAATCTTAGGTACACCTCCTAAATATTTTATGCCCAGTTTAGTTTCACCATTATGAATGCGTTGCTGTAACTGAGACCTCAACTCCTTGAACTGATGCCTTTGCCATAAAGTTTGATCAGGACCAATGGTCGTTCCCTGTTCTCTAAACCTTGACCTATTACTTAGGATGGTCTGTGCTGATCGCTCATTATGCATTATCACCTTTATTGGTCTCACCTTTCCAGAACGTTTCCCAACCCTCAACACTTTAGTGAATTTAATTCCCTCAACAACATTTTCAAAAGCTGCATCAACCAAGCTAGTATCATGTTCTATACGGGCTTTCGGATCATCAGACACAGATTCCGGAACATTGTAGATCATTACATTAATTGCCCTTCTCTTTCGCTCTTCCATTTCATCAATGACCAGTTGGGGAGCTGTGCCCGAGACTGATGGACTCGAATCCTTCAGCTGCACAAAATCGGCTCTCAATTGAGCTAACTCCCCTTCCAGCAGGCCAATCTTCTGAACCCTAATCTTCTCCCTTTCCTTCAGGTCAGCAAGTGCACCCTGAAGGCTACTTTTCTGCTCCACCAACAAGTTCACTATATAGGAGACTACAGAAAGAATATCCTTATTACTGATATCAGGCTTCTTGAGCAAGTTGTTGACACGACCCACAATGTCAGCCTCACTTCCCTCGGCAGAATCCTCATCAGTGGCTCCTGCGATATCACCAGATCCATCGGTTACCGAAGCATGCCCGAACACGGCCGATAATCTCCTAACTTCACTTCTTTGGCAAGTTTTACACTCCCATTTATGGGATTTCTTTTTCCGAAATTCTGCTACCACTCTATCGTACTCGGACTTTCCAAGACCCGAACACGATTTATGCACCCAGGCACCACACGTAGAGCATTCGATGGAGCTTTGTTTGGCCTTTATGTCTCGTTCACAAAATAAACAAACCCTACCTGTGGCCGCCATATAGTCTTTACGCTCAAATCCCGAACATACCAAGCACTTCTCAACTGCAATGACGTTACCAAGTGAAACGAACCGTACGTTTGCCAGTCATACTGATCTCAACAGGTAGAACGCACTATACAATTCCTTTATTTTTTTTTTATTTCCTCGTTGCAGGCAGCACAATAAATAAAACTGAAAAGTATTTGTTTATAATCCCACTGTATGCATCATACACGTTTCGCGTTTTCCGTTCACACTACTAATTTTACAACTTATATTGTTCACTGATCATGTGTACGAAAACTATACCTATCACTTCGCGAAACCTCAGAATTTGTTGTGAAGTTTATCCCTCAAAATTTTCGATAATTAAGACAACGTTTGCTGCACAGTACCGCTCGTCGCGCTGAATCTTGAAATATTATATATATATATATATATATATATATATATATATATATATATATATATATATATATATTTATATATATATATATATATATATATATATATATATATATATATATATATATATATTTATATATATATATATATATATATATATATATATATATATATATATATATATATATATATATATATATATATATATATATATAATATCATATTCAACCTAAATATTTAATATTTTCAGTTACTATAGGCAACGTAAGTATTGAAACAAGTACGGAACCCAGTATTATTATTACTGGTTTAATGGTAATTTATAATAACATTTAATAACGTAATTCAAATTTGTATATGAATATATATATATATATATATATATATATATATATATATATATATATATATATATATATATATATATATATATATATATATATATATATAGTAGAACCCCGATTAACCGAGTCGCGATTATCCGAGCTCCGGATTAACCGAGCGAATCTAAGAACCTGATTATCCGAGGTACGCGCGTCTATGCTGCGTATTAACCGAGCTTCTAAAATATGTATGAACATATTTCCATTTAAAATCGTCGGGGCCTTCGTGGAATCCCCCTGGCCCGTGTGAGGGGTTCCCCTATTTATGTTTTTGGACTCTTTCAGCATGTAAATTTGCATGAATGAATTTATTTGGTTGGAGTTCTGGTAATTAAGTGTAATTAATACGAACTGCTTTGTTTGGATTTTTGTTTGTCGTATTATAATGGAGCAAAACAAGGGTAAAAGAATCGTCGTTCCTATTGAAGAAAAATTAAAAGCCATGGTGCCAGGTGAGGTACCAGTTGGAGATTGGAAAAGAAACCGCACAAAAATAGAAGAGTGGTGTATAAATCAAGCCTCCTCGTCCTCAGGAAGGAAATCAATGAAAACCGGCGACTATGAAGAGGTTAACGAAGCTTTATTCATGTGGTTTAACCAACAGAGATCAAAAGGTGTGCCTCTGTCAGGTCAAATTTTACAGCAGAAAGCAATAATGATTAGTAGGCAATTCCCAGAGATAGATCAGTTTACCGCCAGTTCTGGATGGCTTGACCGCTGGAAAAAGACGGTACGGGGTACGGGGTACGACAACTGACTGTATGTGGTGAAAAACTTTCTGCTGATGTGTCATCAATTGAGAAGTTTAAGCAGAACTTTAAAAAGCAAATCGAAGATTGTGGATACACATGTGATCAAATTTACAACTGTGACGAAACTTAAGCATTATAAAATGCTTCCATCAAAAACATTGGCATTTCGACAGGAAAAATCAGCTCCTGGGCACAAACGAAGTAAGGAAAGATTAACTATAATGGTATGTTCCAATGCACCTGGCAAGTCTTCACGTCCAAGAGCTTTAAAAAACAACTCAACCAAAGCCCTACCAGTCTATTACAAAAGTCAGACGAGCGCATGGATGGATGCGACCTTATTTACTAACTGAAGAAGAGTTTGTGCAATCTGTGACTAAATTTTTGAACAGAAACCGTCTTCCTATTAAAGCAATTTTGTTAATGGATAATGCCCCCTTTCACCCTGGAGAAGGACTTCATGTGGACGAAATTGTTGTAAATCTTTTTCCTCCATATATAACCATATATATATATGATTCTGTTTTGTTTCTTAAGATTTTAGTTCTACTTATTAAAACATATTTTATTTAGTCTTTACTGACGTTTCACCCATATATATATATATTTATATATATATATTTTTTTTTTTGGGTATTTTCAAAGTATCTTAAAATTTTAAAAACGGTTTTGGTACACATTTTACAATTTTAAAAATTAAAAATTGTTACAATTCACATCATGTATATATAAAACAATTTAAACATGCTTTTATTTATATATAACTAATTAAAAATATGTACGATAATGTTGTCTTAAAATTAATACAAAAAAATATTTACTGAAATATTTGATATTTGATTATTTAGAATATGGTACGTCCCTAATAAACCCAGTATTCTTCCCACACAGGTCGTTATTGATCGAAATATTGAATGCTTACTACTTTGTAAAAGTGAAATTAAATAAAACGTGCCTTTGGTTTAAAAAATAGATGGTTTTTATATTGTTGTCATTTTTTATTTTATGTGGAATATATTTGGATAAATATGGCTGAGGCAGGCTATATTAGTCCTATCGTTTTATTTTTGTCATTTCTTTGATTTTCAGTTTTTGGTAATTAGAGTCTCTATTTAAAATTTTTATTTCTTTATACATTAAACATGAATTCAGTTATAAAGAAACAAAGATTTTAAATAGACACTCTAATTACCAAAAACTGAAAATCAAAGAAATGATCGAAATAAGACGAGATCCTGATGTTGTAAATGATGGGACTGATATAGCTGGCCTCGGCCATATTTATTAAAATATAGTCCACCAGTTAGTAAATAAGGTCGCATCCATCCATGCGCTCTTCTGACTTTTGTAATAGACTGGTAGGGCTTTGGGTGAGATGTCTTTTAAAGCTCTGGGACGTGTAGACTTGCCAATCACCATCAGTGGGATTTTGTGCTTGCCAGATGCATTGGAACATAACATTATAGTTAATCTTTCCTTACTTCGTTTGTGCCCAGGAGCTGATTGTTCCTGTCGAGATGCCAATGTTTTTGATGGAAGCATTTTATAATTCAGACCAGTTTCGTCACAGTTGTAAATTTGATCACATGTGTATCCACAATCTTCGATTTGCTTTTTAAAGTTCTGTTTAAACTTCTTAATTGATTACACATCAGCAGAAAGTTTTTCATCACATATAGTCAGTTGTCGTACACTGTTCCGTTTTTTTCCAGCGGTCGAACCATCCAGAACTGGCGGTAAACTGATCTATCTCTGGGAATTGCCGACTAATCATTATTGCTTTCTGTTGTAAAATTTGACCTGACAGAGGCACACCTTTTGATCTCTGTTGGTTAAACCACATGAATAAAGCTTCGTTAACCTTTTCATAGTCGCCGGTTTTCATTGATTTTCTTCCTAAGGACGAGGAGGCTTGATTTATTCACCACTCTTCTATTTTTGTGCGGTTTCTTTTCCAATCTCCAACTGTTACCTCACCTAATGCATAATCTCGTGCAACAACTTTAATTGTCTCTCTTGCTTCAATTCTTCTGATGGCTTTTAATTTTTCTTCAATAGGAACGACGATTCTTTTACGCTTGTTTTGCTCCATTATAATACGACAAACAAAAATTCAAACAAAGCAGTTCGTATTAATTACACTTAACCACCAGAACTCCAACCAAATAAATTATGTGAGTATACTCGTACTTCCCCGTAGTAAACGCTATAACGCACTGCATTCACGCAAATTTACATGCTGAAAGAGTCCAAAAACATAAATAGGGGAACCCCTCACACGGGCCAGGGGGATTCCACGAAGGCCCCGACGATTTTAAATGGAAATATGTTCATACATATTTTAGAAGCTCGGTTAATACGCAGCATAGACGCGCGTACCTCGGATAATCAGGTTCTTAGATTGGCTCGGTTAATCCGGAGCTCGGAGAATCGTGACTCGGTTAATCGGGGTTCTACTGTATGTATATATATATATATATATATATATATATATATATATATATATATATATATATATATATATATATATATATATATATGTTATATGTTATATGTGCTCTGCCTATGATTTGTTGAGAAATAGAAACCAGTATACTAATTTATCTTTTATACTTCATCTTACACTGAAAGAGATTTTAATTACACTTTCAAATTTTGTTAATATAAGTTATCCTTTAAACTAATAATAATAATACTGGGTTCCGTACTTGCTTCAATACTTATGGTGCCTATAATAATAAAATGTATAGGACTATTGCTAGTAACTGAAAATATTAAACATTTAGGTTAAATAAGATATTACGTAAACTCGGCTAGAACTTTTAGAGAGATAACGTTTTTCGTGGGACTAATTAATGGAATATCCAGTTAACATCAACTTTCAGTATTACCCTTTTTCTATTACGTTCCTTTTTTCGGAAGTTCATGTCTGCATAAAAGCATGTGCTCGAGGTTGACCATACTGGAGTCATTAGTCATTAAACTGCAGTCACTGTAAAAAAAGATATATAACTATATATATATATATATATATATATATATATATATATATATATATATATATATATATATATATATATATATGTATATATATATGTATATATATATATATATATATATATATATATATATATATATATATATATATATATATATATATATATATATATATATAGCTATATAGCTGCAAGTGAATTAGGGGTGAGTTATGAATATCGATAGCATACTAAAATTTTCTTTCGAAATTAAAAACCTAAAGAACTTTAAACTATGTATTACTTTTGTTATTTAAATTACGTGTAAAATATATTTGATGAAGCGATTTTAGTTCTTTTTATACCTTGTTAAAAATAATACCCCAGCTTAGAATATGTCCCGCTTAGAAATAAGCTTCTTGGAAGATTTTTTCGATTGAGTTTATATTCATAGATTATATGTGAAACATTCTATATTGATTTGGTTTTTTTCCAAACTATGACGTCAGTAACGACGTAAGTAACAATTCAAATACTACCCACGAACAAGGTCGTGAAGCTGAATCATTCTCAATAAGTTGTAGCTTAACTCAGCTTATTGACGAAACAACACGTATCCCTGAGACGGGGAGTTCGCCAGTCTTCTCGATCTGTTTTTAACCATCAATCCGGAGATTTACACTGTTACCGTAAATCCGTCGTTAGGTTCTTCCGACCATAAGCTGCTTTCGACATCAAGTATCTTGCCAATCAGTGACAGAGAGGCGCCTAGGCCGCACTACAAATCTGCTAAATAGAAAGATCTCATGGAATATTTTCGAACTTTCCCTTAGATGGACGTTTATTTTCGATCCGACAACCCATCTGACTGCGCCAGGGAGGTCTCCGATGTTATTTTGGCTGGTATGGAAGCTTACATCCCTTTTTCGAAGAAATGCAAGGAAAAACACCACCTACTATTTCCATATTGCAGTCAAAGATGCCCGATATTGTCTTCAGACAGCGTATCATAAAGCGTATTTTAATGAAGCTAGACACCAAAAAGGCTTCTGGCGCTGACGGAATACCTGTCATAGTTCCAAAAACTGTGCAAGGGAACTAATACCAGTTTTCTGTAGACTTTTCAACCTATCCTAGAGAAAGGGAATATTTCCGTCCTGCTGGAAATGTGCCACGGTTCAGCCGATACCTAAAGAAGGCAAGAAGACCTTGCCAAATAACTACCGACCAGTCTCACTGCTTTCAATAATATCGAAAATCATGGAAAAGGTTATCAGCCAGCATCTTCTAAAATATCTTGAACGATTCAATATTATTAGCAATCACCAATATGGCTTTCGTAAACATAGATCAACAGGAGATCTTCTGACTTATGTAACACATGTTTAGAACAATGCAAATGAACATTTTGGAGAATCTCGACCGGTCTTGACATATCCAAGGCATTCGACCGTGTTTGGCACGATGGACTGTTGGCTAAGCTACGCTCTTGTGGTGTGTCTGAAAAGTTCTGTTTGTGGCTCTCATGTTTCCTCAGAGAGCGTTCTTTACGAGTGGCGGTCGACGGATTTCTTTCTAACACCTTCACTATTAACGCCTGTGTGCCCCAAAGCTCCATACTATCTCCTTCTCTCTTCTCATTTGTCTGCCTGTCACACCCGATTTTCTCCAAAACTATTTTCATAGAAAGTTGAAATTTGGTACTCATATAGGAATTGATGGCCTCATCAGAGCCATGTTGTTTTGAAAGTTAAATTTTGACTTAAGGGGTTAGTTTTGGGGGGTGAAATCGGAAGTGAAAAAAAAATTTTACTAGGTTATCGACTGTGGTGTCAAATGAAAGCTTGTGAAGACACGAGTGAAATATATATGTACATACATATATATATATATATATATATATATATATATATATATATATATATATATATATATATATATATATATACATATATAATGTAATATTTGGGCACACTTTTCTTTGTATTATTTTTAAAAAATCGCGAAAATTGGCTGTCTCCTCCTTATCTCGAAAAATACCGATCAAAAAATTCTGGAATATTCTCTACGGGTGTGTAGATTGAACGAAAATTATCACGAGTGCATTTAATTATTTATCTGGTATATATATATATATATATATATATATATATATATATATATATATATATATATATATATATATATATATAAATCAAGATCATAAATTTTCAGTAAAGATTGGAAACAAACTTTGTTGAAAACTCATTTGGGGTGTAATTTGTGAAGTCACTGATCATTTTATACCTCCGCAACAATTTTTTTTATTTTAAAAGCAATCAACGTACGAAACACTAATTGCGCGAGTTCCACTTGCACTTGACCGGTTATTATTTCTTTCTTTGTAAATAGAAAAGAATAAGGATAGGGTTAAAAATAAAGAAATAATTATCATACCCCTAACTTTCCTTTCAAGGATGGTCAACAGTTTTGTCAAACATCTCTAACCTCTGACGTCATTAGTTTGCATTCTTGTGCTAACCATAGTAACTATTCAAACTATGAATTGTATGGTTAGAGTAGAAAAAAATTCCTATAACAACTGAAGTCAAGTAGGCACAAACAGGTTGCATTTTCGAAAATCAGTATTTATTAAATTTCAAAACAGCTATGCGGATGATAGATAGTCAATAAGTTTTCAACTTGTATTGAAGGTAGGAAGCAAAAAATGAATCAATCCTGACCTGTTATAGGCAATAAGCTATCGCAACTTCTGTATTGATTACAAGGATTACGTTGTTGTTATTTGATTACATATATTTCGTGTTTAATATACTAGCAAACTAAACATTAAATTTCTAGAGATATATCCACCCTTCTGCTCCAGGCCTAAACTCAGTAATGCAGTTCAGCAAATATAGTTTTTTGCTGTTGTTTAAAAGGAAGATATATGCTCTGACAATGTAACTTTAGCATTAATCTGCAAAAGTAAGGGAAACTAATTAATCTAAAATACGTGCTTATATATAATATTTATCAGTGTGCATAAAATTTATTTTTGATACGAATCTTTGTTGTCCTGGCATTGAATAGCTGACCTGAAAATTTAATTTAGGTTTAAAAAGAAATTGGCCAACTGCAAATCGGACTTGTGCAATTAATGTTCCGTACGGTGATTGCTTTTTAAAATAAAATCATTACCTTGGCTAAGTGAATTAGGTTCCTGATAAGTATTATTAAGATACGATATGTATTTTCACCTTTTTTCTTAGTCAATAATGTATAATAGCAATAGTATCTTAGCTACCTAATAGCTAATAAATCAGTCTAGCTCAATCTAGAATCTAGTAATAACAAATTTTTACTACCTAAATAATTGTTTAATTATACAGGTACAGGAGCGACGCGCGACTCAGTAGAAGTAATGTACTGAAAAATATCTTTAAAAAACCTCCACCATATTGTCAAGGCACATCGTCTTTTTTTATACCAGATAATTTATCAAACGTAATGCACTCGTGGTAATTTTCGCTCAATCTACACTTTATGAAGACTATTCCAGAATTTTTAAAAAAATTTTGATCAATACTTCTTCAGATAGGGCGGGGGGACAGCGATTTTTCGTTATTTTTTAAAAATATTACAAAAAAAAGTGTGCGCAAGTATTACATCATATATATTTTTGAACTCATGTTTTCACAAGCTCTCATTTAACATCCCACTCGATGACCTGGTAATTTTTTTCACTTCCGATTTCATCTTCTTCTTCTTTCATCTTCATCTTAAGTCAAAATTTAACTTTCAAAACTATACGGCTCTGATTGGGCCATCAATTCCTTTATTAGTGCCAAATTTCAGCTTTATATGTCAAATAATTTCTGAGAAAATCGGGTGTAACAGACAGACAGAGAGATGGACACCGAAATGATTCTATAGGTGTTCCGTACGAAACATCAAAAATTAATTATATCATATGTTTTTCCAAAAATTATATACAACACATTTATCGACTTAGGAATTAAAATATAATAACTATGTAGAGTGAGCTTCTGACTGTAGATACACAATCCCCATCAAAAATCAAATGACGTCGAGTAGGTTAGTAACTGTAAAAAAAGAAAGTTTTCATCGTCAATTAAAGCTAAATTACGTAGGTTTAGAGCGCTACGTTTACTATTCATTCGCGTTCCGTATGGATTACTTCGGGGTCTATCCGTCTGTCACACCCGATTTTCTCCGAAATTATTTGACAAGTTGAAATTTGGCACTAATATAGGAATTGATGGCCTCATCAGAGCCGTGTAGTTTTGAAAGTTAAATTTTGACTTAAGGGGTTAGTTTTGGGGGGTGAAATCGGAAGTGAAAAGAAAAGTTTACATGTCATCGAGTGAGATGTCAAATAGAAGCTTATGAAAACACGAGTTCAGTAATATTTATAATGTAATATTTGCGCATACTTTTCTTTGCATTATTTTTTAAAAATTGCCAAAAATCGCTGCTTCTCCTTATCTCGAAAAGTACTGATCAAAAAATTTTGAAAAAAAATTTGAAATATTATCCACAGGGTGTAGATTGAACGATAATTATTAGGAGTGCATTACCTTTAGTAATTTATCTGATATATAAAAAAAGAAACAAAAATTTCAAGGTCATCAGTTTTTAACAAAGATCGGAAACAAACTTTATTGAAAACTCATTTGGGGTGTTATAGTGAAGTCATTGATCGTTTCATATCTCGGTAACAATTTTTTTTATCTTAAAAGTAATCAACGTACGGAACGTTAATTGTGCAAGTCTGACTTGCACTTGCAATTCGGACAAACGTTGATGTTAATGGGTACCCATTTTTTTTTTTTTTTTACTTTTTCCACTCGGTGTTAGTAAAAGATTTTACTTATATAACAAATTTTATAATTTATTTAGAGATGGAGAATGATATGGAAAGCAGAACACTCGTCAGATAATGCCCTTACGTACTGTGGGGGAACAGACGTGTGACCAGAATCAGCTATAGTAAGATCATATACAATTGAATGGTTAGTTTAGACGAAAAACAAAAACATAAAAAAGACCTACCGGTATATTTTTTGTGACATATATTTATATAAACAAGTCTTTTATTGGAATTTTTCTTTGTAATTCTCATAACATATAAGTCTTTTTTAGCTCTATTCAACCTACAAATAAATTATGTTTAAAAACACTAACCATGGGTGACAAAGATTTAAATTGAAAACTGAAAATTAGGCCCACAAAATAATAAACTTTAAAATTCCAACTAACCTGTTTTAAAGTCTCAAGTTTCTTTGGAAAAATTCCCAAAACAGAATGAGCAATATTATAAACCAAAGGTAACTGGCGGAAAGGAAGTTTTAAGTTTCACTGTACCTTTTTGTAAGTCTGTGTGTAAAATACTTTATGTTTTCAGACTTGAAAAATTGCATCAATTTAATTTTAATAATGAAAGTGCCAAATAAACTATAAGATATTTATTCTAGTATACTCAAATATGAAATTGTCGAATTATCATTTACATTTTAATTAAATATATAAATATATAAAAATATCTAGCAATTACTTATTTTTGTTTATGCCAAGTTAAACAAAAATTTCTTATGCTTTACCAACTGATCTTACTGAATATAAATTTGTAATACCTATAATTACCTTAAATAAATATGCGAAACTAATTTGGCAAAAAGTATATGTCACAAAAATTACAAATCTGTGATCTTTTTCTAGTATTAGTAAACTTGTTAAGGATAGGAAATTCAGAAAATTAGTTAATTATAGTTAGAAGTACTTAATCTGTGGTATAACTTTGTAAAACCAAAGAATATGATATGAGTAGAACATTTTTTATTGTAAAAATACTTAAGTTTTTAAAAAAGTATATTATATGTTGTTTTGATCGCTTTCTTGCATACCAATTAAATTAATCTATTAAAAAAATACGTATATATTCGAATCTACCTCTTAATTACCAAAAAGAAGCAAAACTGTAAAGTATTTTTTAAGAAAATTTATCTAATTGCCCTATTTGTAGAATATATTTGGAAGTTATGCCTTCTTTCAAATTTTTCAAAAATAGGCATATCTTTTGTTAAGAATTTTGCAGCTTAGGCTGATTTAAATTTCATATTTTAGTGTATATACTTATAGGCATTAGAGTGACGTGAAATTTTTAGTACTAGTGTATATTTTTGTGCATATTTCTTTTCTAATCTTTATATCGGGTTTAAGAGTTTTGGATGAAAAGCAGCCATTTTTTACTCACCAGAGGTTAAAAATGTAGAGAATAATATATTCATATATGTTATTTAAAACGTGTAAATTTATAAATGGGAATAAATGGGTACATATTAGATAACGGAAGAATTTGTTTAGAAAAGAGAGAATAGATAAATTATAAACAATTTTTATATAGAATACATATATAAATCTAGTACTTAAAAACATATATGGTGAATAAATGTTAAATGTGTAAACTTTTTCATTACAATAAGTGCAGCAACAGCCATTGCTATACTTAATTGTGGGTAGAATTATCTATTTTACCTTTTAAAATTAGAACATTATTCAAAATATATGCAATATCCTAAATAAATTGCCTATTAAACCAGTTTTGTATACATGTCTGAAGGGTTAGGGCACCCTTAATGATTATGTGAACTTAAAAAAAAAAAACGAATGTGTTCAACTGCAGAAAGGTTTGCCCCTATGTTAAAAAAAATTGATATTTAATATCAATATAAAAAATTAAATGTAAAATTTTAATAGACGAAATAATAGCTTAACATAAAATTACAGAAAAAAAAACAACTTTGAAACAAATAATATCAAGAGTTAAGGCCTAAAGTCAAATCCAGGTAGGTTAACTGTAAAGTATACAGTTATGCTCCAGCCTTTTTTTGCCCGTCTATCTGTTAATACTTTTTGAATTTCAAATTGTTTATTATTATTAATTCATCTTAATTAATTGAATTTTGTCTAGTTAAGCAAAGCATAAACTTAAATTAATTATAATTAATAAAATTAAAATTTGATACCAATATTTTCTGGTTATCGTAAACTCTGAATGAATAGTTTTAAAAATATATAATATAATAAGAAATTGTCGTTATTGGAATATAATGTATATATTTAGAATAGTATATTGTATGTACTTATCAAATTATGCCCAGATATTTATAATGCTTAAGCTTTAGCTGTTTAGATCTTAAAAGTAGGATAAACCTGCCAAAGAAAAATTACTCGTTCGAAGTGCTATTTTTTATTAATATTATCTTATATTTGACTGTTATATGTGCTAATGTGGCTTACAGTTATTGTAAGTACTCTGGTCCAATTTTTATACAAGAGTAATATTTTGCTGTTTGACAAATAATATTTAATGTCATATCGTCCAAGTAAATATTTAAAATATAATGTATGTCTATAAATAATTTTCTGCAAGAGATATGTATTTTGAAATAATTTGTATGCAATATATATATATATATATATATATATATATATATATATATATATATATATATATATATATATATATATATATATATATATATATATATATATATATATATATATATATATATATATATATATATATATATGTCATCCTTTTGCAAACCGTACAGCTATTTTGACTTCACATTTTTGATTTATTTGAAAATTTTTTTTATGTTTTTATGAAATTAGTCGACACATATACAGAGATTTTTTTGTCCAAATGTATATTTTGCATAATATGGACATTATAAATTATCGTAGTCCACTAATCGGCGGTACACTAAAAAAGCACTATCCCCGGTTCTATTTATCGTATAAACTTCGTTCTTTCGCCATTTTATTGCTCTTTATGTTGGCTTCCGCATAGTCGCAAAATCGTGGAATCATTTAATTGTTTATTTATAAAAAATAATAACCTTGAACTTGTTTAAATCATTTTTCATGCTTGCCCCCACAACTCACAAAATAGAAAAAAATACATTATATTCGCTGTGTTTTAACCTAAAAAACCCATATTTTTCAAAAGTGTGGTCTCTATTGGGTCGGAAACCATTAAATAGTTTCAAGCGCACGTCCGGCGGCGCGCATCACGTGCATAGAGTTCTAACGGAGTCTTGTTTACGTTTACGCCCATTTCTTGCTATTCAAAGGTCATCCTTTTATATCAATACTTCTATATGAAAATTATATATACATTATCTAAAAAACAAATAAGTAGAAAGTGATCTTTATTATTAGACTAAATGTTCAAATGCGCACTCATCGAAAACTTATAAATGTAATTATTGAACACTGGAACAGAGACAAACTCAGCTGAAATAAATATTTAAAAAAAATTACACATTTTTCTGATGGAGAAAGTGTGCAATACAAAAACAAAAGAAAAATTTATCAATCTCACTCATCATCTGAAAGATTTTGCTTTAGGTGCAGAGTAGCACTTTTTTCCAACGTCCCATGGCAAGGGTGCGTGCGATGGCTTGGGTGGGACTTTGGAAAGGTTGGCTGCTAGAAGCAGCCTTCAAAGAGTAACTAATCCACTGTAAACACCAAAAGAATTATTTGAATGGACAACTGAGTCTCTTCCTAATATGTCATTGACATTTGTAGAGAATAAAGAATATATTGAAGAAGCCAAAAAATTAGAGTCAAGTTTTAAAATGGCTCTAACTATAAAAGGGACGTTGACATATTATTGCATGATACCAATCATGAATAAAAAGCAAAAGTGAAGCATTTTTCTTTGTTGGAACATTCAACTGAAGTTGAGTTATGAATTTAGCTGAGTTTGTCACTGTTCCAGTATTCAATAATTACGTTTCTAAGTTTTCAATGATTGTGCGTTGGAATATTTAGTCTAATAATAAGGATTTCTGCTTGTTCATTTTTTGGCCAATGTATATATAATTTTCATATAGACATACTTATATAAAAGGATGACCATTCAAAAGCAAGAAATGTGCGCAAACGTGAACGAGACTATGTTAGAACCCTATGCTAGCGACGCGCGCCGCGTGATGTGCATTCGAAATAATTTAATATTTTTCGACCTAGTAGAGACCTTACACTTCAAAAATATGGATTTTTTTGATTAAAACATTTTTTAAGTTGTGGAGGAAAACAAAAAATATTCAAACAATTTCAGTGTTATTATTTTTTTATAAATAAACAATTAAAAAATTCCACGGTTGTATTTTGCGAAAGCCTCCATAAAGAGCAATAAAACGGTGGAAGAACGAAGTTTATACGATAATTAGACCAGAGATATTGCTTTTTAACGCACCGCCGTTTAGTGGACTACGATAATTTATAAGATCCATATTTTGCAAAATATACATTTGAAAAAAAAATACCGATACACATGTCGACTAATTTCACATATAAAAGCGATACAAAATTTTTGCATATCTGTTCGGTTTGTAAAAAAATGACACACACATAAATATATATATATATATATATATATATATATATATATATATATATATATATATATATATATATGTATATATATATATATATATATATATATATATATATATATATATATATATATATATATATATAGTGCAATATTTTTTCACGACCGTGCTAGTAATAGAAAAGAAATTATTTTCCTGGGTTTGCGGTCTAATCAAACAAAAAATATTTTTATTCTAAATCCTCTATATTTCGCCCGTTATTTTTCAGCATCATCAGGAGGCAATAGGTAAAAAGATTACCAAAGCAATGAAAAGACAAAAAAACAGAGTATACAAATATCAAAACGCGAAGCCACAAAGGATCAAAACACTTAATCGTTAAAATTAAAAAAAAAAGTAAATGTATACAACTTCCAATATGGAATTAACTACACACTATCACTGGCAGTTTACACATTTCGACTGCTACTGTTCGTTAAAATGATGTGATCGAGACATACAAGCAAAATTTAAAAAAAAAACAACTTAATCCAACTACATTCTTTATCACAGATAAAATGATATGCAGAAACAAAAAATTCCTTCCCATTCGTCAGTTCAATGTATTAACAGTGTGAAGTAAGGCATTTTTAATATTATTTTATTCTTACTGGAGTAGATTGCAGTATATCATACTCAATTGATCTTGGTCTAGGCAGTCTCTCTTTCCAAAATAGTAATACCAATAAAGTCAAATTGATGATTGTTCGTTTGAAAATGAGTCGCCAAGGCGCATGATTTTTTACCAATTCGGCTGTCACTTTTGTGGTGTGTAATACGGTACTTAAGGTTTTGTGTCGTCTGACCAATGTATACTACGTTACAATTCTGTAGCAACGGAATCTTATCCTTTGCTTTTGTGAATAAAGATCCAATTGCACATGAACTATATTCGACTATCTTGAAATTCACGAATTCTTTGAAATGAGATATAACGTTGTCGGTCAATCCCTGAAAGTACCGTAACTTTTTGTATTTTATTTGAGATTGATCCTTATCCTCAGTGGGACCATCATAAAAACCAGTGCTATATGTAAGTTGATTCAATAACTTTTGGGGCGACCCGTTATTTTGAAATAATTGACAGGGTTTGGATAAGTTCCTTTTAAAAATCTATCGTCAGATATTTGAATAACTCTGTTTTTTTTTAAAGCTATAACAGTATTAAGTTTTTGACTCATCGGATGGTTCGAAAAATAATTTATATATCGACCAGAACTAGTGGGTTTCTGATACCAGTTTAATATAATTTTATTAATTTCTAATCTGATTAGTGTCTAAGAAAGGAACCGCATTATTATTTTCATTTTCGAGAGTAAACTGTATATGTTGGTTAACTGAGTTAAAAGTATCAGGTGTATATGGGATTTTGTCCGCAGGAACCGCATACAATAAATCATCGACATATTTATATAAAAAGTGTGGAAAGAAAGACAATTTATTTAAGATCTTGTCCAAAATATAGTCTATTACTATAAGTGCTAAAATCAGACTAATCAAGGATCCCATAGGAGTGCCAAAAATTAGTTTATAAAACCTATCGTTGAAAGAAAAGTAACAACTGTTACACACAAACTTTAATAACCTGAAAAAAACTAGAATTGGACAAAGTTGTATGTGGTTCTATTTTTGACCAATGAGTTTCCAATATTTCAAAAACGAGAGAGAGTGGGATGTTTGTAAATAGTGACACAACATCGAGGGACACCAACACGTAATTTTGCGGTAAAACTGTTTCACTAACTGAACTGCCATGAACAAGAATGAATATATTGACAAGGTAAATAATTTGATAACTGATACGACTACTTACAAGAGGTTGAATAATGATTCAACGGTCAGCACACAGATGACCCAAAACAAGTTAAAAATAACATTAGAAAGAAATGAGATTGACGAAAATACGTACAAGAAACTCATTGTTCATAATTCAATATCACCTAAATTAAATTGCTTACCCAAAATTCATAAACTGAATGTATCTCTTCGTCCAATTGTCAGTTGTGTGGGGTCAGTGTTTTACCAACTATCTAAATACCTAGAAAATATTTTAACGACAGCAGTGGCAGAGAGAACCAACTATAACGTAAAAGACACATTTTCGTTTGTTATTTCAATTAGTAAACAGTTTTACCCCAAAATTACGTGTTGGTGTCCCTCGATGTTTACCACTATTTACGAACATCCCACTCTCTCTCGTTTTTGAAATATTGGAAACTCATTGGTCAAAAATATAACCATATATAACTTTTCCAATTTCAGTTTTTTTAGGTTATTAAAGTTTGTATGTAACAGTTGTTACTTTTCTTTCGACAATAGCTTTTATAAACAAATTTTTGGCACTCCTATGGGATCCCCGATTAGTCCGATTTTAGCACTTATAGTAATGGACCATATTTTGGACAAGATCTTAAATAAATTGTCTTTCTTTCCACCCTTTTTATATAAATATGTCAATGATTTATTTTGTGCGGTTCCTGCGGACAAAATCCCATATACACTTGATACTTTTAACTCCGTTAACCAACATATACAGTTTACTCTCAAAAATGAAAATAATAATGCAGTTGCTTTCTTAGATACTAAGGTAATCAGATTAGAAAATAATAAAATTATATTAAACTGGTATCAGAAACCTACTAGTTCTGGTCGATATATAAATTATTTTTCGAACCATCCAATGAGTCAAAAACTTAATACTGTGATAGCTTTAAAAAACAGAGTTATTCATATATCTGACGATAGATTTTTAAAAGAGAACTTTTCCAAACTCTGTCAATTATTTCAAAATAACGGGTATCCCCAAAAGTTATTGAATAAACTTATATATAGCACTGAGGATAAGGATCAATCTCAAATAAGATACAAAAAGTTACCGTACTTTCAGGGACTGACCGACAACGTTATATCTCATTTCAAAGAATTTGCGAATTTCAAGATAGCCAAATATAGTTCATGTGCGATTGGATCTTTATTCACAAAAACAAAGGATAAGATTCCGTTGCTACAGAATTGTAACGTAGTATATAGGATACCATGCCAGAATTGTGAAGGCTGTTACATTGGTCAGACAACACAAAACCTTAAGTACCGTATTACACAGCACAAAAGTGACAGCCGAACTGGTAAAAAATCATGCGCCTTGGCGACTCATTTCCAAACGAACAATCATCAATTTGACTTTAATGCTATTTAATGGTATCACTATTTTGGAAAGAGATACTGCCTACACCAAGAGATTGTGTTTGGAGATGGCACACATAAATAAAGATAAAAATTTAATAAATTCCAGATCAGATATAGATCAACTGAGTACGATACACTGCAATGTACTCCAGTAAGAACAAAATAATATTAAAAATGCCTTACTTCACACTGAACTGATGAATGGGAAGGAATTTTTTGTTTCTGCACATGATTTTATCTGTGATAAAGAATGTAGCTGGATTAAGTTTTTTTTTAATTTTGCTTGTATGTCTCGATCACATCATTTTAACGAACAATAGCAATCGAAATGTGTAAACTGCCAGTGATAGTGTGTAGTTAATTCCATATTGTAAGTTTTATACATGTATATTTTTTTTCTTTTGTAATTTTAACGGTTAAGTGTTTTGGTCCTTTGTGGCTTCGCGTTTTAATGTTTGTATACTCTGGTTTTTTGTGTTTTCATTGCTTTGGTAATCTTTTTAGCTATTGCCTCCTGATGATGCTGAAACATAATCGACGAAATATAGAGGATTTAGAATAAAAAAATTTTGTTTGATTAGACCGCACACCCAGAAAAATAATTTCTTTTCTGTATATATATATATATATATATATATATATATATATATATATATATATATATATATATATATATATATTACATACATACAAATATATATATATATATATATATATATATATATATATATATATATATATATATATACATATATATAAAATCAAGCTTCACACTATCTGCATTTGCATATTGCAGAACTAGCCCAATTAAAGTTTTAACTACATACATAAAAAAAGAGATATTTATCCGCATATTATAACCAAGCCCTTGTCAGTAGCCAAAACTTCATGAACTTACAAACTCATAAAGGGCCTTTGATTTGTATTTAATCATGAAGTAAATCACGTAAAATAATCAGCCATATTTTATGTGATGATAAATATCATGGCAGTGGGACTTATGCGTAATGCGCATAGACAGAGAGTTACAAATATATTAGCGGAACTGGTACACAAAACATGAGGTGCTTTTTAATAGGAAGAGAGAATATAAAATTGAGAAAAATAATGACAATTTGATTTGACTATTTAATGCAAATAAAAAAAAAAAGAACTGCTAGCACTTGAGATAGGGTGAAACTGATTGGTGGCTATCTTCTTGACGTACATTAACTTGTAGTTACGTACATTAACTTTCAAATGCCTTTCTGATTAAAATTATTTCTACTAATATTACGTACGACTTAAAAAAGTGACATAACTATGTCAAAATATCACTTATGCGGTGAAAAAGAAAAGTAATAGGAATGTAATAAGTAAATTCGTTAAAATAGAAATACCCATTATTAATATGAAAAACAAATTATTAAATATTGTCTTCCGCTTTGATTTACTATTTTAACATACATATTTTGAGCAGTAAAATAAATCAGTTACTATGAATATTTCTTATGTATAAACAAATTAGATTATAGCAAAATTATAAAGCATATGCTGTACTGATGGCATGATACCCACACCAAATTACAAAAAATATTACCCATATTTTGAAGCTAAAATTTTTTGCTATAATCCAGAATATTCCTTGTTTTAACAAAGAAAAATACTTATCCCACTTCGTGCTCAACCTATATGCCAATTTAGACCTTTTACAGCCATAAAGGGTCTAACGGCACATTTTACTGTTATTGCGATGTTACATTTGTGTTTGTATATTTTTTCAAATAAAAATGTTTATTTAAAAAATAAAGTTTTATTTACTTATTGTGTCAGAATTTTACTTATAGCCGAAAATCGAAAACGAATCCTTTATAACCTAGTTTTGATAGAATTTGACAGAATATCATATATGCCCTTTAAAAAAAAAATGAGTTTGTTGGTAATTTTAATTAAGTAGGAATGAAACGTATATACATGTTATATTCTATGTCTCCTGATGTCTTATTTATATATATTTTTTTATAATTTTGTTTAATTCAGTGTATTCTATAGTGACTTCTTTGCTTTAACTGCTAGCTCTCTCTTTCCCATTAGTTGTTTAGTCTCGCTTAAAATATTTTATTTATTATTTTCTTTTTATTGTTTAGCTATTTTCTTTACTGCTTGCAAGATTTCACTTGTCATTTTTAGTGTTCCGTACGGAACACTTCTAAGGTTACTTCGGTGTCTGTCTGTCTGTCCGTCTGTCACACCCGATTTTCTCCGAAACTATTTGACATAGAAAGTTAAAATTTGGTACTAATATACGAATTGATGGCCTCATCAGAGCCGTGTAGTTTTGAAAGTTAAATTTTGACTTAAGAGGTTAGTTTTGGGGGGTGAAATCGGAAATGAAAAAAAAAAAATTACTAGGTCATCGAGTGGGGTGTCCAGTTAAAGCCTGTAAAAACACGAGTTCAAGAATATATATAATGTAATACTTCCGCACACTTTTCTTTGTATTATTTTTAAAAAATTGCGAGAAATCGCTGTCCCCCCTTTATCTCGAAAAGTACTGATCAAAAAATGTTGAAAACATTCTGGAATATGTTCCACGGAGGGTAGATTGAACGAAAATTATCACATGTGCATTAACTTAATAATTTATCTGGTATAAAAAAAACAAAAATTTCGAGGTCATCAGTTTTCACTAAAGATCGGAAACAAACTTTGTTTTATAACATGGCTAGGTTATAGAATATATTTTGTTACGTTACGTTAGGTAACATAAGGAATAAGCAGTGAAGATAATAGTGAATCAAGTCCACGCGAGCGGAATCGCGGACACGGCTAATATCGACAATTATAGTAGATTATCAGTATTTTTGAGATTAAAAGTAAAGAACAACCCTATTTTGTATGTAACATTAACGTACTTACTGCTAAGTGCTGTGTTCAAAAATTGTTCTTTGTGGGAGCACTTTATTATACTTATTCATCAGAAAAAACATGAGAAAAACTCGACATACTCATCTCTGGGAAATATAATAAACTTTTACTTCATTTTGTTAGTATGGTACGAATAATTGGGTGGTTGTAAAGTGATTTTAATTTATAAAGGATTTTTTTTTGGTATGTTTTCTTGTCATTTTGCTAAGGGCAGTGTGTTTCTATCTCTTAACTAGGTTGTGGTTAATTTATATTTTAAAGTAGAATAACGTTGACATTTAGTTTGATCGTTTTAAAGTTGAAAAGTTAGTGAAAATCAGTGGGATTTTTGTCAAAGAGATATGTAAGATATGTTGTAAGAGTTTTCATTTTAACTGCCTATTTGTAATAGATTGGAGAAAATTAAACTCAGATCTGCAATGTCAGTTTTTTTATTGATCGAGTTCGGTTCAAGGTGGATTTCCACCATCTCCCTAAAGATTCTCCTGCCGAGATTTATCTCTTTACGTAGGATTTTGGTTTCGGCAAAATTAAATTCATGTGAAAATTGGCTACTATGCTGGGCAAGCGTTTTTCTTTAATCTGTAATCACTTTTGTGGGAAGTGATTCTGTCTTTTAGGACTCTAGAAGTTTGTCCTACATAGATTTTTTCACATTGAGAGCAAGGGATGCTGTAAACTAGTTCTGAAACTTTTGTGATTTCATCTTTGTCTTTTAGACAAGTGAAAATATTCTTGATAGTTTTTTGTGTTTAAAAGCAATTTTTAAATTAGGTGATTTGTTGAAAAGTTTAGTTGTTTTGGTGGAAATTTCTTTTATGTATGGAAATGAAAAATAACATTTGATTCGGTTTTCAGAGAAAAAAGCACTAATATCCGGTGTAAGATTGTTGTTTTGTTATACGGGGGGGTGTGGTTGAGTTAAATAATAATTTATTTATTAATTGGATTGGATAGGAGTTCGTGCGCAGAGTGTCTCGTAGTTTATTTAGATTTTTAAGTCTGAGGGATGGATGAGAAATCCTCTCTATTCTTGACTTCAAGCCCAATATCATGTTTATTTTGATTTTAGTGGTATGAGAGGAATGGAAGTTAATGTATCTTCCTGAGTAGGTTGATTTGGTATATCAATCTACTATGACGGAGTTATCTTCTTTTCTGACTAGAAGAGTGTCTAAAAAGGGGACACTGTTGTTTATTTCCTCTTCAGTGGTGAACTGTAGTTTGGGATGAAAGTCATTAAAGATTCTGAGAATCTCATCGATTTTATTGTAAGGTATCGAGGTAATGATATCAACAGCAATTTTTTTTTATGAATGGTAAGTTGAAGGAGAGTTTAGGGATGGATTCCTTGAGGAGGTCGTCCACCACATATTGTGATATGATAGGAGAGAGAGTAGCCCCCGTTGGAGTACCCATTATTTGTTTATAGAAAAGTTAATTAAATTTACAATACGTGGACTGAAAAATAAAGTTTAAAATT
Source organism: Pachyrhynchus sulphureomaculatus (assembly GCA_019049505.1). Lineage (NCBI taxonomy): Eukaryota > Metazoa > Arthropoda > Insecta > Coleoptera > Curculionidae > Pachyrhynchus > Pachyrhynchus sulphureomaculatus. Next base: position 102,110,671 of record CM032453.1, on the reverse strand, counting down.
TCAAGAAAGTTGACGAGTGTTAATTTCGTGTATTTGCGAATATCAGTCCAGTGCTCTCTGATGCTTTTGATAACTAATTGTAAAGGGATATTACTGTATAAAGAGACAGCATCCAAGCTTATCAGTACGAAGCCAGGAGGGAGCTTCATGCCCGTTATAAAATTAGTGAAATGAAATGAGTCCGTTACATAGTAGTCATTTTCTTTTACATAAGCATTGACTAAAATTTCAGACAGAAACGTTGATAACTTGTTGGTTAGGGGCATTGAGAGAGGAGATAATGGGTCTCATTGCCAACTGCGGTTTGTGGATTTTAGGAAGCCCATAGAATTTTGGTGATGTGTAATTATAAACCATAAGAGACTTCGCCATCTCCTCTGTTAATCTCCCTTAATTCTTAAGTTTGGTTACTAACTGATTAGCTTTTTGTTGAAAGGTAGAGGTAGGATCTCTGGTAAGCTGAGTGTAGTAGTTCTGATCTTGTAAGATGGTGTTGCATTTTTCGAGATGCGTCGTTTTTTTTTAAATATAACTGTGATGTTGCCTTTATCAGCCATACTGACAATCAGCTCTCCATTATCCTTAAGAAATTTTTTAGTTTTTTTGTAAATTAAATCTAAAAAACTTTGATTTATAGGTTTGTGATGGTAATTAGTTAAAATATTAGTAAACTTAGCTCTTATTATGTTTTTATTGTTATTATTCATTGTGATAGGCTTTAAAATATTTTCGAAATCAGCTAGAAGTTCCTTAATTGAAATGTCTTTCTTGTTGGGATTAAGACTGAATTTGGGGCCTAATGCTAGAAATTTTAAGATATCTTCAGGAATGTCAATCCCCGAGATGTTTCTGATCCAGTTGTCTTCAATATGTAGGTTAAATTTTTTTTTTGTTTAGCTTTGAGTTTATTGAATTTTCTAATATTGTTGTTTTTGATTAATTTGAAATGTCTATTGGCACTTGTGTTTTGACGTGTTTTAAGTTCATCAAAAACATCCCTGGGTACTACATTGTTGAACTGTTTTTCAATATTGTTAATAAAAAGTTGTAATTTTTTTAAATCTGAAATTGTGACCTTTATTTCTAAATTAATAGGTCTGTTGTTTAACCTGTTGTTGAATATTTGTGTAACTTGTCCCATGTATCCATCGTGTATGCGCACGAACTCCCATTCAATCCAATTAATAAATAAATTATTATTTAACTCAACCACACCGCCCGTATAACAAAATAACAATCTTACACCGGATATTAGTGCCTTCCGCTCTGAAAACCGAATCAAATGTTATTTTTCATTGCCATACATAACGAAATTTCCACCAAAACAACTAAACTTTTCAACAAATTCCCTAATTTAAAAATTGCTTTTAAACAAAAAAAAAAACTATCAACAATATTTTCACTTGCCTAAAAGACAAAGATGAAATCAAAAAAGTTTCAGAGGTAGTTTACAGCATCTCTTGCTCTCAATGTGAAAAAATCTATATAGGACAAACTTCTAGAGTCCTAAAAGACACAATCACTTCCCACAAAAGTGATTGCAGATTAAAGAAAAACTCTTGTGCGCTTGCCCAGCATAGTAGCCAATTTTCACATGAATTTAATTTTGCCGAAACCAAAATCCTATGTAAAGAGAGAAATCTCGGCAGGAGAATCTTTAGAGAGATGGTGGAAATCGACCTTGAACCTAACTCGATCAATAAAAAAACTGACATTGAAGATCTGAGTTTAATTTTCTCCAGTCTATTACAAATATGCAGTCAAAATGAAAACTCTTACAACGTATCTGACATATCTCCTTGATAATAATCCCACTGATTTTCACTAACTTTTCAACTTTAAAATGATCAAACAAAATGTCAACGTCATTCTACTTTTAAATATAAATTAACCACAACCTAACTAAGAGATAGAAACACACTGCCCTTAGCAAAATGACAAGAAAACATAACAAAAGAATCCTTTATAAATTAAAATCACTTTACAACCACACAATTCTTCTTACCATACTAACAAAATGAAGTAAAAGTTTATTATATTTCCCAGAGATGAGTATGTCGAATTTTTCTCATGTTTTTTTCTGATGAATAAGTATAATAAAGTGCTCCCACAAAGAACAATTTTTGAACACAGCACTTAGCAGTAAGTACTTTAATGTTACATATAAAATAGGGTTGTTCTTTACTTTTAATCTCAAAAATACTGATAATCTACTATAATTATAGCCCTGATTTAGAAAATGAAATATTTTCGAAAACTTGGCGTAGCTAAAAAGGTGTCAAAAACTTTTTAGTTCTTTTCCAAAGACCGCTTACCCCAAGAACATAATACTGCTGTATGTATATATATAACAAGTTTCTCAACTAATTTCATAGTTAAGAATTTTCTTAGATATGGCAACTTTTGCTTTCTTTCTTTATTATATATATATATATATATATATATATATATATATATATATATATATATATATATATATATATATATATATATATATATATATATATATATATATATATATATATATGTCAGGAACTTGTCTTATTTTGTTTATTGATTTTAGTGAGTCATCTTTTCTTGTTTTTACTATACCATAGGTTTCTTCTTAATTTGACATGTTATTCATTGGTCGTTTGTTTCAAAGTTTCTCTGTCAATTTCTTTTTTATTCTTCATTTCTACTTTTGTTCATTTTTTTTGTATATTTATCTTTATATTTCTTTTTATCATTTTATGATCGCTGCTCGTTGGGAATTTGTTAATTACCGTTACATCTGTAACTAGATCTGTGAGATCGTTGTTACATTTGGAACTCTCCATGTCCATTTTCGACTTTTCTCCTACTTGAAAAATGTATTCATCATGTGTCTTTCGGTATATCTAAATAATGTTGGACCTTTTTTATTTCTTTTACCTATTCCAAGGTATTTTACTAAGTTCTTATTAGCTTCTTTCTTTCCTAATTTGGGATTGAAATCTCAAATTATAACGTATGGTGTATTTTGTGGGAAGTTACTGCTGTTATTATGTCTTCGTAGAATTAACTAACTTCATTTTCTTCATATGCCGATGTTTGTGCATTGTTTTTATGGGTCTAGCACGCGTGCTGCAGGTAAATCCCTAAAGCGTTACAGGATCGACACGTGTGCGGAAAAAGCGATTCACGTTGGTCTTGAATCGCTGTAAATTGTACTCGGTGGGAAACACAGTCCTTGGCAAATTATTCCAAATGATGAGGTTCTCCATATAAAAGACCGTCCGGTTCAGCAAGTTACCTTTTTTGGAAAAAACTGCCGCCTGGGATTTGTAGCGTTAAATTCCACTTGGTTACTGTCACCCCAAGATAGAATTTCTTCCAGGTCTTTGTTAAGTTGAAAGACTTCCTGCTGTCTGCGGATATTCGTCTGTGTAGCCGATGTCAAAGTGAATGAAGAGATAAACTTACTACCATTTGCAAAGCTGTAGACTGAATTTCTGGTCTTTTCCAGTAGATCGTTTATGTAAATGAGAACGAGAGTAGGAGATAGTATGGAGCCCTGGGGCACACCGAGGTTGAAGGGATTAGAAAGCAACCCGTCGTCTGCCACTCGTAAAGAACGCTCTCTGAGGAAACTTGAGAGCCACAAACAGAACTTTTCAGACATATCAGAAGAGTATAGCTTAGCCAACAGTCCATCGTGCCAAATACGGTCGTTGTTTCAAACATGTGTTACATAAGTCAGAAGGTCTCCTGTTGATCTATGTTTACAAAAGCCATATTGAAGGTCGCTAATAATGTTGAATCCTTCAAGATATTTTAGAAGATGCTGATTGATAGCCTTTTTCATGACTTTCGATATTATTGAAAGCAGTGTGTCTGGTCGGTAGTTATTTGGCAAGGTCTTTTTGCCTTTTTAGGTATCGGCTGAACTGTGGCACATTTCCAGCAAGAAGAAAATATTCCCTTTCTGTAGATAGGTTAAAAAGTCTACAGAAAACTGGTGTTAATTCCCTCGCACAGTTTTTGAGTACTCTAGCAGAAATTCGTTAGCGCTAGAAGCTTTTTTGGTGTCTAGCTTCATTAAAATATGTTTTATGATACGCTGCCTGAAGACAATATCTGGCATCCTTGACTGTACTATGGGAATAGTAGGTAGTGTTTCTCCTTGGAAATCGACGGTAGAATGTGAAGCAAAGAGTTCAGCCAACAAGTTCGCTTTCTCAACAGGTGTTGTTGCAATAGAATTATCTGGCCGTGTGAGTGGTGGTATGGTGGATTTGGTAAAATTTTGGCTAACTGCCTTAGCGAACCTGAAATTGTTGATTGTTGGTTTCGTAGATAATTTCTTCGCATCTGTTCCGGGCACGAACAAAAATGTTACGATTTATGGCGTTAGCGTAAGCAAGATGTTTAGAAGCAACATATTCTTTGCACTTTCGGTCAAACCAAGGCTTGCCGTTGGAAGAGCATTTTTTCGAAAAAACAATGTAAGCTTCCATACCAGCCAAATTAACATTGGAAACCTCCTTGGCGTAGTCAGATGAGGCGTTGGATCGAAAACAAACGTCTAACCAAAGGAACGTTAGAAAATATTCCATGAGTTCCTCCCATTTAGCAAATTTTTAGTGCCAAATCTTACGCACTTTAGGCGCCCCTCTGCCACTAATTGGTGGAATATTCGATGTTAAAATAAGTTTATGGTCGGAAGAACCTAACGGCGGATTTACGGTGACCGTTAAAAACAGATCGAGAAGACTGGCGAACTCGCTGCCTCGATCAGGGATCCGTGTTGTTTCGTCAATAAGCTGGGTTAAGCCACAACTGATTGAGAATGATTCAGCTTCACGGCCTTGTTTGTCGGTAGTATTTGAATACTTAAGCCAGTTGATGTTATGGACATTAAAGTCGCCAGGATGGCAATTTCGGCATTTAGATAGGTAATTTGTAAATGATCGATGGTGTCAGCAAGAGAGACGAAAAGTGTTCTAAAGTTAGAATCACTTGGTGGTCGATAGAGGATGCAGATGAACCTTGTGGTTTGTTGAGTCGTTATTTTTAATCACATAACATCAAAGTTTCAGGGCCTCCTCTCGTTGTGAAGAGAGGTCGCTTCTGACACAAAGACAGATTCCAAAGTTACGCCTAAATCTGGAATAGAAGTTCTCCCAGGATAGAAATAGTTGACTATGCTGGTCGATGAACTGACCTTGGTTTCACAGAGAGCAAGTACATGAGGTTTATTTGATTGCAGGTGTTGGTGCACTGAATTTGTGTTCGAGTTTATACTCGTATGTTGCAAAAATCTGTTTTAAAATTATGATCTCTGCATGTCGACGCCCCTGAACCAGCCCCCCCCCCCTGGAGATCCGAGCGGGGGTTATTTTACCTCCGGAACTTTTTGTATCCTTGTGCCTCATCATGCTATTTGGGCCCATAGTCCGGAACATCGGCACAGCTGCGAAACGTTAAGCAACTTCACGCGGCCTAAGCCGATGCGATGGTATCACACCGGGCGATGCCTGGTGGGATCTGGCCATTTACCATCTAAGTTGTTCTTTAAGTTGCCTTTTACGACAGGCAGAACGTATCGGGGGGGGGATATTCTACCCCGCTCCCCCCGGGTGCATGTACATGAATTGTTTTTAATTTATATTTCTCGAAGAACTTTAATATCAGATACGCTACTGAAATAAATCGTATTTCTTTTATAATCCGTTTTAAACTATTATGTATCATAAAACGGATTTTAATGAAGTTACACACCGAAAAAGCTTTTAGCGCTGACAGAATACCGACCATCATCACCTGATTCCAAAATTTTACAGACGTATAGTAATCAAACACCCGTGAATATCATGACAGCCTGGATTTCAAACTATTTGTGTTGTTCCTGATGGTGTTCTGCCACTGTAATCGATTGTCTGTGGCAGTTATCGCGTGTTCCACGTTAGGATGCAAAAGGCTCTCCACGGTATCTGTCCAGCTCATGGAGGATCTTCCCCCTTTTCTCCTCCTCCTTCCTCCTTCCATGTGCTCAGTTCTAATCAAATTACCAAAGAACCATAATATTCCAGCAAGTAATGTAGTTAGTTGCCGCTGGGTGGGTCTAGTTTCCTTCAAAATGGACACGTTGGTTCGGTGTTTCGTCCAAGAGACATTCAACATTTTCCGCAAGCGGAACATTTCAAATGGGCCTGTTCATTTTCGGGCTGCTGTTCGAATTGTTCCACTCTTAGACGCATACTTAAATACAGAGAACCCTGGTGTTTGGACTAGATTGATTTTCATATTTCTCGTGATATCTTTACTTTTCCAAATTTTTGATGGCTGTATCAATATTGATCGTAATACTCAAAAAATGCACAAGAGAACTAATACCAGTTTTCTGTAGACTTTTCAGTCTATCCTAAAAAAAAGGAATATTTCTTTCCTGCTGGAAATGCACTGCAGTTCAACCGATAACCAAAAAAAAGCAAGAAGATCTTATAGATATTATTAGCGACCATCAATATGGCTTTCGTAAGCAAAGATCAACAGGAGTTCTTATCTAGTCAAAATAGACGAAAAAAAGTGGTAACTTCACAATAATTCGCATAGAGCTGACTACTGGTATAGACCAAATACACTATTAGAAATAAAATATCAAAAGTCCCCACCGATCCTACGTCTACTAAAAATTTTATTCAGGGTCAAAGGTCAAAAATATCGGTTTTTCTCGTAAGTGTTATCGTAAAAATAGGTCAGACGAAAGTTGTAAATCATGCAATTCTTTACACAAATTATTCTTATACTTTTTTCCTACAAATCCTCATTCTTGAGATATCGCGATTTCAAACATCGAAAATACTAATATGCACTCTTACGCGGCCTGTATACATCATTGGAGGTTCAATATAAGTAAAAATATGGAAATATTGGTCTGTGTGACTCACACACTAAAATACCTACAAATTATATGATTCTAAATGAATATACACTCGGTCCCTAATTCCATTCGCCCGTATAACCTTGAGTACATCTGTCTTTTTTGAAGGACGTAAAAACTACTTTTAGTATTGAACGTTTCTTTGTAGTGAATAGACGTGCTTATCGATAATATTTTTGATTTCAATTTGTGCCGTTAAATAATTTTTAAAAAATGTTGCACTTTTGCTTTATTTGTAGTAAACCTTTGACTGAAAGTGAAATTGTTGTTATTGATCGTGGAATGAAGATTTGATTGATTCAAGTGTTGAAAGAAATGATGAGTTTCTTGAATACCTGAAAGACAAGGAATCTGTGACAATCCATGTGCAGTGTCGTAAAATGTACACTCAGAAGAGTAGTATTGCTGCAGCTACTTGACAGCCAGTACATCTACGATTAGTTCACCTCCTACTTGAGTGCGAGTAAGTCTGTCGGTTTTTTGTTTTAGAAATTGTTTATTTTACGGCGGTGAAGCAAATGAAGAGGCTGAAAAGAAAAAAGCGCAAAATGTTCGGCGTAAAATTTATCATGTTGCTACACTTCCATTTAAAGATTCTATTCTGAAGGTAGCTTGGACTCGTTCTGATGACGTAGCAAAAGCTGTTATTGCACGCATTGAGTATGAATATGATTTAGTTGCTGCTGAGGCTAAGTACCATAATGATTGTTATAATTCCTTTTTGAGACCCACCACGGGGGGTAAAATCGCTCATCCTGAAGATGATTCTATTACTTTGGCGATGGAAGAAGTATTTGCATACATACAAAAAATCCAGCTATAGATAATAGAATAATTAAGACAGATTAAAGTTAAAGTATGGTAATAAAATTATTATAACTGAGAAACAAGGAAGTTTAACATTTATCTGTTTTATTGTCAATCAGCACGATATTTTCAACAAAGCTTTCAACAAATTTTCCCGAAATCAACAATAATCCGTTCCACTTTAATCATTAACAATAGTACCATTTTTTCAAACAAGAAGATACTGTCTAATAAAACTTAATCAGAATAGATCGTGAAGTATGCCTAAGGGGGAAATCACGTTAAAAAATGCGCCAAGTACACTACCTGGTGGTGCGGAAATGTGTGAATATTATGTAGAATACGACTTCTCCAACTTTTGGAATCGCGATATCTCAGGAATAATGATTCGTAGGAAAAAAAGTATAAAAACAATTATTGTAGAGAATTGCATGATCTACAACTTTTGTCTGAACTATTTTTACGATAGTACTTACCGTTTACGCGAAAAATGCGAAAGATCGATATTTTTACCTTTGATCATGAATAAAATTTTTAGCAGACGTATGATCGGTAGAGACTTTTGATATTTTATTTGTAATAGTGTTTTTAAGACCTATAACAATTTTTAGCTATGAGAATTTTTGCAAAGTTAAATGTCTATTTTGACGTCAATCTTCTCGCTTATGTAACACACGTTTGGAACAGCCCAATTGAAAACTTTGGAGAATCTCGACCGTTTGCAGTTGATATGTCCAAGGCATTCGACTATGTTTAGCATGCTAGATTGTTTGCTAAGATACGCTCTTATGATATGTCTGAAAAGTTTTGTTTATAGCTCTCGTGTTTCTTCAGAGAGCGTTCTTACGAGGGACGGTCACGGGATTTTTTTCTAACACCTTCACTATTAACGCTGGTCTGTCCCAAGGCACTGTCTCCTACTATCTTTTATATTTACATCGGCTAAAAAGGATCAGGAATCCTATCTCCAGCTTTATAGATGACAGTACGCTTATTTCTTTATTCGCTTTGAATGCTCAAGCATCGGCTGCTCATGCAAGTATCCACAGACAGCAGGAAGTCGTTCAATTTTATAAAGACCTGGAAGAATTTCTATCTTGGGAGACAGTACCCAAGTAGAGTTTAACGCTACAAAAACTCAGACGGTAGTTTTTTCTAAAAGAGTTAACGTTGCTGAACCCGACATAGTTATATCGGGGCACTCCATTCCTCTATCATGGTCACTCAATTTGGCGGGCGTTAATTTGGTAGCAAATCTGTCTTGCCCTGAACATGTTGCAAGCATAGCAAAGAGATCTTCTCAAAAGCTGGGAATATTATTTCGAACTACAAAGTTTTACACTCCTCAACAACTGTTAAATCTGTATAAAGCTCAAATTCGACCAACAATAAAATTTCCATGGAAAGTGTCGCGCTAGTACTTCACATCCGTATAAAATTCAGTTTGTCACCCCTCGCACAACCTTTTTCAAGCAGTCTATTATATGAAAAACCTCATTCCTTTGGAATGATTTGTCCATGTCTGTGTTTCCTACCGAGTACAATTTACAGCGATTCAAGACCAACATGAATCGCTTTTTCCGCACACACGTCTCTCCTGTAGCGCTTTAGAGATTTCCCTGCAGCACGTGTGCTATGCCCATAAAAATGATTTATAAACCCAACAACAACGATTTATTTGTGTGATTTTCTAGTATTTTTGAAATGGCAAGATGTCTCCAGAGATAGTTTTTATTTGTATTGTTCTTTCTTCCTTGTATCTCACATAATCCTATCACATGCTGCTTTGGTCTTCAATCACGTTTTTCGATTCAATTAGGCGATCTTAAGTTCTGAGAGTCTGTGCATTGTACGTACCAATAATCATCTTTGTTTCGCAGTCTTTCTATACTCGGTGATTCTTAGTACCTTCTGGCTCTTGGTAGGATTCACCGTTTCCTTGATGAGGTACTTTCGTCGGGGACTAAAAGTCTTTATTTATATTTCTTTGTTTCATAATGAAGGAGTTTGTCAGGTTATTGGCCGTAACTCGCCACACTAGTCAGATGGATTGGTAAGTGGATTTGGGATATTGAAGGAAAATGGTTTCCTCATAAGTTAACGCGTTTAGAGAGGAAAACCAAGGACACCGCGTAAGGCAGAATCTCTAGTTCCTGAAATAGGTGTGTTCTCTATCGAGATTACTACCAACCCACTACCGGAATTGTTTTTATACGTAAGTCGAATATAATTAATATATTTATTTTTTAAATAATTTAGCGTAGCAGCTAACGGCTGGGTGTTGTGACTTCCCAAATATAATAATATATAAGCTCGTGGTCAATACGCTAAGGTCGCTAGGTCAATAAGATACAACACGTTTGGCGTCACCATCTAACCGGTAATATAACACTACTATAATAAAAATAATATTATATCTTGGTAAATATTAAGAAATTCCAACACAATCTTAACAGGGATAGTTATGTCGATTTGTTTTTATAAAAAATAAACACAAGACTCGTGTGAAATAGAACCATAAACATATGTCTTTTGGAAACCAGTAAAAGTATATTGTTACGTGGAGAGCCTAAGAAAACAAATAAGGGATCAAGAATAATAATAGATTAATTATAGGTCTAAACATATTAAATAATTTAAGTATATGATAAATAAGTAAAACAAAAACTATATGAAAAGGACATCTTAATAAGGTAAATTAATTGTATTTAATTATATATATATAATATATATATATATATATATATATATATATATATATATATATATATATATATATATATATATATATATATATATATATATATATATATATATATATATGTATATATATATATATATATATATATATATAATTTTTCTGTATATATATATATATATATATATATATTATATATATATATAATAATTTTTCTGTTAAACCTTTTGTTTACATAAACTTGATTGGTTTTTCTTGGGTACTTAGCTTCTTTTGGAAAACACAAACTAGTTTATTTGACGTTTCGCCTTATTTTTTTTAGGCATTTTCAAAAATTCTTTTATTTTTTAATATTCGTTCTAAAATTAGAAAACACAAGGTTAAAATCTTTTAAGTCAAATTACACTTTTAAAAACATATAGCATTTTTACGCATACTCGGACATTTAAAATATTACACCATAACAAAAATATAAAACAATTTACTAACGTGTATATACCCTGAAAGTCAACTATTTGTGTGTTTGTGAATTTCAAATTCTGTATTTCTTTCAGCATTTTTTACTGATTTTTTTAAAATTTTATTATCTATAATGGGTGTCTTAACGAAAAAAACTATTATTGATGTTAAGTATATATACCATTTTGTATTATTAAGAGGATATGCACCATGTTTATTTTTTAATTAAATTTGTGTAGATATGATTGATTCCTTTTAGTCAGTCCTATCGTTCACAGTGTTTTCATCTTTTTTTATTTCACTCATCTCTTTGATTTGTAGTTTTAATTCCGCTCTTTGCAGAGGACCTTGGTTTCATTGAATTTAAAGTCATGTTTTTCTTCTGCTTCGTGTTTACTAAGGGCAGTGGAAGCATTCCTAGTACATTTGTGTCCATTCAGTCTGTTTTTTAGTAACTGAGAAGTCATGCCAATATATTTCTTCGGACAATTCGCACACGGTATTGCATACACAACATTAGATTCATTCATTGTGGGGATATGGCTTTTTAAGTTTGTAAATAATGAACTTAATTTATTTTGAGTTTTATGGCAAACTATAATGTTATATTTTTTCAAGACCCATTTCAGCTTCTCAGAAAGTTTTTTTGTATAAGGAAGTGGTAAAAATTTATCACAGTTTTGTTTACTATTTTTGGTGTTGTTTTTTGAGTTATTATAAAACTTGTATATTCTCTTTTTTATTGTTCGATTCGATTCTCTTTAAAATTGTTTTGTATTAAGACAGTTTTTACTTTTTTTAGCGCGTCTGGTCTTAGTTCAGGGAAAGTCAATTTTATTGCTCGGTCTGTTAGGCCCACTATAACTAACACTATATATATAAATATATATATTGGCATGACTTCTCAGTTACTAAAAAACAGACTGAATGGACACAAATATACTAGGAATGCTTCCACTGCCCTTAGTAAACACGAAGCAGAAGAAAAACATGACTTTAAATTCAATGAAACCAAGGTCCTCTGCAAAGAGCGGAATTATGCCAAACTACAAATCAAAGAGATGATTGAAATAAAAAAAGATGAAAACACTGTGAACGATAGGACTGACATAAAAGGAATCAGTCATATCTACACAAATTTAATTAAAAAATAAACATGCTGGCATGCATATCCTCTTAATAATACAAAATGGTATATATACTTAACATCAATAATAGTTTTTTCGTTAAGACACCCATTATAGATAATAAAATTTTAAAAAAATCAGTAAAAAATGCTGAAAGAAATATAGAATTTGAAATTCACAAACACACAAATAGTTGACTTTCAGGGTATATACACGTTAGTAAATTGTTTTATATTTTTGTTATGGTGTAATATTTTAAATGTCCGAGTATGCGTAAAAATGCTATATGTTTTTAAAAGTGTAATTTGACTTAAAAGATTTTAACCTTGTGTTTTCTAATTTTAGAACGAATATTAAAAAATAAAAGAATTTTTGAAAATGCCTAAAAAAAATAAGGCGAAACGTCAAATAAACTAGTTTGTGTTTTCCAAAAGAACCTAAGTACCCCAAAAAAACCAATCAAGTTTATATATATATATATATATATATATATATATATATATATATATATATATATATATATATATATATATATATATATATATATATATATATATATATATATATATATATATATATATATATATATATATATATATATATATACATATATATATATATATATATATATATATATATATATATATATATATATATATATATATATATATATATATATATATATATATATCTAGTCAGTCCAAAAAGTCTCCATACACCACCTGCTTTCTATATGATTTTTCTGTTACGTATAACTTTGGAACTATGAGAAAACATGTTTACATTAATATTTGAAACTTAACCAACGAGGATTAGTAGTAAAAACAACTACGGAACATTTTATTTAGAAGTTACATCATTGTTATAAAAATGTAAACAAAATTAATGTCAAAAAAGTCAAGTCACTCAAGAACTGCACTGAAAAAAACACGTTATAATCAATCGCATTTTATCACGCTCGCTAAACTGAAAATAAACGAATAATTTTCGGCCATACTCTATAATCTATCACTTGTTGGTAGTAATTTTGCAGTGGATTATCAAACTAGTAGTAAAAATGAGCCAGAGCTATTGTGAAATTCCACTTCAAGTTCGAAAGATCAAAATTGATTTGTGGAAACATGGAAAATCGTACAGAAATATAGGAAAAATTGTAAAAAGTCCCATGTTACTGTTCAGTACATTGTAAACCAGTATAAATCAACGGGTTCCTATAAAATTCGACCACGCTCCCGTCGTCCCAAGAAACTGACTCCACATGAAGAGGTCAGTATTGTTAGACAAATAATTATAGATCCCAAGAAAAGTGCACCAAAATTAAAAGAAGAAGTAAGGGAACTATTTTAGAAAAATGATTGTTCACAAACAGTGAAAAATTGTTTACATAGGGCATGATATAAGGGTTGTGCAGCCAGGACGAAGCCGTTAATTTCGGAAGCTAATCGCAAAAAGCCGTTAGCTTTTGCTAGGGAATAGGTTACTAAACCTCCTGAATTTTGAGAATCCGTAATTTTTAGTAATGAAACTAAAATTAACCTTTTTGTGCCTGATGGCAGAACTAAAGTTTGGAGAAAGAAGAATACCGCACTCGATATTAAAAACATTTGTTCCAGAGTGAGACAAGAGGGTGGCAGTGTTCTGCTTTGGGGATGCATGCACCATGGATCAGCATGTTTATCTGGATATTTTGAGAGACAATTTAAGAGAAAGTGTCCAAAAATTATCGCTCGAAAAAAGATAACATTTTCCAACAGGACAATGATTCGAAACATACCGCAAACTTGGTCCGAGAATGGATGATCCATAATGTGCGACAGCAGCTTCATACACCTCCGCAATCACCTGATGTTAACTCCATGGAGCATTTATGGGAGGAATTTAAACGGCGCGTTCGCAAACATAATGTTTCAAATAGAGAAGAATTAAAAAACAGAATATTGAACGAATAGGAGAACATGCCAGCAGAAGTTACTAGAAAGCTGGTTGCAAGCATGTCAAAAAGGTTACAGGAGATTATCAAGGCCAACGGCGGTTCCACTAAATATTAGTTTAAACGAAGTTATTATTTTCCGTTAAACTCCGTCAAACTATTATTGGTAATTGTTAAGTGTATGGAGACTTTTGTGACATTAATTTTGTTTATATTTTTTTAACAATGATGTAACTTCTACATAAAATGTTTCGTAGTTGTTTTTAATACTAATTCTCGTTGGTTAAGTTTTAAATATTAATTTAAACATGTTTTCACAAAGTATCAATTAATTAAATTAAACATAACAGAAAAATCGTATAGAAAGCAGGTGGTGTATGGAGACTTTCTGTGCTGACTATATATATATATATATATATATATATATATATATATATATATATATATATATATATATATATATATATATATATATATATATACGAGGCTGGTTTGAAAAGTCCGTGCAAAAATAAAAACTACTTATGTGTTTGGGGTAAACCTTTTTTATTTTTCGACATAGTCTCCTTTTAGGCTTATACACTTCGTCCAACGATGTTCTAGTTTGTTGATCCCTTCCGAATAATAGGATTTGTCCAAGTCTGCAAAATATCCATTAGTGTCTGCAATCACCTCCTCGTTTGAATAAAATCTTTGTCCCGCCAGCCATTTCTTCAAATTGGGGAACAAATAGTAGTCCGAGGGAGCCAAGTTTTTGGAGAATAGGGGGGGATGTGAAACGAGTTGGAATTCTATTTCCATAATTTTGCGACCACAACTACTGAGGTGTGTGCTGGTGCGTTGTCGTGATGGAAAAGGACTTTCTTGTGGGCCAATCGCGGGCGTTTTTCTTGCAGCTCGGTTTTCAAACGGTCCAATAACGATGAATAATATTCACCTGTAATAGTTTTACAACCCTTTTCCAGATAGTCGATGAGGATTATCCCTTGCGAATCCCAAAAGACAGTCGCCATAACCTTTCCAGCCGAAGGAACGGTCTTCGCCTTTTTTGGTGCAGATTCCCCCTTGGTAACCCATTGTTTAGATTGTTGTTTGGTCTCAGGAGTATAGTAATGTATCCATGTTTCATCCACAGTGACGAAACGACGCTTAAAGTCCTCCGGATTCTTCTGGAACAGCTGCAAACCATCCTTGCAACACTTTACACGATTCCGTTTTTGGTCAAGCGTGAGCAATCGCGGCACCCATCTTGCGGATAGCTTTCTCATGTCCAAATGTTTATGCAAAATATTATGTACCCGTTTAGTCAAGATGCCCACAGCACTAGCAATCTCACGCACCTTAACTCTTCTGTCATCCATCACCATATCATGGATTTGATCAATGATTTCTGGAGTCGTAACCTCCACAGGCCGTCCAGAACGTTCAGCGTCACTTGTGCCCATATGGCCAGGCCGAAAATTTTGAAACCACTTATAAACTGTTCTAATCGAAGGTGCAGAGTCACCATAATGTTTATCAAGCTTCTCTTTAGTCTCCTGAGGCGTTTTGCCTTTCATAAAGTAATGTTTAATCACCGCACGAAATTCTTTTTCGTCCATTTCTTGAAAATCACTCGACTTCCTTGATTCACACGAATGCCAAACACAAAGAAATAGACCAATATGGCTGAAACTTGGTGTGCGTTCATTCAAGAGATGCTATTAACTAAACATGACCTCGATACGCGTCGGTGGTGCCATCTCTCGGACTTTGCACGGACTTTTCAAACCAGCCTCATATATATCTATATATATATATATATATATATATATATATATATATATATATATATATATATATATATATATATATATATGTATATATATATATATGTATATATATACATATATATATATATATATATATACATATATATATATATATATATATATATATATATATATATATATATATATATATATATATATATATATATATATATATGTATATATATATATATATATATATATATATATATATATATATATATATATATATATATATATATATATATGTATATATATATATATATATATATATATATATATATATATTATATATATATATATATATATATATACACATATATATATATATATATATATATATATATATATATATATATATATATATATATATATATATATATATATATATATATGTATAAGCATTATTAATAACTTTTCAAAAGTCTTTGAAATCATATTACATGATTATTTATATAATTCAATTGGCATGCAGATATCACTGCAACAGCACGGTTTCGTGAGGGGCCGTTCGACGGTTTCAAATTTATTTTGTTTTACGCAAGACCTTGCCGAATCACTCGATGGGGGTGAGCAGACCGACGTGATTTACACTGATTGCTCTAAGGCCTTTGATCGGCTGGATCATGGGATTCTGTTGGACAAGTTGTTCGCAATTGGCTTTTCGCGTAAGTTATTATCTTTTTTTAAATCATACTTGATAAATCGCTCGCAGTTTGTACAGTGTCTTGGTCAGAATTCTTCTAGCTTTGTTGCCACATCGGGAGTGCCGCAGGGATCACATTTGGGGCCACTCCTTTTTAATATATTTATAAATGATCTTACTCGGAGAGCGGGTGTTGAATACCTACTTTATGCTGATGACGTGAAGCTATATTGCAGAATCGGAGACCTGAATGACTGCATAAGACTACAGGATGGCTTTAATCTTGTAAACAATTGGTGTAGTAACAACAAACTCCTTTTGAATGTATCCAAGTGCAATGTAATTACCTTTACAAAAAAACTGAGTCCCATACAATTCAATTACAGTATGAACGGTCAGGTCCTGGAGCGATGTCAGTCGGTGTCTGATTTGGGTGTTTTGATGGATACTGCCTTGTCTTTTCGTGGCCATATTGCAAAGATTACGGCGGAGAGTTTTAAACTATTAGGTTTCATCATACGTAATAGTGCCGACTTTGTTGAATACGATACTCTAAAATTGCTTTTTAATAGTTTCGTGAGATCACGGCTTGAATACTCAGTTGTTGTTTGGTGCCCCTTTTATCAAGCGCACATTCAAAATATCGAAAAAATTCAAAAGCGTTTTTTAAAGTACGCTAGTTTTAAACTCGATGGAGTATATCCCGAAGTAGGTTATCCCTATGAAAGTCTCTTGGATAGATTTGCGATGGAAAGTTTAGAGGCACGCCGAAACAAAGCCCAAATTATATTTTTACATAAGATAATATCAAACAAAATTGATGCAAACAAAATCTTGCAGTGTCTGCCTTTTCATGTACCTAGAACGGCGGCACGCAATGTGCAAACTTTTAATTTACCAATCCCAAGAACAAATGTCCTAAAATTTTCTCCCCTTTTCCAAATTTGCGAGAAATACAATCAAATGCAGAACCAGCTTGATATTTTCAATTGCAGCGTGAAAAAAAATGTAGTTTTAAAATAAAAATAAAAAAAATGTAGTTTTAAAATATGTTGTTAATAAGTTATAATATATATTTTAATATATTATATAATATAATTTTAATTAGGTTTAGTACATTTCATTATGTTATTTTCCCATTCTGTAATTGGAATACTGTAGAATGTGGTGAATAAATAAATAATAAGTGTGTAATAAAATATAATAATATTTATTATATATATATATATATATATATATATATATATATATATATATATATATATATATATATATATATATATACTATATATATATATATATATATATATATATATATATATATATATATATATATATATGTATACATATATGTAGTAGTAGTTTTTCGGGTATCCCGTGTTAGCTTAAAGTCCCTTGATGGACGGTTTCGCTAACGTTTCGATGGAATCTCATCCATCTTTTTCGAAGCGTTGATCACTGGTCGGTGTCTTGGCGTTGAATGTCGAGACTGACTCCGAGGGCGCCGGTTTGATGTGCTCGGGGCGTGGCTCTATTAGTCGGACGGATCTGGCCAATAGAGGTTCGGCTTTGGCTGTGCATTGTCGGTCCTGTGGTTTTTCGTAATATTTGTGTTGGTGAAGTAACATATGGTTGAATTATTGTTTCTCTTGGTTGGACTTGGTACTGGAATAGAATAGGTTTCCAAGAGTTCGGTAAACGTTGGCTATCATCCCTATTATTTAAGTTGTTGGGCCTCTTTTCTATTTCTATGGCTTCTTTGATTACCCTAGTGGATAGGTTATCACTTTTTGTAGGGTTTTGGTTTTGTCAAAATCGATTTCGTGGCCGGTATTATGTGCATGTTGTGCTAGAGAAGAGGTGGTGGATTTTTGTTTTTGTGTTCGTCTCTTCTGGCGCTAATTTTCCTGTTTGTTTGGCCTATGTATGAAAGACCGCAGTCCTGACACGGAATTTCATATATACACCTTGGTCTTCTAAGGCTATAATGTCTTTTGGTGTAGGTAGAATATCTTTAATTTTTTTATTCGTTTTGTAAATGGTCTCAATTTGGTGTTTTCCTAGAAGTCTTCCTATTTTGTCTGTGATGCCTTTTATATATGGGAGAAATGCTTTTGTAGTATATGTCTTTCTTTCCGGTTTGTGCTGTTTATTTAGGGCCCACCGGATCGTGTTTTGGCTGTATCCATTTGAGAGTAAAACGTTTCGAAGCAGCTTGGTTTCTTGTTGCAAATGTTCCTTGTCTGTTAGGGTTTCTGATCGGTAAGCTAAGGATTTGGCAACGGAGAAGAGTTGGGCTGGATGATGATGTGAGCTGGCATTTAAGTATCTGTTTGTACGTGTCGATTTTCTATATACTTGAACGTGTGTGTGTGTGTGTGTGTGTGTCTGTTTTGACGAGTGTTCTCAAGGGTGTCAATGTAGTAGTAATTTTTCGGGTAGCCCCCCGTGTTAGCTGAAAGTCCCTTGATGGACAGTTTCGCTGACGTTTCGATGGAATCTCATCCTTCTTTGTGTGACCTTAATCGCCAAGACATCGTCTGGTGATCAACTTTTTGAAAAAGATAGATGAGATTCCATCGAAACGTTAGAAGTTAATTTCGAGCGGTAGCAGCAGTAAGATCATAGTATCGAGCAGCAGCAACAGCAAGAGCAC
The DNA here is from genome assembly GCA_019049505.1 of Pachyrhynchus sulphureomaculatus. NCBI lineage: Eukaryota > Metazoa > Arthropoda > Insecta > Coleoptera > Curculionidae > Pachyrhynchus > Pachyrhynchus sulphureomaculatus. The sequence goes on along the minus strand of CM032453.1, from coordinate 102,091,636 downwards.
TGGAAAATGCCAAATGAGATTTTGGCGTGTAAATTTATTGTTAGACGAACGGATTGAATAACTACTTCTACTACAAATATCTCCCATTATCTTTTTATTTTACACTTCATATAAGAGATTGTTTGTAACCCTTATCTACGAGGTTCACACTCTTATTATTTATGATAAGTATTAATAAAATTATGTTGTGTTAAAGAATTAATTTTATTCTAGTAAGATTTTTTGTTTGCCAGGTAAAAATTAATGAATTTTCGTACATTTTAAATTTAATTAAATTAAAACCTTCTGTTCTTTACGAAAAACAAAATATTAACAAGGAAAACAAAATTATTAACTTCAATTCAGAAGAAATCTCAAAGAAAAAAATCGAAGAACTGATACAAATGAAGAACAGTACTGTGGAAGACCATATTTTATCAGATAGGATTAAGGAATGTGACACAAAAAAATAACTGACTAATTAACAAGTGCTTAGAACAAGAATACATTCCTAAACATTGGGAAAATGCAATAGTCATCGTAATACAAAATAAATAACTGGTTAAGTGCAAGTTGAACTTGTGCAATTAGTGTTCTGTACGTTGATTGCTTCTAAAATAAAATTTTTTGTTACGGAGGTATAAAATGATCAGTGACTTCACAAAACACATACCAAATGAATTTTCAACAAAGTTTGTTTCCGATCTTTACTGAAAATTGATGACCTTGAATTTTTTTTTTATATACCAGATAAATTATTACAGGTAATGAACCGTGGAGAACATTCCAGAATTTTTTCAAAATTTTTAGATCAGCACTTTTCGAGATAGAGGGGCGGCAGCGATTTTTCGCAATTTTTTCAAAATAATACAAAGAAAAGTGTGCGCATGTAAGACATTATTATTTTTGAATTCCTGTTTTTACAAGCTTTCAGTTGACACCCCACTCGATGACCTAGTAAAACAAAATTTTTTTTCACTTCCGATTTCACCCCCCAAAACTAACCCCTTAAGTAAAAATTTAACTTCCAAAACTACACAGCTCTGATAAGGTCATCAATTTCTGTTTTCGTACCAAATTTCAACTTGCTACGTCAAATAGTTTCGGAGAAAATCGGGTGTGACAGACGGACAGACAGACAGACAGACACCGAAGTGATCTTATAAGTGTTCCGTACGGGACACTAAAAAGAAGACCCGTCTAATCTTGAAAATTATATATACACACAACAATGACCATTAAAAGTCACAATCTAATAAGCAAAGTGAGAGCTAAAAGAGGAGTCGGACACGGAGAAATAATTTTGCCAAAGCTGTTTTAGAGGACTTTTTCAAGAAATTAAAAAGATAAAATAAACATCGATAGCGAATGCCTGCATGATCTGGGATTTACCGATGATATTGCCCTGTTTTTAAAAAAAACGAAAAGAGCTAACAGAGATATTGGAGGAATTACATGAAGAAGCCGTTAAAGTAGGACTGCAGATGAACAATGCAAAGACACAATTCATGACAAGCAGGCACTCAGAGTACGGAACAATAACTATGGGCAAACAAAACCAGGGTTTTGAAATCGATAGGCGAGCTAAACTAGGAGAGGCTGTGTATTTCAAACTAAAATACTTCTGAAAATGGAAATTCCCATGACAATAAAATCAAAAATCTATCACCTATATATACTCCCTTTTGTTATGTACGGTTATGAATCATGGGACCTGATAAAAAAAAGAATAAACAAATTGTACATCAGAATGTCATTTAAAGAGGACTATTAGGAATATTGCTGAGAGACCATAAAATTAACGAGAGAGATGGAATTAAACTAAGATAACAGACATTGAACAAAAATCACTTCCTTAAAATGGTAATGATCAGGACATATCATCGGACATACTGAGAACTTGAGTTGATGCTCAGAATAGAGAAATAGACTAAAAAAGAAGAAAAAAGAATGTTCATCACTCTTTTAGCTAGTTGAAATTTTCACTTGTAATCAGTGCTTAATTTATCGTTAGGAACAAGTAACGATATTATAGACTGTCATATAGTTGCCAGTGTCACTAAAGTCAACATTTTTGACAAATAATTTGGCAACTTAAACCAAAATTTTTGTATTTAAATAATATTACGTAAGTGTGTAAATATGAGTCTCATTATGAAACTGCACTCGAAATTTGTTCAGGATATGATTGAAGCTTCCAAACTAATACCTAACAATTCATATTCAATCATACCAAGTATATGTTTTCTTATATCAGTTTTCGCCTTACTCTATTCGCAGTTTCATAGGTACACGAATTCTTTTACAAGATGGAAGACCAGATTATATAAAGTAAGATATGATACTTTATGAAAGAAAATTTTGAAATAACTTGAGCTTATATTTAAAATCAACTATTTAAATTTGAATATCGTTCTTAATATATAATTTTATTAATTAAATATAAACAATTCAATCTTGCCTGAAAGGTTGACATAAAAAAAAGTTTTTTTGAAGAAGACACTTATACTGAAGGCAAACTCTAAAATTAAGGCTATAATATAAATTTAATTTAATTATCTTGCTTTATGGTTATTAAGTTTTTTGGTATTTGTTTCTAGTTCTTGATGTATGTAGGTACAGAAGACTACAAATGCTTCAACAAAAAATTGGGAGTTAGATAATCATAAGGTACCAAAGTCTCAAAAAATATATATTAAATGATTGTCTTGTGTTCTATTGCAGCCTTCTATAGTTTTCTATTCATTAATCAATAAAAACTATGAAAAACAAAAAAACACCAGGACCTGACGGAGTATTAACAAAATTAGTGAAAGAAGGAAGAGACTTGGTGATACAGGTGCTGAAGCTACTATTCACTAAGTCTCTAAAAGAAGAGAAGATACCAGAAAATTGGAACACAGCTTCAACAATTTTACTTTTTAAAAAAGGTGATAAGACTAAGTTGGACAATTACCGTCCAATATCATTACTTTCACAAATATACAAATTGTTTACCAATTAATAGATTGGAAAACAAGCTGGAATTAAGCCAATCTGTAGAAAGAGACTGAATTTAGGAAGAGTTTTAGTACTTGTGATCATCTCTTAACTATCAGAACTTTAATAGAAAAAGCAATAGAATATAATTTAAAGTTGTACCTGGTATTTATAGATAGGAAAGGCTTTTGATAGTATCGAAAGCTGGGCAGTCGAAAGAGCTTTTTACAACAGCAGAATAGACTCTAGGTATACTCAGCTCATAAAAACAATTTACAAGGCTCAAATGATAGTGGAAATGGCTAGTAAAACAAATCCAATAACTATCAAACGCGGTGTAAGCCAGGGAGATTCCATGAGCCCAAAACTATTCATAGCAGCATTAGAAGAAATTTTCAAGGAATTCGAATGGGAAAAAAAGGGGATCAGTATAAACGGACAAAAGATAAATCATCTGCGTTATACTGATGATGTAGTGCTAATATCGAATAATATATAGTATATAATTCAGGAAATGATTACTGAACTACAAAACAAATCAGAGAAGGTAGGACTAGTGCTAAATAAAGATAAGAGAAAGGCTATAACAAACGAAGACAGTCCACCAGGCTTGAGAATAGAGGGCAGAACACTTGAATACGTAGAGGAATACATCTAACTAGGGCAAGTAATAAAGTGTGGAAAAGCAAATCAAACAGCAGTACAGAGAAGAATCAGACTGCCATGGGCAGCATTTGGCAAACAAAAGAAAATACTAACCAACAAAAGAATTCCTTTGTAACTAAGAAAGATGGTATTCGATCAATGCATTTTACCGGTTCTCACCTACGCGGCCCAGATATGGACATTGACTAGGAAGATGACGGACCAACTTTGTAAAACACAGAGAGCAATGGAACACTCAATACTGAATATAAAATTACAAGACAGAATCAGAAACGAAGGTATAAAACAAAAGACCGAAATGATAGACGTAAGAGAATTGGTAGCAGGTTTGAAATGGAGATGGGCAGGTCACACAATGAGACAACAAAATGAGAGATAGAATAAAAGAATTCAAGAATGGAAGCCATGGTTGGGACAAAGATCCAAAGGAAGGCCCCAAACAAGATGGAAAGATGACCTGAAAAGAACGGCTGGTTTAGGATGGATCAGAAAGACGCAGAATCGAGAAGGATGAAAAAAGGATGGGGAGGCCTATGTCCGACACCGGATGAAAGAAGGCTTATTAGATAGATAGATTCATAGATAGTTTTCTATAAAAATTCTGGTAGTCAATTCGAATTAATTTTCAAATTTGTGATAGCCACTTTGAATTTTGTAACTGCCTTTTTAGCATATCGGTCGTTTTTATTTAAAAAGATCGCCGTAACCTTGTATATTCTTACAACTTTTTCTACTAAAAATTTGTTTTGTATTATACGAAATCATCTAAACTATAGTTTTATTTATAATTTTACCCCTCGCTACGCAAATGAAAAAAAAATCTTTTATGCTATTTTATATGATAAATATACTTAAAACTAGTTTATTGCAAACAAACTGTGAAAGAATCCAAAGATACCTTTCACGAAAGCAATATCGTGTTCCGTTTCCAGGTCAAATACTCGTATTATACGCGTACCAAATTTAAGATTGAGATCTTCTTTCGCTCGGGAGTTTGCAGTAATAGATAGCCAGACTGGCAAACAGGCAGCTCAACTAACCGACGGAGAACGTGATTGGAGACCCTCAAAACATGAAGAAACGCAGAAATTATGGTGGGTGATTTTTTCCCGAATAAAATACTATTCATCAACAGTTTAGTTTAGCTTAGTTGTTAAGAACAGGTGCCAAGATGAATGTTTTAAAAGGTGCATGCTCATATATATTTATCGATTTATCGATTCTTCTTGTGATTCTAGCCTTATTTTATGCACACCTTATACTTAGATTAAATGATTTTCAAACAACGCAACGTTTTCTTATTAGCCTTTGACATCTGTAGCCTTTAAATATTTGTTATCTTAGTTTTTTTCCTACTTATATCAATATATCAATATCAAATTCCTGTTTAGAAAGAAATATTAATTATCTGGCGTTCGAAAATATTCGGTAGAGAAAAAAGAGAAAAAAAATATTTTCGAAAAAAAATGACTTCGGTATCTGTCTGTCTGTCTGTCACACCCGATTTTCTCCAAAACTATTTGACATAGAAAGTTGAAATTTGGTAATAATATAGGAATTGATGGCCCCTTCAGAGCCGTGTAGTTTTGAAAATTAAATTTTGACTTAAGGGGTTAGTTTTGGGGGGTGACATCGGAAGTGAAAAAAAAAATTTAGCCGGTCGAGTGTGGTGTCAAATGAAAGCTTGTGAAAACATGAGTAAAATATATATATATATATATATATATATATATATATATATATATATATATATATATATATATATATATATATATATATATAATGTAATACTTGTTCCCACTTTTCTTTGTATGAAAATTCTGGAATATTTCCACGGGGTGTAGATTGAACGAAAATTATCACGAGTGCATTATCTTTAAAAATTTATCTGGTATATAAAAAAACAAAAATTTCAAGGTCATCAGTTTTCGTAAAGATTCAAAACTAATTTTGTTGAAAACTCATTTGGGGTGTGTTTTGTGAAGTCACTGATCATTTTATACTTCCGTAACAAAATTTTTTATTTTAAAAGCAATCAACGTACGGAACACTAATTGCGCAAGTTCAACTTGCACTTGACCGGTTGTTTACATCTAATTTAAATAATTTATGTATTTCTTATCTCTAAAGCTATCTCTTACAGTCTTGAAGAGTAAAAATCTCTGCAGATACCTCGTGTAATCGTAAGTGAGACGTCGAAAAGTTCACACAAGAACCTCGATTTCTCATATAAAAAATATTCTCTTTTCAAACATTAGATTAGAATTCCCTTACTAATGGCCATTTTTAACAACGTCTTAGAAATTTGCTAAGTTTAATTTAATACATAACTAACATTCAAAGTTAAACTTGGAGAAGAAAAATGGCCGTTAATTTTCTAGTTTAAAGAGCAACTTTTAAAAAAATATAACCAGTTTCGTTTTTTAATTAGTTATTACAATAACGATTTCTGGCAAAGGTTTTTAGTGTTCTGTACGGAACACTTATAAGATCACTTCGGTGTCTATCCGTCTGTCTGTCAGTTCGTCCGTCCGTCTGTCCGTCTGTCACACCCGATTTTCTCCGAAACTATTTGACATAGGGCTAATAATATAGGAATTGATGGCCTCATCAGAGCCGTGTAGTTTTGAAAGTTAAATTTTGACTTTTGGGGTTAATTTTTGGGGTGAAACCTAAAGTAAAAAAATTTTGTTTTACTAGGTCATCGAGTGGGATGTCAAATGAAAGCTTGTAAAAACACGAGTTCAAACATATATATAAGATAATACTTGTGCGCACTTTTCTTTGTATTAATTTTAAAAAATCGCGAAAAATCGCTGTCCTCCCCCCTTTATCTCGAAAAGTACCGATCAAAAAATTTTGAAAAAATTCTAGAATATTCTCCACGGAATGTAGATTGAACGAAAATTATCACGAGTGCATTACTTTTAATAATTTATCTCGTATATAAAAAAAAAAAAAAAAATTCAAGGTCATCAGTTTTCATTAAAGATCGGAAACAAACTTTGTTGAAAACTCATTTGGGGTGTGTTTTCTGAAATCACTGATCATTTTATACCTTCGTTACAATTTTTTTTTATTTTAGGATCAATCAAAGTACGGAACACTAATTGTGCAAGTTCAACTTGCACTTGACCGTTTTTTTTTAAATGCATTGATGATATTCCTCGTGGTCACTATATAGCTCCAATCTATTAACCATCACAATTTTTTTTTGTTTTCATTGTTTTGTAGAAAATATAATTTCTCTAGAAGATTTTTCTTACTATTAATAAGATAAACGGTCAAGTGCAAGTTAAACTTGCACAATTAGTGTTCCGTAGTGTTGATTGCTTTTAAAATAAAAAATGTTGTTACGGTGGTAGAAAATGATCGGTGATTTCACAAAACACACCCCAAATGAGTTTTCAACAAAGTTTGTTTCCAATCTTTACTGAAAACTGTTGACCTTGAAATTTTTGTTTTTTTTTTATATACCAGATATATTATTAAAGGTAATGCACTCGTGATAAATTTCGTTCAATTTACACCCGTGGAAAATATTCAGAATTTTTTCAAAATTTTTTAATCAGTACTTTTCGAGATAAGGTGGGGGGACAGCGATTTTTCGCGATTTTTCAAAAATAATTCAAGGAAAAGTATGCACAAGTATTACATTATATATATATATATATATATTTTTTACTCGTGTTTTCACAAGCTTTCATTTGACACCACACTCGATGACCTACTAAAAAATTTTTTTTTCACTTCTGATTTCACCCCCCCCAAGACTAATCCCTTAAGTCAAAATTTGACTTTCAAAAAAACTACACTGCTCTGATGAGGCCATCAATTCCTATATTATTACCAAATTTCAACTTTCTATGACAAATAGTTTCGGAGAAAATCGGGTGTGACAGAAAGACAGACAGACATCTTATAAGTGTAATGATAAAGGAATTGCGACTTCTTAGTTTGATGTAAAATTTATTAACATAAATTCTACTAATCAATATGTTTTTAGGATTTGGTGTTTCATTGGACCTATTTTTATACTTCAAGAATTTGGTTCATATTTTTAAAACTATCTAGATGGATACTAAGTTATACTGACCGAATGATAGAGGTATTGCCCTTTCAAAAAATAATAAAAAAGACACATTGACAAATTGTTCCTTATTTTGACCTGAAATCAAGGAATATTTCTTGAGCCAATCTTTAGATACCACGAGCAAGCTATTTACATAAATACTACAAGCTTAAAAAAACTGTGGTTTTGAAATCTGACTACAAGTTGGTGAGAGTTTTATTAAAATGATTTGAACTCCTTAAAACTTTTTTCTTTTTAACCAATTTCAAGGTGTTTGAATGCTTGCTTCTCAGGGGATTTTATACATTCATGATTCTTTTCGGTGGCATAGCTAGTCCTAAATGGGCCATGTATCAAAATTTATTTGGGGGTCCTTCTTACCCGACAGCTTACCCATGTCGGGGCTCCTGGAGCTCGGGGCCCTCTATCATTGATACAGCTGATACGGCAGTAGCTATGCCCCTGATTCTTCTTCTTTTTACCAGATTTGATAGGTTTGTTTATATGCAATACAGCACTTAATGATACAAATATATTTTCTTTCTTTAACTTCTTAATTGTTATGCTGTAATTGTAATTACGGCTTGAAAGTTCAATTCCGTGCCTTTTTGCACACTGAGCTCTCATTAAATGTTAACAAGCCGCAGTTCGGCACACAGGTAGTTTTTTGGACGTAGAATACGATAAAAAAAAATTGCTAAACTTTGATGTACCCTAAGCCCACAAAACCAAAAATAAAATCAAAAATTCATTTTTCGGTAATATCTCGAAAACAATAACACCACGTGAAAGAGCGGGAAATTTTTTCCAGATTTTTTCATTAGCGTGAGAATTTATTAAAAATTCGGATATGTAATTCAAAAAGTGTAGTGCGCCAAACAGGTTGTTTAAAAGTCTACGCGCTCCACTCAAAGGTTAATCGATTATTCTTGTTTTCAGAGTGTAAAAAAAATTAAAAGAGCTTTTTAAAGATGAGACTTCCAGCTTTCCGTAGATATTTTATTCTTGTTGCTTTATAATTTGTAAAACTTAAAACGAAATTTCTGTTTGCATGATTTTAACGGGCATCCAGTAAATTATAAATATTTAATAAAATATAGTATTGAAAAAAATTCTTGTGCATATATCATTAGTGTACCTTAAGTTTCAACATAAAAATAATTAGAAATGCCCACATTGTCTTATTTAAAAATGTAGTTTTAAAATACGAAAATTTGTCTGCTGTAGTGCGCCTCCGGCAATTTTACGTTCAAAGCAGTACGAAATGGTCAAAAAAAGTCAGACAATTTTTTTCTTAGTGACAGTTAAAAGTATACTTGATAAATTTAAAAAAACTTTCTCTTTTTTATAATTTTGCTCTTAAATAGTGCTCATGATAAACGTATTTTTGCTTCTTATTAATCATACAACTTAAACTTAATATATATATATATATATATATATATATATATATATATATATATATATATATATATATATATATATATATATATATATATATATATTTAAAAATGGGAAATAAAAAATCAAAGTCTAAGCCTTAAGTATAAAGTATTTATATTTCATTTAAACATCCAGGTACAAAGAAAACAGTTACTGAAAACACAAGAATCTTAAATTACTCCAAGAACTACATGAATTACATACTCTCTGGCCGTCATATTGGATCCGCCATTTTGAATTTTTCAAATCTGTCATCGGATTCTTAATTAGCACTCCGAGAAATCTCTTAATAGCACAGCCCCACAAAAAAAAAAGTGGGGTATACTTTTGATGCGATATATCAGATCCGTAGTAGTAATTTTTGTCCGCTGATCACGAATCTGACGTCAGAATATCACCATCACATCTCAATTTTTTTCTAACCTCAAAAAAATAGGTAAAAATTAGTAAAAATTAAGAAAAATATACTCCTAAAAAAATTGATTCAAGCTTTTTCATGAATCCAAAGATGTATTAATATGTATTCGGACACGCTAAGCTAATATTCATCGGTTGGATTAAGCCATACAGTTCTGTTTTCTTTCTAACCTCAATAAATCACACAGATATAGTGCTTCTCGAATGCAAAAACGAATTCAAATTAAAAATTCAACCGATTCTTACCAAATTTGGTACACGGGGTTTTTTTGGGTTGCTGATCATGAATCTGAGGTCGGATTTGCAAAATTTAAAATGGCGGATCTAAGATGGCGGACAAAATTTTTGAAAACCAACCGATTCCTACCAAATTTGGTATACAGTTGGGGAATCCTCAAACCTGATACTCTTAAACCCTAAACCCTGAAACCTTAGACTCCCACACCCTGTAACCTCAAAAAATAGACCTCAATAACCCTGTAACTTTAAAAATGAGACCCAATAAACTCAAAACCAGGACTTTTAAACCATATACTCTCAAATAGTAGACCCTTAAGCCCTAGAATTGCGAAGGTTAGACCCGCGCCTAACTTTCCTTTTTTTGGCTGTATCTTGTTCTTTTTTCCGCGAATGACCTATTCAAAGGCTTTCTGCCCAAACGCTTTTGAGGACTTGTTTCTCTTTTTAGCGACCAGCAATAGTCCGCTAGCATATGGTCATCCCATCGTCCTTGATACCGATTTTCTATGATTTTCAGATCTTGGTGAAAACGTTCCCCTTGCTCCTCACTGTAGTCACCAAGATTATCTGGGAAATCATCGATGTGGGAGTCCATGAAATGTAATTTTAGATTCATTAAGCAACCTAATGTTTGAAAATTTTTTACCATTTTCTCGACTATTTCTTTGTACTTAGGACTTTTATTATTTCCCAAAAGTTTGTTGCGACTTCTTTAAAACTAAGCCAAGCAGCTTTTTCAACTTTATTCATTTTAGTAACAAATAATGAATCTTGAAACAATTTTCTTATTTGTGGCCCGTCAAATACGCCAGCCTTAATTTTAGCTTCAGAAAATTTCGGAAATTTTTTATGCAAATATTTGAAACATGGGCCGTTTGTATCTAATGCTCTCGTGAATTGCTTCATAAGTCCAAGCTTAATGCGAAGCGGGGGAATAAGAACTTTTCCTGGATCAACCAATGATGGAAAACAATACATTATTTTCACCAGGAGTGAGTGTTGGCCAAATTTTTTTCTTATAATAACGTTCCCTGTCTCTGCTATTCCACAGACATTTTATAACAGGGATAAAGTGTAAACCCTGACTGTTGGCCAAGCAATATTGTTACAATTTTCAGATCTCCACAAATTTTCCAGTTATGATCAGCATATTTTATTTTTATCAAAAGCTGCTTCATTTTTTCATATTGCTCTTCCATAACTGTGGAATGAGCAATCGGAATGGGAGCGTAAACGTTGGTATTATGCAGCAAAACTGCCTTAATGCTCCGTTTAGAAGAATCAATGAACAGTCTCCATTCTTCAGGATCGTATGAGTTATTTTGAAATTCATCCATTAGACCTTTTACATCGGTACAATATGAAAGTGACAATTCCTCGTCCATTGTGAAATATTTTCGAAATTCTTCATCTCTGTTTCTATAATAAGAAATCGTAGCTTCTGGCTTAAGTAAATGTCTTTTCTTTAAAAAGGAAGCAAGATGCTCTGAACCATCTTTGGATAAGCCTAAATCTCTGACTAGATCACTAAGTTCTGACTGTGATACGAGTATTGGTTCTGGTTTACGGTTGTATGGTAGAAATTCTTTATCTGTGTCACTAGTATACGATAGGTTGTCACTAGAACATTCATTAGTAACAGTGTTTGAATCTTTTTCGACAGTCTCAATGTTTTCGGCATGAACTGATAAGGTGAAACCATTTGTTTCCATAACATCAGCATCAAGTGGTTCAGGAGGCGGAATTAGTTTAGTTGGTCTTGTTACTGTCGAAACATCCTTATAAGTAATAGTGCTTTTATTTTTTCGGTTATGCCTAGATACAACATTCATACAAAAGTAGCAATCATTTTCACTGTATGGTCTATTCCATATTGCTGGTCTGGAATATTTAATCGCCTTCTTATTGATGTACAACATTATTTTGCAAGAACTGCAAATGATGTGGGGAACCCAATCTGTATCCTGGTGCTGTATTTCAATGTTAAAACAATCCTTATATAAGGTTTTAATCTTATCCGTTATCGGTGACCCCATTTTACTCAATACGTGTTGACAGCAAATATAACAAAATGAATCACTGTTTTTATCGCACTTATGAAAAGTCCTTGTACCCTGAGACCGTTTTCTTGTAGCATTATACTCTACATGAGCCAAGTCACCCACACATGAAGAGCTACGGTCGTGGATGACGACGGCTGCGGGCCCGCTTTCCCCACCCTGACCAACCGCCGATACTGGGTTTCCGAGTCCCTGCATCGTAATTCTCTTTCTTCTACCTGCCATGACGGCATCTAAGCCGTTATCCAGGGACTCTGCCGGCTAGTGGAGTAACACCGTTGCCCACCGTCACCACGTGGAGGTGCCCTGGATGCAGGTAGAAGAATAAAAATCGACCGATGAATTTTCTCGGCGTTCAAAATGGCGCGAAAACATCTGCCATCTTGAATTTTGCAAATCCAACCTCTGATTCGTGATCAGCGACCCAAAAAATCCCCGTGTACCATATTTGGTAAGGATCGGTTGAATTTTAATTTGAATTCGTTTTTGCGTTCGAGAAGCACTATATCTGTCTGATTTATTGAGGTTAGAAAGAAAACAGAACTGTATGGCTCAATCCAACCGATAAATATTAGCTTAGCGTGTCCGAATACATATTAATACATCTTTGGATTCATGAAAAAGCTTGAATCAATTTTTTAGGAGTATATTTTTCTTAATTTTTACTAATTTTTTTACCTATTTTTTGAGGTTAGGAAAAAATTGAGATGTAATGGCGATATTCTGACGTCAGATTCGTGATCAGCGGGCAAAAATACTACGGATCTGATATATCGCATCAAAAGTATACCCCACTTTTTTTTTGTGGGGCTGTGTAGCCAATTTAATCATAAATGAGGTTGAAAGCATGATTGCCACTACAACTGAAGGGGTTAAACCAGCCATTAAATTTTAAATATTTTTTTGAAATTACCGGGCAACTAAAAAAGACAATCTATATACTATTCTTTGTAACATTTCCGGTTCTTTTACGTGATGCTATTAGTTTTTCGTCATCTTTTTTATTTTTCAAAATATTTGCGAAAAAACAAATTTTTCATTTAATTTTCGATTTGTACGCTTAGCACTTTATAGCAGCAAACTTTTTTTATCGTATTCTACGTCCAAAAAATTACCTGTATGCCAAAATGCAGCCTGTTAACATTTAATGGGAGCTTTTCGTCAAAATTTGCCTCTGACGACTGGGTTACTGGTGATTTTTGGCGGCATAATTTAACAATTCTTTTTCGAGTGAATATAAACAGTTATCAATAACTTTTTCTGTCATTTCATATCATATTTAACATTTAACTTAAATTCTTAAACAAACCAATGAATTAAAGCGAGTCGAAATCCTTGCAATAAAATCTTTGGTAACGTACAGCAAAAAAAAACACATCATAGTCAAAATTTTACAGCCTGTAATTTAGTTAACATGTTTTATTTTTTATGAAAACAGTGTAAACTCATTAACCATCTTCCTAGTTGGGTGGTATATTTCATTTCTCGTTGCGAAGTTTATTATAAAACAAAATGAAAAAAGATAGGATTTTTTCCCAGTAGAGCGGTTATAGTCGCTTTATAATTATCTTGTTTTTTCAAGTAGAAGTACCCTTGGAAGAATTTTAAAGTATCAGTTAAATTTGTCTCATTTTTCCCACGCGCAGTTACACCGAAATTTATTCATGTTTCATTTTCAGATGAATCCCTCTTCAGATGAAGCATATATGAATAAAATTCTAACCCATTTCTGTATTTTCTTGTTAGTATTAACAATATCATTGATCCCTTGTCTTATTTTATTTGTCCGTTATTATCACAGAAGAGAAATGCCCAACTTTTTAATTTGGTAAGTATAATTAAGAAATTTATTTTGAAAAGTAAAATAATGAACATTATCGAAAAGCTGGAATCAGTGAGTCCGACTCTTCAAACATATTTTGTAATTTTTCTATATCTTATTTAAGACAATGATGTATGTATGAATTACTACAAAAGCAACACACACAATTTTTATTCTGACATGCTCCATATTCTCCATTCTAGTCTTACTTTAGTGTCTATCAGTGCTATGTATTAAATAAATATATATATATATATATATATATATATATATATATATATATATATATATATATATATATATATATATATATATATATATAAATATATATATATATATATATATATATATATATATATATAAATATATATAAATATATATAAATATATATATATATATATATATATATATATATATATATATATATATATATATATTATATATATATAAAACTGGTCAAGTTGAATTTGCGCAATTAGTGTTCCGTAAGTAGATTGCTTTTAAAACAACAATTTTTTGTTACGGAGGTATAAAATGATCAGTGACGTCACAAAACACACCCCAAATGAGTTTTCAACAAAGTTTGTTTCCGATCTTTACTGAAAACTGATGACCCTGAAACTTTCGTTTTTTTTATATACCAGATAAATTATCAAAGGTGCACTCGTGATAATTTTCGGTTAATCTATATCCTATGGAGAATATTCCAAAATTTTTCAAAATTTTTTAATCAGAACTTTTCGAGATAAGGGGGGACAGCGATTTTTTAAATATAATAAAAAGAAAACTGTGCGTAAGTATTACATTATATATATTTTTGAACTTGTGTTTTTACAAGCTTTTATTTGACACCCCACTCGATGATTTTTTTCATTTCCGATTTAACCCCCTAAAACCAACCCCTTAAATCACAATTTAACTTTCAAAACTACACGGCTCTAATGAGGCCATCAATTCCTATATTAGTACCCAATTTCAACTTTCTATGACAAATAGCTTCGGAGAAAATCGCGAAAAATCGCTTATCCTTATCTCGAAAAGTACTGATCAAAAAATTTTGAAAAAATTCTGGAATATTTTCCACGGGGTGTAGATTGAATCTTTAATAATTTATCTGGTATATAAAAAAAAAAATCAAGGTCATCAGTTTTCAGTAAATATTGGAAACAAACTTTATTGAAAACTCATTTGGGGTGTGTGTTTTGTTAAGTCACTGATCATTTTATACCACCGTAACAAAAATTTTTATTTTAAAAGCAATCAACGAACGGAACACTACTTGTGCAAGTTCAATTTGCACTTGACCAGTTATTTTTTCCTACTTAGGTGTACAAACCACTAAGAAAATACAGTAAAATTGAAATTATAATCTTTTATTGCAAATTATACTAACAACAGTTAATTGGTGTTCAGATTATGTTGGGATTTTGCAATCTTTAGCACAATAGCATTATAGAATAGTTATCGCCACTACAACAAACACTTTAATTTTGCTCCTGACACGCGTTTCTCTAACCATGTGTGCAGCATCACAAGTGTCGACTGACTTTCGACTTACTAATCGCTCCTGATAATGCTAACATGGTTAGCGTAACACGTTTCAAGTGAAATAATAAAGTGTTTGATGCAATGGTGATAACTGTCGTGTAGAAATAATGTAGGAAGTGATAGAAACTTGCTAGAACACAACTTTAATTTGGAAACTTGTGTTGACCCATCAAATATTAATAACCGGTGTGCTTAACTGTGAAATGGATGATTTATAGAAGATGAATACTATCTTAACCTTACTCTTATTGTATTTTATAATTTTATAGTGAAAGTGCAATTCCTTCGCGTTAATACTGCGCATGCTTGAGATCACAATAAGAACAAAGGCATGTGAAAAAATAACCGTTGCAAAATTTCTCTATTATTATCTGCTTACCATTAAACTAAACATCTAGTTTATGTCGGAGTTATCAAATCATTTACTGTAATAGTATTATACAAGGACGTGTTTGTGCTTACAGAGCATATCAATGCTGAATTTTTTTGTAACATTTAGAATTAATTCATTTCACTTCACACGCTAATTAAAAAGTATTTTCAACAGAAGCTAATTTTGAATGGTTACCGACATCTACCTTTTAAAAATAACTAAAAATATCTGGTGGTTATATTATATGTATAATTATTCTTTATTTTAGGGTTGCCGAAGATCCTTGGAGAAGAAGTGAAATTGGCCCGTCTGGCCACTATCTAGAACGTCCGCCCACAGCTGATATATACTCTCCACATAAACACAATGCATCATATAGATCTGGAAGATCATCTAGTGTAGATACAAACGTATTTATACAAAGAGGTCCAAGTTTTATCAGATCTTGTAAATCTGCAGTTAGCGTAAAAAAATCTAATGAACCGGTTGTTGGCTAAGATATAATTTTTTTTCTTGTCTTTCGATATTTATAACATCACTTGTCCTAATACATTAATATAAAATATAAAAAGTTTTTATTTTAAATACTAGGGCCGTGTATTTTAGAACTGAAATTTGTTCCGCTTTAAGGGGTTACATACACCTGGGCACTGCAAAAATTATGTATATTTAAAAAAAATATTTTAAAGGTTATTAAGGGAATAACACAAAAGAATGGCGATTATACATTTTTATGGTACTTTAAATTATAAGAAATTTTTTTTTTTTAAATACGTTTTAAATGTTAACATTATTTTGTATCGAGTTAAATGGACCACTGATGAAAACTATGGCGCCACCTTGTCTGCAGGATAACTTCACAAAAAATAATTCAATCTTCAAAAATAAAAGTTAATATCGTAAAATAATGTAGTAGTTAAAAATTGTCGAAGGATTTTTTTCAAAAATAAAAAATGTATGGTGTTTTACTGCAATTTTCGACCAAAAAATTTATATTTAATTATTTATAAAAAATTATCTATTAGAAAAATTTAAAAAAAACCTCTCGACATTTTGTAGAAGTAATTATTAAGATTAAAAAAAAAAAGTTAAAAAATCTTAAAAATTGACTCGGTAATACTGTAAATAGCGGTCACAATCCGACGCCAGGTCACATTTAATGCTATAACTTTGTAAAGGAATGGAATTTTCTTAAATTTTTTTTTAATAATTCTTAGAGGAATAGAGACTAAAAATCCGTAAAAAAATCGAATTTTTGAAAATTCAAGGTATATGTATGTAACCCCTTAAAACTAATGCTGAAATGTCCTTCGAATAATTTAACGAAAGGTGGTATGTATATGCTTCTAGTGCGACAGTGGAAAATCGGCAAAGCATTTCACAGGAATAAAAATAATCGCACTAGAAATTTTTCATTCTAAAAATAAATAATCCCATTTACGAAAGATTTTAAACTTTCCTCCTATCGTATAAAAGATACGGTACGTACGGTTTTATCCGAGTTAGATGGTACTACAAACAAAGTAATTAAATGACTTAAATGATCTCACATTCATATATTTTCTAACATTTGAGGGAAAATTAGGGAATGCTTGACAGACTGACTGAACGTGTTTAGAAAAGTCCTTGTTCGTGCGATACGGCATATGTGAGAGAAACTGGATGATCAATATTCACTAGAATTAAAGAAAATGAAATATGTATAAAAAAAGTAACACGTCGTACTTCAAGACACTCCATTAATATAATAAAATCCATAATTTTAACTTCAGTCTCGAGTCTTTATAATCAAAGATTATGGAAGGTACACCCTAACAACATTAAAAGGAATGTTATGTTACGGTCTGTATCACTAGTGGATTATTTCACTGTACTAGGGTTTGGTAAACACCAGTGATATCTCGAAACATCAGGATACGTTAAGAAGCTTCATGCGATCATAGTCGATACGTCGACAAGTTACTCTAATTTGGCTTGTTCTAATTTCAAAAACAATAATTTCTCATTTAACCAAAGCCGTAAAAGCTTATGTTCAATGTTTCTTCCTATATAGCTTCTTGGAATAAAATGTGGCATATAACCTGGCACGAAATCCGCTTTATTTACGCGCACGTTAAGATCTGTTCAGCCGTTTTGTATCATGCTAAAATGGACAAATATAGTCTAAAAATTGTTGTTTTGGCTTCTCTATAGGTCATTTTGTTTTAAATTGGTAATATGCAAATAGAATTTTTGTTGTAATTTATTATATATATTGAGAAAATTCAAGAAAGTGTGTCCTGTATAAAATTTTAACGTTATTTATAAATAAATCCCGTTAATTTTCCCCAGAACAGCAGGTATAAGTTTGCTATTGGCTTATCCTAAGATATCCCTAAGGATGTGGGAGGAGTTAAAAATTGTTCGGACCGCCCAGAGGAAATTTGTGCATCTAGCGATATATTAGTTAAATTAGTTTTTGAATTTCGGGGTGCTTGAAATAATTAAATTTAAATGAATGTCAAATTGTAACAAGAGACTGAAATTTTAAAATTGTGTTTAAAAAAGTGCAAGTCATAAATAGTTTTAAGTGTTTTATATGAATTTTTAATAACGTGAACACTATTTAGAGGTATTTTTTATTTTATAAATTTCTGTTATGTATTGAGAGAAGCTGCTCTCGGTTTGATTCTTCATCTAAACTAACCTCAATGCTTTAGTTTCCATTTCGAGATTAACAGTCAACACTGCTATAGTCATCGAGAGTGATTAGACGAGACTACCATGTGAACATGCTAAAAATTAAAATGATAACATCCGTGATACCTATCAGTTTCACATAGAAATTCCCTCCCTTATCGACGTAGTTAATATTACTAATGAAAAGTAAAATATTATTTGAGCAACATTTTTGAAACAAAAAAAATATGCCGTTAATTGTTGACAAGCACAGAAAAATTAATAATAAATAGATACAAAGAACTTGGTAAAAAAGTCAGCTAGGGACATAGCTTTACCATTAGCTTTAATTTGTAGTGTTCCGTACGGAATACTTATGGAATCACTTCGATGTCCGTCGGTCCTTTGTCTGTCACACCCGATTTTCACCACTATTTGACATAGAAAGTTGAAATTCGGCACAAATATAGAAATTGATGGCACAATCAGAGCCATGTAGTTTTGAAAGTTAAATTTTGACTTAAGGGGTTAGCTTTGGGGGGTGAAATCGGAAGTGAAAAAAAATACCAGGTCAACAAGTGGGGTGTTAAATGAAAGCTTGTGAAAACAAGAGTTTAGAAATATAAATCATGTAATTCTTGCGCACACTTTTCTTTGTATTATTTCAAAAAAATTACCAAAAATACTGATCAAAAAATTTTGAAAAAATTATCAGTGCATAACGTTTAATAATTTATCTGGTATTAAAAAAAAACTATGAAAACTATGTTTCTAGACGTATTGTGCAGGTTTTTTTTTAATATACTTTACTGTACCGAGATATAATTTTATTTTAGTTGTTAATAATTATACAAATACTCGTATTTAGGCAGTAAATATTTATTTTACACTTTTATTACTAGATTTTATATTGGCTATCAGGTAGCTAAGATGCTATAACTAGTATATATTTTTGACTAAGAAAGAAGGTGAAAATACATATTGGATGTCAGAGACCTAATTAACTTAGCTCAGGTAAGGATTTTATTTTATTTTAAAAGCAATCACTGTACGCTAATTGTGCACGTCTAACTTGCTTGTTTTTTTTGTTGGTCGATTTTACTAAAACTTGTGGAATTTATCATTTTTAGTGTTCCGTATGGAACACTTATAAGATGACTTCGGTGTCTGTCTGTCTGTCACACCCGATTTTCTCCGAAACTATTTGTCATAGAAAGTTGAAATTTGGTAATAAAATAGGAATAGGAATCAAAGCCGTGTAGTTTTGAAAGTCAAATTTTGAGTTAAAGGGTTAGTTTTGGGGGGTGAAATCGGAAGTGTAAAAAAAATTTTTTTAGCAGGTCATCGGGTGTGGTGTGAAATGAAAGCTTGTGAAAACACGAATAATATATATATATATATATATATATATATATATATATATATATATATATATATATATGTATATGTATATATATGTATATATATATATATATATATATATATATATATATATATATATATATATATATATATATATATATATACATATATATAATGTAATACTTGCGCACACTTTTCTTTTGTATTATTTTTAAAAAATCGCGAAAAATCGCTGTCCCGCGCCTTATCTCGAAAAGTACTGATCAAAAAATGTTGAAAAAATCCTGGAATATTCTCCAGGGGGTGTAGATTGAACGAAAATTATCACGTGTGCATTACCTTTAATAATTTATCTGGTATATAAAAAAAAAATCAAGGACATCAATTTTCAGTAAGGATTGGAAACAAATTTTGTTGAAAACTCATTTGGGGTTTTGTGTTTACTATGTTGATTGCTTTTAAAACAAAATTTTTTTATGGAGGTATAAAACGATCAGTGACATCACAAAATACACTCCAAATGAGTTTTCAACAAAGTTTTTTTCCGATCTTGACTGAAAACTAATGACCTGGGAATTTTTGTTTTTTTTTTCTGTATGTCAGATAAATTATTAAAGGTAATGCACTCTTGATAATTTTCGTTCAATCTACACCCAAAATATTCCTGAGTTCTTTTAAAATTTTTTGAACAAAACTTTTTGAAATAAGGGAGCGACAGCGATTTTTTGCCGTTTTTTAAAAATAATACAAGAAAAACTGTGCGCAAGTATTAAATTATGTCATACTCGATTTTCTCCGAAACTATTTGTCATAAAAAGTTGAAATTTGGTAATAAAATAGGAATAGGAATCAAAGCCGTGTAGTTTTGAAAGTCAAATTTTGAGTTAAAGGGTTAGTTTTGGGGGGTGAAATCGGAAGTGTAAAAAAAATTTTTTAGCAGGTCATCGGGTGTGGTGTGAAATGAAAGCTTGTGAAAACACGAATAAAAAAATATATATATATATATATATATATATATATATATATATATATATATATAGGAATTGATGGCCTCATCAAAGCCGTGTAGTTTTGAAAGTCAAATTTTGACTTAAGGGGTTAGTTTTGGGGGGTGAAATCGGAAGCGAAAAAAAATTTTTTAGCAGGTCATCGGGTGTGGTGTGAAATGAAAGCTTGTGAAAACACGAATAAAATATATATATATATATATATATATATATATATATATATATATATATATATATATATATATAATATATAATGTAATACTTGCGCAACTTTTCTTTGTATTATTTTTAAAAAATCGCGAAGAATCGCTGTCCCCCCACTTATCTCGAAAAGTACTGTTCAAAAAATGTTGAAAAAATCCTGGAATATTCTCCAGGGGGTGTAGATTGAACGAAAATTATCACGCGTGCATTACCTTTAATAATTTATCTGGTATATAAAAAAAAAAAATTTCAAGGACATCAATTTTCAGTGAGGATTGGAAACAAACTTTGTTGAAAACTCATTTGGGGTTTTGTGATCATTTTATACCACCGTAACAAAATTTTTTATTTAAAAAGCAATCAACGTACGGAACACTAATTGTGGAAGTTCAACTTGGACTTGACCGGTTATTAATTAGGTTTTGAGTTCGTGTTTTTACAAGCTTTCATTTGACATCCTACTTGATGATCTTTCGATTTCACCCCCCAAAAACTAACTTCTTAGGTCAAAATTAATGAAGCCATCAATTCCTATATTACTGCCGAAATTCAACTTTCTATGTTAAATAGTTTCGGAGAAAATCGGGTCTGATAGAAAGACGGACAAACAGACACCGAAGTGGTTTTATAAGTGTTCCGTACGGAACACTAAAAATATAAAGCTATTGAAAATTAGTCAGCGCAAGGTTGCTAAATTCAAACAGAGCGACCAAAACTCATTTTTGGAAACATCTCGTAATGATTTAATCACAACCAATTTAATAAAAGAGAAACAGAATAAAACTATGTCCTACGTGAGCAACTTCTGCAGCCCACATGAGCTATAATACTAAATCTATTACAAGTTTAAACAACATAATAAAATAATTTGTGTTGATTTTGTCGCCCTAATCATGTCGACAGAGTGGGCTAGAGCGACAAAATATTTTAAAAACCACGTTTTAATGTTTTCTCTAGCTTTATCGCTTTAGTCGTATAGTTCACATTGTTAGCGGCTGTCATTCATGTAAAACCCAGCAACAAATTGAACTTAGCGATCTCCAGTGCAGTACTTTGAATCGGATATTTTAACCCGTATGACAAATTATAAAATAGGTTGTTTTATAAGTAGACAAGGCGAAATCGGCGCCATCGTTGGAAAAAATTTTCTAATTGAATTTTTTTTCATAACCTTCTCCAGGAGATGCCCCTGAAAGAGGATCAACATGTTGCCGGGCGGTAACCTGGTCCGAATTTGTTTAAACAAATTTTTTTTTAAACAAAGTCCAAAAATTTTCGCCCCGGAACAGGTAAATTGGACCATTTTGAACAAAAAATGTCTCTTGTGAATTTTCTCTAAAATGCGCCGTTTTCGAGATATCGGCGATTTTAGGTGCGAGAAAACGCGAAAATGGCCACTTTCACCTCCCAATATCGGGGTCAAAAATTAAAATTTTCAATGTTGCCAAGTGTCCAAATTAAAGTTTGAGATCTCCTCTACAAATTACCGTAGGAAATATTGCAATATCTTCATTTTTAAATATTGTTTTTTAACAGTTAACAAATTGCGTTCGAGCGCCCGCGGCTGCATCGAAACTGTATACATAGATATATACGCAACGCCCGTACGTAGGCGCACGGAACTGTATACGCACTGCGATGCTCTATAAAGCTTTGTTTCTTGATTTCTTATTAAAATTAATATATTTGAAAAGTATGTAAAAAATATTTATTTATTAAAGAGTAATTGTTATATCAAATTTAATTATTATAACAAATGAATATAAATAAAAATTCAATATTCGATTAGGATGGTAGAAGAATTAAAACAATTTTATGAAATATAACTTATATATATTTAATAGAATTTTCGCAAATATTTAAATTACACCCACACATGAGTATACAACTTACGTTGTTGCTTTTGCAATTACATGCATTAGTTTTACAATTTTTTGTACATTTACATTGCCTAATTAACGAATCTGGTATCGAATTTTTTAACATGAATTTGGGTAACAATTCACCTGTTTCTATAGTGTAACCAAATTCTGTTGCATCTAAATGTCGATACCGAGAATACAATGACATTTTCCATATGTACGTTTGTAGTGAAGCTCGTGAAATGTGCAATTTTAAAGCATCGGATGTACATGGAATTTTTCCAAAATTAATACCCATCCCACAAGAACGTTCTAAAATTATTTGTCTAGCATTATCTGCTGTTTCTCCAGCTTTATTCAAAATTTTCAAATACAATTTTTCTAATGCATTGAATTCCATGGCATTTAATTGTAAGCCAGTACCAAGTGGGGTTAATGCATTTTGAGTATCTAAATCAAAGACTAAATCTAAAGCTTTATTTTTAGTACCTACTTTACTAGTAGTATCACAGCCTGTAAACGCATGTAAAGCAGGCAAAACTTGACAAACTTGACTAGTTAAATATTCAGCAGCTACATTACAAGACAATAATCTTGGCTTCTGACCAACTACTTTAAAATACAATCCTGTACAACCAATTAATTTGAAAAAGCTCCAATAATGAATTGCTAATATAAAAATTGAATTTTTTGAAATGATTCAAAATTTGGTTGTTGTACAACATCATCACACTTACCACAGAAAATGCACTTATGATCACATTTAATTCGTTTAATAGAAAAAGACATAATTACACATGTACATACTTGTAAGGGCGGAAAAGAAATGAATAAACTATTAAAGTGTCCGACTCTTATTTAAGCAATAGCATGTTTGAACTTTTGCATGATACTTCACGTTACAGCGAGTTGCAGCGCGTATACAGTTCCGCGCGCCTACGTACGGGCGTTGCGTATATATCTATGTATACAGTTTCGATGCGGCCGCGGGCGCTCGAACGCAATTTGTTAACTGTTAAAAAACAATGTTTAAAAATAAAGATATTGCAATATTTCCTACGGTAATTTGTAGAAGAGATCTCAAACTTTAATTTGGACACTTGGCAACATTGAAAATTTTAATTTTTGACCCCAATATTGGGAGGTGAAAGTGGCCATTTTCGCGTTTTCTCGCACCTAAAATCGCCGATATCTCGAAAAACGGCGCATTTTAGAGAAAATTCACAAGAGACATTTTTTGTTCAAAATGGTCCAATTTACCTAAAAAAACTTGTTCCGGGGCGAAAATTTCAATTTTTGGACTTTGTTTAAAAAAAATTTGTTTAAACAAATTCGGACCAGGTTACCGCCCGGCAACATGTTGATCCTCTTTCAGGGGCATCTCCTGGAGAAGGTTATGAAAAAAAATTCAATTAGAAAATTTTTTCCAACGATGGCGCCGATTTCGCCTTGTCTAAAGGAATAATTTGGTCTCAAAATAATCCTGCCTGGAAAAGTAGCCCAGATAAAACGAGTGACAGAACTAAATCAGAAAGATAAGAACAATACATCAGATAAGCGTATAAATATATATATATATATATATATATATATATATATATATATATATATATATATATATATATATATATATATATAAATAATATTTTGGAATATATATATATATATATATATATATATATATATATATATATATATATATATATATATATATATATATATAAATAATATTTTGGAATCTCAAAATTGGAGATTGTATTCATCAGTTTCATCTTATAGCGTGAAATTTTATGTGTAAATGAATCGATAGTCATTGCGAATAATAGATAAGCGACTTTATTAACTATTTTCATTTTTAATCTGTTATTTCGATGTCCACTCATGGTTACATATTAAAAGAAATAATGTTTAAGCTATAGAGAAAATATTCGTTAACCGCATGTATGTAATAAAGTTAAAGCCACATTACTAAACCTCTTTTATACTCATAATTTGTGAAATTATGTACAAAACAAAAATGTTTTCCTCACTACACCTCATTTTATCTATTATAATATGTTTTTTTAAATAAATTCGTATTCGTATTTTTTTATACCCAAAAAGTTTTATACAAATGGAGAAAACGTTTATCTTACATATTACAAAAAAAATTATTCTTGATAAAAAGTTCTACATCACATGGAAATCCATAATAAAGCATCAAAAGTTTAAAATATTTGATGGAAAATAAAAAGTAATGATTTAAAATGAAGAGTAAAGTGTGTTTAAATTTAAATACAGAGCAAAATATTAATTGAAAATGTTAATAGGAACTAAACAATTGTGCTCATGTTTAGATTTGTGGCCTTTCTAGTTAAAAATTCAAAAAAAAACTCCAGTAAATACTTCAATAATTGTTGGATTATTTATTGAATAAATGAAAACGAAATCACTACAAATTTTAGGCTGAAAATAAATGAACATATCTTTGGAAATACCTAACAACTGTCAATAAACTTCAAACCTAACGTCAGTCTGTATTTGCAATAATTAGAAATGCCAGTCAAATTGAGTGTTGAAGATAAAATTGAAATTGTTTTCATAGTTGGAGATAATTATAAAACTTTTAAAGAAGCAGCAGAAACCTTTAATAATAGGCATCCTGATAAAACTGTACCCTTCACAACTGTAGGATATCTAATAAATAAATTCAAGATTTATGGAAGTGTTGAAAATAAATTTAAAAAGAAACTTCAGGCATAGGTTTCAAATGAAAATAATCAAAATCAAGTAATGTTGTCGGTAGTAGAAAAGCCAAAAGATTCACTTCGGAAAAGAACAGCTTTATTGAATGTGAGTAAAAGTTGCGAGAATTTTAAGATCAAATAAATTTAAACCATACAAACCCCAATTTACCATACTTTAAAAGCAGAAGATTTTGAACGAAGATTTGAATTTTGTGCTTGGTTTCAAGAAGAGTTGAAAGGTTTATGGCAAGCCAAATACTTTTCTCTGACGAAACGACATTGACGTCTAATGGGACAGTAAGTTCGCAAAGTTATCGCTGGTGGAGCGATGTTAATCCTAACTTCATTACCCAAACTCGAGATCAATACTCGTTTAAAACGAGGGGGGGGGGGGGGGGGGGGGCAATGTATGGTGTGGAATTTTTAAAGATAAAATAGTTGGACCATTTTTTTTTTCGAAATAATATGAATGGTGAACGTTACCTAGAATCTTTAAATAATGAGTTCTCTGAGTTCCTTAATCGCCTACCAATAATTGAAAGACAACGTATATGGTAGAGTAATAGGGAGGTATGTGCAGTTTACTTGGCCACCAAGGTCTCCGGATATCACCCCTTTAGACTTTTTTTATGGGGCTACTTAAAAGAAAAGGTTTATCCTAAAAGGCCATTTCAAGATGTTGATCATCTTGAGAGAGCCATTAGGGAAACATGTGAAGCTATAACTCCTGACGTAATTAGAGATGTAATAAAAGATTTTTCTCAAAGAATAATCACCTGTTTAGAAAGGGGCTGTGGATACATTGAAGCACTTGTGCAATAAAGGTAAAATTAATGCATATGTTTAGTTATTATATACGCAGTAATTAAGTAATGTTGCAATTTCAAAATAAAATGATATTAACACAAATTTATTATGGATGTAATTGTTGCAAAACACATAAAAAGGTTATCAAATTTTTAACAAAAATATGATACAATCAAAATTAGTGCACTAGTTTTTAATTAATTTCGTATTCCTTTGTTCAATAAATAATCCGACAATTACTGACGTGCTTACTGGAGTTTTTTTTGAATATTTACCTAAGAAGGCCACAAATCTAAACGTGAACATAATTTTTTAATTCCCATTAATTTTTTCCTTTAATATTTTGCTCTGTATTTAAATTTAATTACACTTTACTCTTCATTATAAATCATTATTTTTTATTTTCCCTGTATACGATAAAATATTTTAAACTTTTGATGCTTGATTATGGTGTGATGCAGAACTTATATTTGTAATCAAGAATAAATTTTTTTGTAATATGTAAGATAAAATTTTTCTCCATTTGTATAAAACTTTTTGGGACACACCAGGACGTTCCGTTTCCATCAGACATAATGAAACCTTTATAATTTCGAAAAAATTTTGAAATTTTGAAAAAATTAAAATATCTGAAAAACAAAATAAAATAATCTATGTATTCGTTTACACATTTTTGCGTATAAATATTTCAAGAAATTATTAGAAAATAACCGGTCAAGTGCAAGTTGAACTTGCGCAATTAGTGTTCCGTACGTTGATTGCTTTTAAAATAAAAAAATGTTGTAACGGAAGTATAAAATGATCAGTGACTTCACAAAACACACCCCAAATGAGTTTTCAACAATGTTTATTTCCAATCTTTACTGAAAATTGATGACCTTGAAATTTCTGTTTTTTTATATGCCAGATAAATTATTACAGGTAATGCACTAGTGATAATTTTCGTTTAATCTACACCCCGTGGAAATATTCCAGAATTTTTTCAAAATTTTTTGATAAGTACTTTTCGAGATAAGGCGGGTGGACAGCGAATTTTCACGATTTTTTAAAAATAATACAAAGAAAAGTGCGCGCAAGTATTACATTATATATATATTTTTTACTCGTGTTTTCACAAGCTTTCTTTGACACCACACTCGATTACCTAGTAAAAAATTTTTTTTTTCACTTCCGATTTCACCCCTCAAAACTAACCACTTAAGTCAAAATTTAACTTTCAAAACTACATAGCTCTGATGAGGCCATCAATTTCTATATTATTACCAAATTTCAACTTTCTATGACAAATCGTTTCGGAGAAAATCGGGTGTGACAGACGGACAGACACCGAAGTGATCTGATGAGTGTTCCGTGCGGAACACTAAAAACAGCGTAAAGAAAAAAAAATAGATATTATCCAGACCTAGTCCAATAAATACCGACATATGAAAACACAAAATAAATGCTAAACGTAATGTGAATCACTGTGCATATTTATTCATTCATTCATATATTCTTACTATTTTACATTATAGTACATCATGTGGAAATAACTTCTATATCTCTATATTTGATTTGAAAACAGACGTTCAAACACTTAAAACGTTTTAATTAAAACTTAAAACATTATAAGCTATATTACGGGATATTGGTAACTTACTTTACGTTAGTTCCAACGCTTCGAAGAGAAACAAACTCAAGAAAACAGTGCTATCTTGTTTGACGAATTGCATACTTCTATATTTTACGAAGGTTACCTTTTAGGTTTTTATTAAACAAGAAAGAAAAAAAGATTTTTGGTACTAATCGTCTTATTGTTTCTCAAAATATTCGCCTTTAAGATGTATACACTTCTGCATACGTTCGAACCACTTCTAGAAACATTTTTCCCACTCAGAAGTTGATACCTCAAAAACATGGTTTTGGAAGGATTCAACAGCTTCTGAGGTGATGAAAATCGCTGTTCACGCATTCTTTTTGACATTCAGGAACAAAAAGAAGTCGTTAGACGGCAAATCAGGTGAATACGGGCAATGAGACATTAATTCGATGTTTTTCTCCGTCAAATAATCAACGGTTTGACCTGCTGTGTGAGAACTGGCATTGTTAGGATGAAGAATGATGTGACGTTTTCGACTGTTTTTCCTGATTTCATTGATGACCTCTGGCAAATAAATTGTTGTATACCATTCTGCCTTTTTTTTTCTTCCATCTTCTAAAGTAGTGGTTGCAACATGCGCGAACGAATCACTTTTGTTGGATTCCGTGTATCTTGGAACACCCAAACTGTTGAATGTTGCTTAGTTTCCGGCTCATACGAATATATCCAAGTTTCATCTCCTCTGACGATAGATTTTGCATGTTCTTTCGAATTTTTTGAGTATTTCCTTAACACGAGCCTATTTTTGAGTTTCGGTAAAATTATGTGGAATCCATCGGGAGCAGATCTTTTTCACAGCTAAATGTTCATACAAAATCGAATGTACGATAGTCTTCGATATGCCTCAGGATGCCGCAATCTCACGGTGAGTCATATGCCGATCCTCTTCAATCATGTTGCGTGTAGTTTGAAACAACGATGTTTTTTGAAACAACAACCATATTTGGTCAACCTTCACGAAATACATCGCTGACGAAAGCACAACTATAACGAAATCCGAAAAGTAAAATTTTATTTCACAACTCTTTGGACAACGTAGTAATTCTCGCATATCATTATTGTATTTCTACAAAAACTACTACTCGTATCTAAGTTCTGTGTCAGCTCGGCAATGAAGAATTTAGTAGGTGCACGTAGCAACAATATGTACTTGTAAAATACTTCAAAAATAATGTTCGAGGATCTTAAAATGCTAGAAACATTGCATTGTCTGTAATTTTTTTATGAATAACTCCACTCACACCAAAAAATTCTCACATACATTGTTTTCCGCACTGGAATTGACAATATTTTAGCCATAGACATAGAGGATGGACTGAGCATTAACTTCATAAAATTGCCCACTTTCTAGAAAGAGACAAAGCGATTGTGCGGCCAATACCTGTCTCTTTTTTGTAGGCCTGTAATAAACAAGGCGCTGTACTCCGAGACGGAATTAAAGGCGAGAAAAGCCCCATACCCGATTTTAGTTCAAATGGAACACTTAGAAATATTATTTTTAAGAGCGCCGTAGCTTAGCGGCATTCTAAAAAGAGACAGCTACTGGCCACTCATTCGCTTTGTCTCTTTCACACTTTTGCGTCCATATTTACTTCACAGCGGGATACGGAACACTCGGTCCATCCTCTGTGTCTATGATTTTAGCTAATAAAGCACGACGTGCGCCAAGCTTTGTTAGTGGCAGGTAAAGAAAATTTAGAGGTTTCGTCTATAATTCGCCGGGATTTTATTCTCTCTTCACGTCGTCTTGCCTATTACTTTTATATTTTAATACACGTATGTTAGATTATCGGCAACGATCTTTTACGGTAGAAATCTAGGTGGCATATCTAAACTTATCAGTTTCTAGTTTGTGCTAGTGGTCATTCCTTAACGTGCTCACAGAATTTTGGGTTTCTTTTCATAACAAAACACCACGCCTTGAGTTTCAGGAACACTGCTACTTTGGAAACTCTGAAGCGATATTTTTAGTTTTCATCTTTTGTTAGAATATATTAAAACCATCGTGTAAATAGCTAAAATTTGTTTTATTTCTCTTACTAAAGGGAGAAGAATCACTTTCCCAAATTTTTGTATTCGTTCATGTTTCAAGGTCTATAGATCACGATAAACTTAGCCTCCAATGTTCATCTGTCTATCTGTCGGCCTCTGTTTAGATGTCTGTCTAGCTACTCGACATGATGCGATAGGTCCCGATCGAAATGACATATCGAATTTGGTACACACAAAATAATTATATAATATAATATATATAAATTATTTGAAGTAGGAATGGAATCTATAATATTTGAGCGTTTTAGAGAAAGAGGGTCAAATTAGTGCAGGGTCAATAAATTATGTATAATTTTAATAGGATTAGAATTTTCCTGTTTTTTTGATGTGACAATGACCAACTGTAAGCAATATTATTTACAGTCTATAAGATGCTAAGAGCTGTTTTGAATATATCATATTATATATCCCTTTTAGGGTAGTTGGAATCGAGGAATCTGAAAATTAATATTTTTTCATTATTTTCAATTTTAGCAAAAATAGAATGTAAAAACGGATTATTGAGCAATTGACCTCAAAAATAAATACGGTGTTCCCCTGAAGTTGCCCAAGAGAAGAGTAACATACTTTTTATTTTAATGTGTTTAACATTATATTTTCACATTTTTTTAAATCTACGGAAAATTCTGGACAACTTTTGTGTCCACTTCACTATTTTAAATATCAATATTTAAGAAAAGAGTATCTGAGAATCAGATAATTTTTTATTTTTATTTGATTTTTCAAGACGATGCAAATGTATGTCCTGAAAGAATGACTTTTTCTTATTATGAATTTAATATGCTAAATAATTAAGAGACTTTTAAGGCAAGTCTATTGGGTATATACTCCTCCAACTCTTTTGGGTATACAAAATAGTGTCCCCTTAAAAACAGGATTTTTATTAGGGGTTCTTTATGTTAAATATTTTCATCTTCCGATCATTAATTTTTAAATTACGATAATGTTTTTAAAGTTCTATTTTACGAAAGGGTTCTTTTTTTCTGAAAAATCCCAACCCAACGCGTTTGCTTATTGATTTTTAAATTGGGTGTAAAAGTTCTACTATATTTTCTGTAAAAAATCTCTACCCACAGTAATCGATTTTTAGTTTATTGTGTTAGGAAGGACCTAAGTTGATAGAGTTCCAGGGTTTTTTTTCGCTTTCAGTTGTCGTTTGTCGCCTCACCTTTGTCGACTGGTGCTATCTTTCTATAAGCAACTCCCCCCTTTGTGTTTTCTATATATATATATATATATATATATATATATATATATATATATAATATATATATATATATATATATATATATATATGTGTATATATATATATATATATATATATATATATATATATATATATATATATACATATATATATATATATATATATATATATATATATATATATATATATATATATATATATATATATATATAGAAAACACTAAAGGGGGAGAATAACTTTACAACTTGTATTTGCATAGAAAGTGCTAAGTAAATATAAATAGCTTTATTATTTCTTTAAATAATTATCTTTACGATATTTATTATAAAACAGTATTTATATTTAGGCTATGCCCCGAAAAAGAAGATCGGTTAGTTCGGAAGATTCAGATGATGAATTTGATGATGCTAGACATCCGCAAAGAAATGCAGCAAATGCCAGAGAACGAGCAAGAATGAGAGTTCTTAGCAAGGCATTTTGTAGGTAAGAATATGTTCATTAAATTGGTGTGAATAGGTCGGATTCTACCAATGAGAACTTTAATTTCACTACTTTCCGTTTAGAAAAAAACGCAAAAAAATTTAGGATCAAATATTCAAAAGAATGAGACAAAACTTGAGTTGAGGAATGGCATACCTTCTGGCACTGGCTATATTAATTCAAAATTATTTGTAAAAGGTATGAAACATTATATAAGCGCCGTAAAGACAACCCCTGAAAATAACGTGTTACTTCTGCTTAATGAAAATACAACGCATTCGAAGAACCTGGAAGCGTTGGAGATAGCAAAGGCTAATGTTACAACTGTCAGGCCTTACTACTCACCGGCTTCAGCCACTCGAAGTGTCTTTTTTTAAACCTATCAGCTCTTATTATATTCAAGCAACTGAAAAATGACTGAGGACAAATCCGGGTCGTCAAGTAACGCAATATCAAGTTGCAAGTTTATTTGCAGAAGTTTACCAAAGAGCTGCTATCATTGGCACCATTGTAAATGGATTTCAAGCTGCCGGTGTTTGGCCCATGGACAAAAACGTCTTTTCCGAACATTTTGTTTAAAGCAACTGAAAATATAAATGCTCTCTCTCAAACAAACTCAAGTAATAAAAGCACATCGATCTTACAAGTTGCTTCTATTATTATCAATAATGAAAGCAAACAATAGCTCAGCAACGTTTAAATAGTCTATTTCGGAATTTAACTCTAAAGCCTTAAAAAAAATTGTAAAATATTTATTTCCAATACTATAAAAAATACTGTACAAAAAATATATTGGAGAATCAATAAACAAAAGACGTATAATATAATATGCACGAGCCTCCCCTACAGCAGAAGCCCAAAATAAAATCTTTTTTCTGTCGGCGATAATAAAACAATTTCTTGTTGACGTCTGACATAAAAAAAATTTTCTAGCCCATAATAAATAAAGGGGAACAGTCCATCCCAACATTTATTTTATTATCTGTTTTATAAGGAAACAAATGAAATTTTGGTGAATTACCTGTTAAAATTTTTACTTTAAATATAAACTTTTGTAAATAATAAGTAATTATTTTAAAATATAACAATTGATTTAGGGTCGATTTTTTTCTTTATTATTGAAATCCACTGTTTTTTATTTAACAAATGTTTGGGGTCAAAATAAAAAGAGAATTTCAAATAGATTTTTCTCTGAACTTTTTCAAGATACCTAAATGGTAAACGACTTTTTTATGTACCTTAAATTGATACCTTATTGATTGATTGGTTATATTTTTGTATAATTATTTAGGTAATTTTCAACTTCAAGTGCTGTGTGGAATATACTTCCATACGAAGTAAATAAATCAATAAATGTACCTTAAATGTGCAATAGATCTCCATATAAAATATCCTAAGTTGTCCGTGACAATTTTTAAAACTTAACCAACTGTACCAATGACACAATCTATCTCACTTGTTGCTATATTCTACACTTTCTCTCTTTAAAAAAATATTGACCTTTACGACACTTTACTCCCGTGATTGGTAAACATTCACTGAAAAGAATACAGAAAGCACCACGGTCGCGGCATAAACACTTTTTTTATGGGCCTAGCACACGTGCTGCAGGGAAATCCCTAAAGCGCTACAGGAGCAACATGTATATGGAAAAAGCGATTCACTATGGTCTTGAATCGCTGTAAATTGTACTCGATCGGAAACACAGTCCTGAGCAAATTATTCTAAAGGGACGAGGTTCTCCATATAAAAGACTGCTTGAAAAGGGTCGTACGAAGAGTAACAAGCTGAACATCATACGGATGTGAAGTGCAACGTGTATTTCTAGCATGCAACACTTTTCATGAAAATACTTGTAGAACAGACTCAAGTCGCCAACCGTTCTTCGATGTTCCAACGCATCAAGGTTGCTGACCAGTTCCGGGTCTCCAATCAGGCTAAGAGATCTCTTCTGAACAGAATCAAAAAAATGCAGTGTATGTTTGGGAGCAAAACCAGCAACGTTAACTTTTTTAGAAAAAACTGCCGCCTGGGATTTTGCAGCGTTAAATTCTACTTGGTTATTGTCACCCCAAGCGTTCAAGGGGCATGATGTCATCTGCAAAGCTGTAGATTGGATTCCTGGTCTTTTCCAGCAGATCATTAATGTAAATGAGAAAGAGAGTAGGAGACAGTATGGAGCTCTGGGACACTCCGGCTTTGATAATGCAGGTATTAGACAAAAAACTGTCGATTGCCACTCGCAAAGAACGCTCCTTAAGGAAACTTAGGAGCCATAAACAGAACTTTAGGCAGGCATACCAGAAGAGCGTAGCTTAGCCAACAATTCATCGTGACAAAGACGGTCGAATACCGCTCAAGATTCTCGAAAATGTTCATTTGCATTGGTCCAAACATGTGTTACATAAGTTAGAAGATCTCCTGTTGATCTTTGCTTACGAAAACCATATTGATGGTCTTTAATAATATGGAATCCTTCAAGATATTTTAGAAGATGCTCATTGATAACCTTTCCCATGACTGTTGATATTATTGCGACTGACCAGTACTTGTTTGGCAACGTCTTTTTTGGGTATCGGCTGAACTGTGGCGCATTTCCAGCACGAAGGAAATATTCCCTTTCTGTAGCATAAGTTAAAAAGTCTACAGAAAACTGGTGTTAGTTCTCTAGTGCAGTTTTTAAGTACTATGAGTATTCCGTCATTCGCTTCATTAAAATACGTTTTATGATACGCTGTCTGGAGACAATATCGGGCATTCTTGACTGCACTATGGAAATGGTAGGCGGTGTTTTCCTTGGAAATCAACAGTAGAACGTGAAGCAAAGAGTTCAGCCAACAAGTTCGCTCAACAGGTGTTATTGCAATAGAATTATCTGGCCGTGAGAGAATAGATTTGGTGAAATTTACCTTAGCGATTGAAATGGACCTGGAATTGTTGAAGTAAGCAAGAAGATTGTTTCTGATTGATTGTGTGCCTCCTTGGTTTCGTCGATAATTTCTTTGCATCTGTTCCGGGCACAAACAAAGATGTTACGATTTATGACATTATCGGATATTTGGAAGTATCAGTTTCTTTGCATTTTCGGTCAAACCACGGCTTTCCGCTGGAAGGGCATTTCTTCGAAAAAGGGATGTAAGTGTCAATACCACCCAAGGAAAAGTTCGCAAATATTCCATGAGTTTATGGTTCGAAGAACTTAAAGGCGGATTTACGGTGACAGTGTAAATCTCTGGATTGGTAGTTAAAAACAGATCAAGAAGACTGGCGAACTCTCAGTCTCGATCAGGAATCCGTATTGGCTCGTCAATAAGCTGAGTTAAGCCACCACTGATTGAGAATGATTCAGCTTCACGACCTTGTTCGTCGGTAGTATTTGAATACTTAAGCCAGTTGATGTGGACATTAAAGTCGCCCAGGTTGGCAATTTCGGCATTTGGATAGTTAATCTGTAAATAATCGTTGATATCTGCAAGAGAAGCGAAAAGTGTTCTAAAGTTAGTGTCACTTGGTGGTCGATAGAGGCAGCAGATAAACCTTGTGGTTTGTTGAGTTGTTATTTTCACCCACATATCATCGAAGTTTTGGGACTCCAGAGCCTTCTCTCGTTGACAAGAGAGGACACCTCTGACAAAAAGATAGATTCACAAGTTACGCCTAAACCGAGAATAGAAGTCGTACCTAGGACAAAGAAAGTTGACTATGCTGGTCGATGAACTGACCTTGGTTCCACAGAGAGCGAGTACATGAGGTTTATTTGAATGCAGGTGTTGGTGCACTGAATTTATGTTCCAGTTTAAACCTCGTATGTTGCAAAAATCTATTGTAAAGTTGTGATCTCGGCATGTTAACGCCCCTGAATCAGCCCCCACCAGGAGATTCGAACGGGGGGCTATTTTATCTCCAGAATTTTTTGTATTCAGGTGCCTCATCATGCTATTTTGTCCCACAGTCCGAGGACATCGGCACAGCGACGAAACGTTAAGCAACTTCACGCAGCTTCAGCCGATGCGATGGTATCACATCGAGCGATGCTTGGTGGGATCTACCATCTAAGTTTTACGACAGGGCGAACGTACCGGGGGAGATATCCTACTCCGTTCCCCCACGGGGGGCCTGAGTCATGCGGATAACAAAGTCCCAAATCTTTTGGTTTTAGAATAATAAAATATTGTAATATTTTTTTTGATCAAATTTATTTCAGAAAAGCTGACTGACGGGATCAAAAAAAAAACGACCTTCTGTCTGATTGACGTATTTTGATATTGAGAAGTTTAGCGTTCGTCAGTGGGGTACGAAAAAAATGTTCATGACATTATTTCTTTAGGGTCGATTTTTTTCCTTTATTATTGAGACCGCTATTTCAGGTGAATTTTCTGCAATCGGTATTGCTACAAGGATCCACCAGTTTCAATACTTACAATGAATTCCATAACACCCCGTATATACATATATGACATATGTTATATTGCGCAAGACGTATAGTATATGTTGTAAACTTCTTTAATGTAGAAGCGATGATAAAATGAGACGATTAAAATAAACAAAATATGGGAAAGAAAAGTTTTCAGAAGAGACAGACCCCAGAAATATATCAACGGTTATTGCAGGATACAGAATTGAAATACAACAACAATTAAAAGACGAAGATCAAGGCACGAAACAAGTGGAAGAGATGAACGAAACGATAACGTCAACCCTAAGGAAATCAGCAGAAAATATAGCGAAGACCATTAAAATAACAGAGACCAAAATAAGCCAGGAAACGATCAAGAACTAGAACAAAGACGACATCTCTTCAGAAACGGGAAATATGATGAGTCAAAAAGGTCCTGCAAGAAAGCCTGAAAATCGATAAGAGAGGACTTGTAAGTATACTATAAAGCAGAGATAGAGAGAATTTTAAAGAAGAATGGCGACATGAAATGCTTAAACGCGAAAGGAGGAAAATAACAAATAATACGTTTCAAAAACCAACGGGGAGTGGACATAAGAGAGAACAACAAAATGTCAGAGATAGCCGAACAATTTTACAGAAATCTTTAGCAGATAAAAGTCGAAAATGCAGATCCAAAAAGAAACAAAGTTCAGAATGTAGACGGCATTTTATACGAAATGATAAAGAAAGGAAGCGAGGAAATAATCAAGAAACTTGTTGAATTGTTCAACGGATGCATCAAGGAAAAGAAGAATTTCGACAAGTGGAAAAATTCTATAAT